>QJPP01003095.1:0-269379 GCA_003996215.1 Jaltomata sinuosa | reverse complement strand
CATATGACTCATATGTTCCATCTGTTGAAGAGCAACACCATACAAGAACAACAACACCAACATTTACCAATAAAACAATATCAATAACACCAACAAAATTCAATAAAATCAACAAAACAACAACAACATCAATATTTACCCATCTGTTCCAACATATGACTCATATGTGAGTCATCTGTTCCAACATATGAGTCATATGTTGCAACATATGACTCATATGTTGCAACATATGACTCATATGTTCCATCTGTTGAAGAGCAACACCATACAAGAACAACAACACCAATATTTACCAATAAAACAGTATCAATAACACCAACAAAATTCAATAAAATCAACAAAACAACAACAACACCAACATTTACCCATCTGTTCCAACATATGACTCATCTGTTCCAACATATGAGTCATATGTTGACTCATATGTTGCAACATATGACTCATATGTTCCATCTGTTGAAGAGCAACACCATACAAGAACAACAATACCAACATTTACCAATAAAACAATATCAATAACACCAACAAAATTCAATAAAATCAACAAAACAACAACACCACCAACATTTACCCATCTGTTCCAACATATGAGTCATCTGTTCCAACATATGAGTCATCTGTTCCAACATATGAGTCATCTGTTCCAACATATGAGTCATATGTTGCAACATATGACTCATATGTTGCAACTGTTGAAGAGCAACACCATACAAGAACAACAACACCAACATTTACCAATAAAACAATATCAATAACACCAACAAAATTCAATAAAATCAACAAAACAACAACAACACCAACATTTACCCATCTGTTCCAACATATGAGTCATCTGTTCCAACATATGAGTCATCTGTTCCAACATATGAGTCATCTGTTCCAACATATGAGTCATATGTTGCAACATATGACTCATATGTTGCAACTGTTGAAGAGCAACACTATACAAGAACAACAACACCAACATTTACCAATAAAACAATATCAATAACACCAACAAAATTCAATAAAATCAACAAAACAACAACAACACCAACATTTACCCATCTGTTCCAACATATGACTCATATGTGAGTCATCTGTTCCAACATATGACTCATATGTGAGTCATCTGTTCCAACATATGACTCATATGTTCCATCTGTTGAAGAGCAACACCATACAAGAACAACAACACCAACATTTACCAATAAAACAATATCAATAACACCAACAAAATTCAATAAAATCAACAAAACAACAACAACACCAACATTTACCAATACAACAACACCAATAACACCAACATAATGTTCAAGAACAAGAACAACAACAACAACATTAACCCTAACTTTGAGGAGAATACTCAGTTCAAATCTTCTTCTTCTTAACTCAGTTCAAGTCCAGTCCTCTTATTCATTAACCAAAGCATTATTTTCAAAAAGCCTAACTTTTTGAGATGCAAGACCCTTCTACAACTGTAACAACAGATTCCAACAACAACAATAACAAAAAATTTACTTCTATTAAAAATAATAACACAAGACAAGAACAACAACCAGACACAACAATGTTGAAGAACAAGAATAACAACAACAACAAAAATTTATATTTCACTGAAGATTCACATACTATTTTACAAATATACAATCATATCAAGTGTTAACAAATACCACAAATTAGGGTTTCTTTCATTTTTAAGCATAAAACAACAAAATCATCAACCCACAGTCCAGTTCTTCTTCTTTAATCAAAGCCCTAACTTTTTTAAAAACCCTAACTTCTCAACTTTTTGAACCAAATAAAAGAGAAGGCTGAGAGCTTTACCTGAAAAGAGAGAGAAAGAGCAAAGGTCGAGTGAAAAGAACAGAGAAGAAGAGCTTCAGTTGGAAGCAAATTCGCAGTTGAGTGAAGAGAAGAGAAGAGAGAATTTTTTTTGATCGTTGGTTTAAGAGAGAGGAGAGGAAAAGAAAGAGAATTGGGGGAGTTGAAAAGTTTTTGACTGTTTGGGTGTTTTTGTATTTTTAAAAAAATTAACAAGTTTTAAAAATGTTAGTTTAGCCCCCAATTAAATTAATCCTTATTTTAAGTGGTCTTTGACCTTGGGCTGGTCAAAGTGTCACCAAAATTAATATTGAAACTAAAGTGTCACCTTCCATTCAATTTTCTCCTCATACTCTTTTTTCTTTCTCCTTTACCCAACACAACAAAACAACCCCTTAGCTCTCTCTCATCTCTCTCTCTACAAACAACAACCTACCCAATGAAACCCTAGGCGTCGCCTCATTTCCCCAGCATTTCCTCATCATTTCCGTACTCTAGATGTGTGCTAGGCACGTAGATCGTACCATGAAGGTACTGGTGTAGTGACGTGGAACACATCTTCCTCCTCCTCGTACAATCCTCAATCCAGATCGTCCATGATGGTACGATCTGATGAGCTGGTGAGCCTTATCCTCTCAGCAAATTCGAATTTCCTATACGAATCTCCAAAAAAAAACCTGGAAATCTCCCATCCCACATCGCCCAAAATGGATTCAAAACCCTCAAATCATCTCCTATATAAACCCCACTGATTTTATAGTGTAGGTAAGCTTGAAGGCCGGCTAAAAGAGTTTTTTTGAGTCTTTTTTGGAGAATCAATCTCTGGCTCACAAGAATTCTGAAGCATTCAAAGGATTCACAGCTAAGGGAACCCAAAAATAGCTTAAAAAGCTCGGGATCTCTAGGAAAAGAATTCGAGTTCTTTTTTTACACCATTCTGAGGTAAAGGAATTCGAGTTCAGAGTTCTTTTTCCGGTGGTGGTGAAGTTTTCCGGCAATAGCTCATCGTCTGAGTCGCTGCTCCAAAAGAGGTAAACCCCTCACCCTTTTCTTTTCTTTTCCTCTTTAGCATAATGTAGAAATATATGTTCTTTTCGTTTAGAAATGTTTCTGTTGGTTTTAGGCTGGTCTTGTTTGAGAATAAATTGTGTGAAGTTGTTGTCGAATTTCTCTGAAACTCCGGAGGTACTAGTTGACGTTGATTGCTGTTATGAAATCATGTAAATATTGCTTGCTGTTTGCGTAAAAATTTCTGCTCAAGAACTAATTTCTTAAGCATAAGAAGGCTGTCAGATAATCTTGTTAACCCTATGTTTGATCTACTGGTTCTGTCTTCGTGGTAGGAAAATGTATGCTTCTCATGTGCTCAAAATCTGTCTAAATGTGACCATTTCCCGCTGTTTTAACAATCTAGTAGTTCAACATCTTAGCCTCCTTTCATCTTAAATGAATCATGTATATTGGCTGTGTTTTGATAATCAGGAATTGATCTTGGTATGTGCAAATCCAGTGTTTCTGTGGCTACTTGGTTTAATTTAAACTTAGTTCCCATTCCCTTCCTTTCATGCTCTTTCTTTCTTTCATGGGTTATTTGGCATGACTAGGGTATAAATGAATCGTTCATAGGTCGATGAGGCATCTCGTTGCTCAGTTCATGAATCTTTATGAATGAAATCTGCATTTCCTTGCCCAAAATGACTAACTAGTAATCATGTACTGATTTCTATCGAATTCCAAATGTATTGGATTCCATTAATTCAAAAGAATTTCCTTAGATAGCTTCGTATCACTTTTACTTTACTTTTTGGGTTTGATATGTTTAAGCATACTCACCACCATATTTCATTTATGTGAACCTATATTCTTCCTGTCTTCATCTAGCCGAAGCCATTCTTTTGATTTATTTGATGTAGCTCTCAAAAGCGTAAGTGTTTGAACACACCACAGCCGTCTTTGGTCGCTCTTTGACTTACTGGCTGACTTGAGTAGAAACGTATCTGTTTAATCTAGTATAAGCTATAAACTTTGTTTCATGTTCTTGTTTGACTAACTGATTGTTCATTTATTTTTCCCTTTAAACTCGTAAATGAGGAAGGTTGCTACT
This sequence comes from Jaltomata sinuosa, assembly GCA_003996215.1. NCBI lineage: Eukaryota > Viridiplantae > Streptophyta > Magnoliopsida > Solanales > Solanaceae > Jaltomata > Jaltomata sinuosa. Next base: position 265,472 of record QJPP01003095.1, on the reverse strand, counting down.
ATCCTCGTCCTTTCCTTTTAGGCAATGCATGATATTTGGTATTTGGACAATATGTATCGAGTCTAGGTGAGTTAAGTTGTGATTTCGTGTTTGTGACAGATATGCTTCTCTTGAAATTATTTTGATATAAGCTAAGAGTGCAATAGTTGGTTATGAAAATGTGTATACCTTACCCTCAAGATCATGTTCTTATCACATACATGTATTAATGAGTAGACAATGGGTACTTTGTTGTGCTGTTTTCTTTATATGAACGAACTCTAATTATTTCCCTTTTGTTGCATGTGATACCATATCGAGTCCAACTTGGACTCCCTCACCTTGCATTTCTGTTGGGCCAAGCCCAATAAAGTCCTTCGAGTTGGCCTCGTAATTATCTGAGACTGGAAGCTAATATTTGGAATGCCAAAATAGTAGCTGGTGCAAGCACAGGAGCAAATGGGCCAATGTTTATTAAGACAACAGCAATAGCAGCAGTCCAAATGGACTAAGCTTGAAGAAATAGGTCAGAAACCCACAAAGATAGCAATTGTAGAAGCAGCCCAAAAGGGGCGAAAGTTTAAAGTACAAAAGGGGTGAAAGTTTAAAGTGGGCTGGAAGCCCACAACACATCAACGACAGCAGAAGATGTTCAAAAATGGACTAAAGTTCAAAGAATTAACGGCGGTGGGCAAAAAGAGGGCCCATAAATTAGATTTAGGACAGGATTTCAAAGTCCAAATTGTCTAAGCGCAAAGGCTTAATTATCTCTCTTGCTTCTTTAAACTCATTTCATTTCGTTTAGTTAGAATTATTATTGTATATGTTGAACTCTAACTTTTAACTTAGTTGGATTATCACTAAAAGAGTAAATATTTTCTTGCAATTATCTTTAATCATCTACTGTTTTCTCCATATAAAAAATAGTTGGAAATGTTATGTCTTAATTGGTTAAAAAACGAGCATGTTTCCTTCAAAATGAACTCTTCATGTGTTTTCTTTAATATAAATCTTTTCTTATTGCACTTCTGTGTTTTCCAAATAGAATGAGATGTTCTTCTCAAAAGATAATCAAAATAAGATCTTTTCAAAAAGTTTGTCAACTAAGTTAGTTTTCAAACAAGTCTGGATAACCGCGAGTTAGCGGATATCCCGAATACCTTTAAAACCTTCTCGGGATATTAATAGGAATCTCTTACCATTAATCTCTTAATTTTTCAAAGTTATATCTGTTTTGACTTTGAAAGATTTTTTATAAGTTTTTCTTGGCTTTTACTTTTACAAAAACTAAGTGGCGACTCTTGCTTTCAAAATTGAAAACATTTTGAAACTTTAAGTAGATTTTCGAAATGAGATTTTCAAAAAAGTCATTTTTTCCCATAAAACAGAAATGGCAACTCTGCTGGGGATAATTCAACTAGGTTCTAACCTTATTATTTGAAACTAACTTATTTGACTAACTATTCGGGAATGTAATAATTTTAATTTACGCAAAATGTAAATTGTTGCATTCATGGCATACAGGTTCTGCCAAATGTCAAAATTAGAAAGCATCAGGAAAAAGTGATTACGCGTGTCTTCACGATCACTTCTCTACTTAAAAAACTAGAATTCTCGAAACAATGAGCAATTAGTTGGTTCCAGGTTGGCCGTCACTTGTTCATTGTTTCAGCTCGAAGTTGTCTACTCGGGTTTCCGGTCTCTTTTCCAAAACCCACTCTAGTCAAACTAACGCAGAGCGGAGCCAAATCCCTGAAATAGGCATTGACCTAAGTTGACCCGGTACCCTAGGGGTATCGGGCCCATTAGCAAGACCACCTTGAGTCGAAAAGGGCCCCCGGCCCAAAAAGACGATCATACATTTATGTGCTATTCGAAAGACGTATATGTCGGAAAAATTAGACTGTTGTCCCCGAAATGGGATATTCTCACTAGTTATCTATTTTGTAGGATGTCTGGTCTCCTCAAATTCAAATGGTTGTACGAACCTCGAGAGATTGCAAAGGAGTCCAAGAGGGACCAAATGGATGAAGGATCGTCGTCACGAGCATCATAATGCCACCCCTGCGCGAGTTTATCATTATGTATTGACTTTCCTAAAATACCCCTGCGTGGGTTTGCTTTGTTTTGCCCTTGCACGGGCCTACTTTATACATTATTTCCTCTTTTTTCAAAGTGTATCCCTTATTGGGAAATTTTGATTATATACATCTCTATTTTGGGGGCAATAAAATGATTCTATACGACATATACGTCTTTCGAAATGCTAAGCCTACCTTTGACACAAAAAAGGTCACCAAGTTAGGATACGCGTTATTATATATTTTTATGTGTTATAATTACTTTACGTGCGTTGCTAAAATCAAAAGGTGAATTGATCCACTACTACTCGAATATTTCTAGAACCCATAGGCAGGATAAAAACTCACCGTGCAAAGTCCAACCAAAATTGCTCTTGGAGTTCTTCAAATTACCCATAAAAATCCAAAGACTTCTTAAGATCCCTTTAGGTCTTGTTTCTACCACTTCAGAAAATGAACTTACCGTATCCGAACTGCATCCTTTCAAGGCCCACCCCCTATCCTTAAGAAATTTTCACTTCCCCACTTCGACGGAGATGCCAAAAAAGTTTAGAAGACACATCAAGTGCTACAAGACAATAATCAAAAGATGATGACTCGACAAGTCAACTTTCCTGATAGAATCTACTCATCCAAAATCGATGGGCAAATTTCTATCTATCAAACCCTAGAGTCAATGATTACTCGTGGATCAATTCACACTGACAAAAGCAACTTTATGTGTTTATTTCCAGTCAAATATCTTGCGTTGTTTACCACTTATGAAATCTAATATATTCTTCTTTTTGAGTTATTTTTCCTATAATAGGTAAAGAAACTGATCTGCGTTGAGAAAAGATGGCAGAATCCTCTTACTTCGCAAAATCAAGAGAAAGCATGGTTTCCTCCCCTGATCGTAACTTAGAGAAAACAATAATGACTGAGGATACTGAGAACATCACTTTAACTAGGATGACTACTCTCCTATCTAAGCAAAGTAAGTTGATTGCGCTACTGACACAACAAGTTGATGAGATGAGAAATGAGTTGAGAGAGACAAGATGTCTGATTAATTTGATCATCCATGCAAAATACCCACCCCAACTGAAGGAAGGTCTTTACTTCATGTCCCTCCCTTGAATACGGCAGCAACTGAACACTCTAACAACAATACCCGTGCATTTTATTATAACTGGAGCACGAAAAATTCTCTCAAATACGACTCGATAAAGCCTTCGCCACAGAAAGTCTATCCTTCAACCTCGCAAATCCCCTATCAAACTCCATCTCCAAATTACCAACCGCCTCCACAAACATACCAAAACTTTCAGTCAAATTTTCAAGCGCCAATCCTTTCTACTCAAATCCACAAATATACCGTGAAGTAGCTTCCCTGACATACCAAAATAAAATATTTCATCCAAGCCATAAGAAGAAGCCTCCCCGAGTCTTTACTCCATTAGCTGAAAGTCGAACTCTACTCTTTGAGAGACTGAAATCAGCTGGACTAATTCAGCCTATCGAACCGAAGCCTGCTAATCTAGCATATAAATTCTTCAAACCTAATCGACATTGCGCATATCATTTAGGAAGTGTTAGACATACCACTAAAATTTGCTTCAATCTGAAACACGAAATTCAGAACCTAATCGATCAAAGAGTCATCATTCTCCAAACAACCTCCCCTGGTATCAATCCTTCACCAAAACATGGAGGAGTGACCATCAATATAGATGAAACTGAAAACAAATGGTATGCAAGAACTATTCTTAATAAAGAGGATGATCGAAAATTGCCAAGACCTTTGACTCATCTATCCCAGTCTTTCCCTACAAGTGATGATCTAGGGGATGGAATAGGAGATCTATTCAAAGAATGTGATGCCATATTAGAAGAAGTCTCTGAGGCAGCCATGATTAGGGATGCCAAGCCTGGAAAAAAGTTGCAGAATTGGGTTGCCACTCCCTTCGTGACTCTCCGCCCGGCTAGATAGACAAAGACTCCGTTTTGCAAAATCGGTGATGGTCCGGATGAGGCTCAACGACCCACCCTTTATGCTTTAATATTTCTCGTGCTATTTACTACTTTCCAAAATGCATGAACCTACACTCATGCGGATCATAGCCATAATTTGAAAATATCTTTTTTAGAATTTCAATGAAAGCCTCCTTATTTTAAAAAATAAAAAATAAAAAATTATTGTTCAAAAATTATTTATTATCTAACCCATTTTATTTTGGTCTCGGTAATAATAAGTTAAAACTTGACAGTGTCATGTCATGTCAAAAGCTTAACGAATAAACTGAGCTAGACGATGATGATTTCAAGGAGTATGTTGAAGACATCATGGACCTTGAATGACCAACCAAGAAGTCTAAGAATTGGGAAGACCAGAAAAGGCCCCACTTAAAAGAGTTTGAGGTGGTCAATCTGGGAGGCAACAGTCAAGTGAAAGAAATCAGCGTCGGTGTCAAAAAGTACAAAAGAAAGAGCTTATCCACCTGCTCAAGCCGTACATTAACACCTTTGACTGGTCCTACAATAATAGGACGAGAATGCGAAAAAACATAATCTTCCAAAATTTACTAGTTACTACAGAATTCAATTCAAGGAATGGACAGTTAATCCTTCCCTCCCATGAGACGAAGAAGAATTTGCGCCTAGTTGGCAGGGCCCTTATATTGTCCAAATGTGTTATCCGGAGGAGCTTTAATTCTATCTGAGATAGACGGTCAAGTGTGGACTAAACCAATCAATTCTGATGTTGTGAAGAGATACTATGCCTAGAGATGATTTTTCTTTCATTTATTTCCTTGTAATCGCATGTTCTAATTGTAATCGTTTTGCACTTAGTAAAAGCTTAAAAAACTCCCTATCCTCTATGTACGAACTAAGTCTGACCTGAATTCTCAAGAATGATATACGTAGGCAGCCTTTGTCGACCTGGGTCAATCCCTTAGAAAAATCTATCTCTTCTCTTCCTATCTTGAAATACGTTCGACCTGAATTCTCAAGAATGAGATACATAGGTGGCCTTTGTCGGCCTCGGTCCCTCCTTTATTTATTTCCAACATTCTCCCACTACGAGTGTGGGAACTATGTTTGACCTGATTCATGTCTCAACGGGATACGTAGGTCCCACAACGGCTCGGTCATATCACCCAGGAAATGGAAACTGGGGAAGAATTTTTGAGAAAAGAATCTCAAAAATTCAGAAGGCAAAGATCAGTCTCCAACAAGCAGGGATGCAGAATATACCAAAGAGCAACCAAAATGAATATCGAGAAAGAGTCTCGTAACCCCCACAGAGTCTCAAGTCCCTTGCCATTGGAATGAGATTCATCGCAAATCTTAACTGGGGGAGAAATTTTGAGGAAGACCTCAAAATTTCCACCAAGCTTCATTCAAGAGTTCGGAATTAAAAAGAATTCTCCAACATCGAGAGCTCAGAGTCTACTTTAATAATCCCTAGTCTGCGGTGGATTAATCCCCAACTGTGACAGATTTCTCAAAAAATATTTCTGAATTCCCCAGCTAGGACAACAAAGGATCTCCGTAGTCCGCCAGAAGTATGTCAGAAATGTCAAGACCTTGAATAAAGGACGTTCATTGAGCTAGCACATGACATGACGGGCAGAGACCTTTCCAAAATATCCTTTTTCAAAATCTTAGTTTTCCAAAGAACTTGTTTGAAAAATCTTTACAAAAAGATTAGTTTTACTCCTTTAATTTTGTCTTATGTCTACCGTGACCCGAGAGGTGGAGGACAATGAGTACCCGAGAATGGAGGGCACCTAGAAAAGATAAAGCAAGGAGCAGAAGATCGAAGGAGGTCAACACAGATCAGTTTCACCAAAAACTAACAATTTTTCTGTGGATGAAGGTTGTCCCAAAAAGTATGTTAGAAATTAGTTGAAGCCCCTCGCTATCCAACGCGTTCAATGAAATGCAACAAGACCAGATGATCCAAACTCGGCGATAAAATCCAAAACGGTGGGAAGGAGCCAAAGAGGCAAAAGTCCCTGGGGTGGGAAAATCTTCTTGTAGTTCACAGAAACTACTAAGATAAAGAGAGACTGATAGCTTCCTCGAGTCCCCAAGAAGATTAGGATATTTTGGTCAACTCCAAAATAAGGACACTAAATGAGAAATTGGCCATGTTCTCTGCCAACCCCAGCAAGTCTGGAATCACCACGAACATACGATGTTCAAAAATGGTACTTATGGTTGTCCCCAGAAATGGGCACGACCATTTTATTGACATTTGAAACGAAAGTTGTTTTGATTAGCTTCATAGACATTGTCTTCAAAGTTTTTCAAGTTTGACTGTGGTCGCTGGTAAAAGCGACGTTGTGTCTACTAATTGTTTTCCTTGAGCACAGGTACACACAAAGGAGTCAACAAGACAACACAAAAATTGAAGGTGACATTTGTTGCAACTGCTAAGCATATCATTGCACGATCATCCACACCATATCATATTTGCATGTTGAAAGAACCATGCCACGAGTGCCATAATATTTGCATATCGAGAGGACCATGCCACGAGGGCCATCATATATGTTTGTCGAGAAGACCATGCCACGCGGGCCATCCTATTTCCATGTCACAAGGACCATACCATGAGGGCCATCATATTTGCATGTCAAGAGGACCATTCCATGAGGGCCATCATATTTGCATGTCGATAAGACCATGCCACGAGGGCCATCATATTTGCATGTCGCGAGGACCATGCCACGAGGGCCATCATATTTGCATGTCGCGAGGACCATGCCACGAGGGCCATCATATTTGCATGTCGCGAGGACCATGGCACGGGGGCCATTGCATTTGCATGTCGCGAGGACCATGTCACGAGGACCATGTCACGAGGACCATTGCATGATCATCCACATTATCATTCAATATCGTAGATACACATCCCCTGCGAAGACTATTTCCCTCTACTAGCCGGTTTCAAAGAGGATGACATTCAAAGGCGTCCCTAAGTCGCATTTGCTGCGCAGGATCGACCCTCAGCATGTTTATATCTGAGATCACGTGAGATGGTGGAGTATAACATTGAGGATATTATTATTGTTTATTATGCCAAGTCTGGCATTCAACATATTTATATCTGATATCGTGTAAGATCGAGGAGTCTGACATTGAGGGTATATTTGCTCCTTTATTATGCCACGTCTGGCACTCAGCATACTTATATTAGATATCACGTAAGATGGAAGAGTCTAATGTTGAGGATATTATTATTGTGCCAAGTTTGGCATTTAGCATATTTATATCTGATATCGCATGAGATGGTGGAGTCTAACGTTGAGGATGTTATTATTGTTTATCATGCCAAGTCTGGCATTCATCATATTTAAATCCGATATCATGTAAGACGGAGGAGTCAGACATTGAGGGTATATTTGGTCCTTTATTATGCCACGTCTGGCACTCAATATACTTATATCTGATATTGCGTAAGATGGAGGAGTCTAACATTGAGGATATTATTATTGTGCCAAGTCTGGCATTTAGCATATTTATATCCGATATCGCGTAAGATGGAGGAGTATAACGTGAGGATATTATTATTGTTCATTATGCCAAGTCTAGAATTCAGCATATTTATATCCGATATCACGTAAGACAGAGAAGTCTGACGTTGGGGGTATATTTGCTCCTTTGTTATGTCAAATCTGGCATTCAGCATATTTATATTTGATATCACGTATGACGGAGGAGTCTGACGTTGAGGATATTTATGCGCTCTTATTCGAGAGCCTCGATTGTTGGAAGAGGCAATTATATTTGATCGAGTGGAAAAAACCTTGTCACCATCCGATAATCAAATACCGCTTGCCATTGAGATCGAAAGCATATAGTCTGAGGGATGTCTGTAAGACGCCATCCTAATCGGATGATGAATTGAATTTCCCCAAATTGGAATACCAAAGGTCGTCTGTAAGTCAAAGCGATATTTGAAACCGGATAGTGTGCAAGATTGGCCGAAGCTTGACAGTCTAAGAGTTATCTGTAAGGCGCAGCAATATCTGAAACCGGATAATATGCAAGATCACCTGAAGATTAAAAGTTCAAGAGTAATGCGTAAGTCGCGACAATGTCCACAATTGGATGAAGTGCAAGACTACCAAAAACTTATAGTCCAAGGGTTATCTATAAGCCATGACATATCCACGTTGATATTGTGCAGGACTACCCAAAGTCTATCAATTTAAGAGAAATCTGTAAGTCACGTTACATCCAAGATCAGATAAAAGTGCAGGACTACCCAAAAAACTAGCAATTCGAAGGACATCTGTAAGTCGCCTCTATCCAAAGTCGGATGATGTGCAAGATTACTCGAAGTTGACAAGTTAAAGGCATCTGTAAGCCGCCTCTGTCCAAAGTCGAAAAATTTGCTAAATTACCCAAGGCCTGACAATGTAGGGAATATCTGTAAGTCGTATCGATACAGATGATGCGCAAGATTCACCCCAAAATCATATGCAAAAGACCGCTATTAATAGCCAATAAGGCTATCACGTTCAAAAGAATATCGCAAATGGTTGCAAGGACCGTCACGTCAAACGGCCACAAAGGTCGCCTTATTCAAAGATCGTCACAAAGGCAGCCCAATCTGATAGCTACGATGGCTATCACATTTGATTGTCATGAAAGTCACTATTTCCTAAGACAGAGACAGGAAAAGACGATATCTGATTCAAAAAGCAACCAAACGGGAAAAATGAGGTAGAAAGTTACCTTTCCCTATTTAATTGCTTTACTACTAATAATTTTGTTTCAAAGTATTACCGAGAACATCCGAGAGGATGAAAATCTCAAATGAGAACAACAGGTACAAAATACTTCAAAAGACATCACTACACGGGATTCAAACGTAACCCAAGGATGAGGTATGATAAAGAAAACTACCTCTCCAAATGGAATTATGTTATTACTAACCATTTTGTATTGAGATGTTGCCAAGGGCATCCAAGAAGGATGAAATTCACAAAGCAAAATCACAGGTGTGGACTACACCAAAAAGGACGCATCACAACGTGGAACTTTTTCTTAGCAGCGAACTGGGACATAGTCCGAAGAGGGATATCAAATTCTTTGGATGCGATCTGAGCAACGACTACCACCACCATCAAACCACACCCCTATTAGAAGGCATGTGGGTATTTCTTGTCATTGGGTCTTAGTTTCACATCCAGGGTATTTTCTGAACCCACATTGGAAGCAATATTCCTTCTTTTCAAATCCGGGTGACGATACACCTCGAGATTTGGAAATTATGTCCAAGTAAAATCTTACTTATGGGTGTGAAGTGCACCACATTCATAGTTGAGAGGTTACAAGCCTCTTTTCTATAGCTCAACTTATTCGTCACTCATCTCGAGCCAAAGGTTGTCTTAACATAAAGATTACCTTTCCCACCGATTGAGTCGAACTACAAGCATCCTGATTCCTAAAGTCCTGGGATATGTAGGTGAGCTCTATTTTGAAAACTTGGCTACATTCCAAACTCCCCCCAATCCTCTTACTCCCCAACTTTCCGGTCTCTCTGTACTCTGAAACTGAGAAAGTTTGTAAATTCTTTCAAAACCGTGCATAAAATCAAGAGTCTTGAATATACAAGTGGCCTGAGTTCTCATGTAACCTGAGATATGTAGAAAACTGGATACCAGAATTCGGCCATGATTTCTCAAAATTCATGCTAGAACCAACCACTTCTTGAAGATGAATCTGTGGTCGGATAAAATTGGGGACGTCAATTTCCTTTGCCCAGGGTTCATTTCACTCACCCTACCTAAAGAGAGGGGCAGTTGTTGACACCAATTTTTACCTGCCACAATACGAATTAATCTCAAGCTTTTTAAATTTTAAATAATTTTTGAAATAATTTTTTTGAAAAAAAGGGATAAAATATTTTTCAAACCAGCTTTATAATAGTTTTGAGTAATGATTTATATTTTTCATATTTAATTATGTAAAATTTATATAAGTTTACTTAAAGAACTATTTAAAAGTTTAATTTCATAAGAAAACTCTTTTAAGAGATTAGACACTTGATTTTCCTCCAAATTATATCAAAATGAAAGATCAATTGAATAAATCAAATTCATAATTGTTCAAAGAGGTAATTATGTGTTAAACACAATAATTATTTCGAATTGTTTAAATTTATTAAAGCTCGAGGTTTATTTTAATTGATTTATCTATATTCCAATTCTAGCATATCCCTTTGAAATCGTTTAAATTCTAGCCGAATTCTCTCTAACCACTTCTAATCTGGCGATTTCCTAAAGACTAAATGGCCACATTGTGCAAATGTGGCCAGATTTTAAACCAACCTTATAACCCCTTGCCTATCAACCAATTTGGGCCAACAATTTTGTCTGACCCGCCTAGCCCGTTACCCTCCCCTTTACTCCTTTGCTTCAGCCAACTCTTAGCCCAATTTTCAACTCCCACATGTTTGACCCGACCTAAAACACCTTATACCAACACTCTTATACTCTATCTTCATTCTTCTTTACCCAACACAACAAAACAACCCATTAGCTCTCTCTCATCTTTCTCTCTACAAACGATAATATACCCAATGAAAACCTAGGCGCCGCCTCATTTCCCCAGCTTTTCCTCATCGTTTTCGTACTTTAGACGCATGCTAGGCACGTAGATCGTACCACGAAGGTACTGGTGTAGTGATGTGGAGAACATCTGCCTCCTCCTCGTACAATCCTCAATCCAGATCATCCACAATGGTACGATCTGACGAGCTGGTGAACCTTATCCGCTCAGCAAATTCGAATTTCCTATACGAAATATACAAAAAAACCCCTAGAAATCTCCCATCCCACATCGCACAAAATGGATTCAAAACCCTTAAATCATATCTTATATAAAACCCACTGATTTTACAGTGTGGGTAAGCTTGAAGGCCGGCTAAAAGAGTTCTTTTGAGTCTTTTTTGGAGAATCAATCTCTGGCTCAGAAGAATTGTGAAGCATTCAAAGGATTCACAGCTAAGGGAACCCAAAAATAGCTTGAAAAGCTCGGGATCTCTAGGCAAAGAGTTCGAGTTCTTTTTTTACACGATTCTGAGGTGAAGGAATTCAAGTTCAGAGTTCTTTTTCCGGTAAAGCCCTAACCCTTTTCTTTTCTTTTCCTTTTAGCATAATGTAGAAATGTCTGTTCTTTTCGTTTAGAAATGTTTCTGTTGGTTTTAGGCTGGTCTTGTTTGAGGATAAATTGTGTGAAGTTGTTGTCAAATTTGTCTTAAACTACGGAGGTACTAGTTGATGTTGATTGTTGCTATGAAATCATATAAATATTGCTTGGTGTTTGCGTAAAGATTTCTGCTCAAGAACTAATTTCTTAAGCATAAGCAAACTGTCAGATAATCTTGTTCACCCTATGTTTGATCTGCTGGTTCTGTCATCGTGGTAGGAAAACGTATGCTTCTCATATGCTCAAAATCTGTCTAAATGTGACCATTTCCCGTTGTTTGAACAATCTAGTTGTTCAACATCTTAGCCTCTTTCCATCTTAAATGAATCATGTATGCTGGTTGTGTTTTGATAATCAGAAATTGATCTTGGTATGTGCAAATCTAGTGTTTCTGTGGCTACTTGGTTTAATTTAAACTTAGTTCCCATTCCCTTCCCTTCATGATCTGTCTTTCTTTCATGGGTTATTTGGCGTGACTAGGGTATAAATGAATCATTCATAGGTCGATGAGGCATCTCGTTGCTCAGTTCACGAATCTTTATGAATGAAATCTGCATTTCCTTGCCCAAAATGACTAACTAGTAATCATGTACTGATTTCTATCGAATTCCAAATGTATTGGGTTCCATTAATTCAAAAGCATTTCCTTAGATAGCTTCCTGTCACTTTTACTTTACTTCTTGGGTTTCGTATGTTTAAGCATACTCACCACCATATTTCATTCATGTGAACCTGTATTCTTCCTGTCTTTATCTAGTCGAAGCCATTCTTTTGATTTATTTGATGTAGCTCTTAAAAGCGTAAGTGTTTGAACACACCACAGCCGTCTTTGGTCACTCTTTGACATACTGGCTGACTTGAGTAGAAACGTATCTGTTTAATTTACTATAAGTTGTAAACTTCGTTTCATGGTCTTGTTTGACTCACTGATTGTTCATTTCTTTTCCCCTCTAAACTTGTAAATGAAGAAGGTTGCTACTGTCCTCGTCCTTTCTTTTTAGGCAATGCATGATATTTGGTATTTAGAAAATATGTATCGAGTCTAGGTGAGTTAAGTTGTGATTTTGTGTTTGTGGCAGATATGCTTCTCTTGAAATTATTTTGATATAAGCTAAGAGTGCAATAGTTTGTTATGAAAATTTGTTTACCTTACCCTTAAGACCATGTTCTGATCACATACATGTATTAATGAGTAGACAATGGGTACTTTGTTGTTCTGTTTTCTTTATATGAACGAACTCTAATTATTTCCCTTTTGTTACATGTGATACCATATCGAGTCCAACTTGGACTACCTCACCTTGCATTTCTGTTAGGCCAAGCCAAATAAAGTCCTTCGAGTCGGCCTCGTAATGATCTGGGACTGGAAGCTAATATTTGGAACGCCAAAACAGTAGTTGGTGCAAGCCCTGAAGCAAATGGGCCAATGTCTATTAAGACAACAGCAATAGCAGCTGTCCAAATGGACTGAGCTTGAAGAAATGGGTCAGAAACCCACAAAGATAGCAATTGTAGAAGCAGCCCAAAAAGGACGAAAGTTTAAAGTGGGCTGGAAGCCCATAACACAACAACGACATCAGAAGATGTTCAAAAATGGACTAAAGTCCAAAGAATTAACTGTGGTAGGCCTAAAAGAGGGCCCACAAATTAGATTTAGGACAGGATTTCAAAGTCCAAATTGTCTAAGCCCAAAGGCTTAATTATCTCTCTTGCTTCTTTAAACTCGTTTCATTTCGTTTAGTTAGAATTATTATTGTATATGTTGAACTCTATCTTTTAACTTAGTTGGATTATCCCTAAAAGGGTAAATATTTTCTTGCAATTATCCTTAATCATCTACTGTTTTCTCCACATAAAAAATAGTTGGTAATGTTATGTCTTAATTGGTTAAAAAATGAGCATGTTTCCTTCAAAATGAACTCTTCATGTGTTTTCTTTAATATCAATCTTATCTTATTGCACTTACTGTGTTTTCCAAATAGAATGAGATGTTCTTCTCAAAAGATAATCAAAATAAGATCTTTTCAAAAAGTTTGTCAAATAAGTTAGTTTTCAAACAAGTCCGGATAACCGCAAGTTAGCGGATATTCCGAATGCCTTTAAAACCTTCTCGGGATATTAATATGAACCTCTTACCCTTAATCTCTTAAGTTTTCAAAGTTATATCTGTTTTGACTTTGAAAGATTTTTTATAAGTTTTTCTTGGCTTTTACTTTTATAAAAACTAAGTGGTGACTCTTGCTTTTAAAATTGAAAACGTTTTGAAACTTTAAGTAAAATTTCAAAATGAGATTTTCAAAAAAGTCATTATTTCCCGTAAAACACCAGGATAAAAGTCATATACTAGCATGAGAATCGAATTCTATAAAGATTTGAATAAGAGGGTAAGAACCCTAGGTTCTAAATTCAGGAAAAAAAAAGGTAAAGCCTGAGGTTTTGGGAATAAGGGTGAATAAAGCTCGTATTGAATATCCACATACCTGGTGGAAGAAGATTCCTGAAGAAAATCTGAAGTTTGAAGCTTGGAGGAGAAAGCCCTAGGTTGTAGATTGGAGAAGAGCATTCTTTTCTTTCTTTCTGAAACTGAATTAGTTGAACTAAAAGAAAAATCCCTTATGCATGACTAATACCCCTTAAAACTAAGCCTAAAAAGACTTGGTGTTGGGTTATAAGAATAGGGAAAAGTATAAAATACCCTTGGAAATTTTGGATCATTAAACCACGATTGGGTCGATGGGCCATGGTTCTGAACGACGGACTATCATCTAACCCATGGTTCTATCCTTGTTATTTTGAAGGTCCTCTGATCAGTTGGTTCACGAGTGACAAAATGGTCCGTGGATGAAAATAATGGACCGTCAGTTGAATCGTGGTTCTTGTACCCTAAACTGAGGGTCGTCTAAAAGGCTGGACCACGGATAATAGGACGAACTGTGGTTCAAAATGATGGTCCGTGGAATGGTTTATGGTTCTTGAGAAGGAAAACTAGCACCTCTTTGATAACCAACCACGAGTGGCAGGATGGCCCGTGGTTTCAAATCACATTCAGTGAACTCACCCGTGGAAATCAAGGGGACCAGTGATGGAGACAAACCACGGGTCAGTCGATGGGTCATCATTCTGTATGACAGTCCGTGATCCTGACCGTGGTTTCTGAAAATTTGAATTTTCTGAATTTTTCCTTCTAGGTATTGAAAAATACCTGGTTCAAATTCTGGGGTGTTGCAATATCTCCCCCTTGGGATCATTCATCCTCGAATAAAAACTAATCAAGCTAAGTTTGGAGGGAAAGAGCTGCAATCCTTACCAACTGAATTCTAAGAGCTGATTTCTAAGGACATGAAAACATGCTAAAAATTCAAGAGTAGCTAAGGGAATATGAAACTGAGGGGAAATACAAATGAGAAAATTGAGATGCTAGGGAAGAACTATTACCTCAAGCTGATGCTGGATCGGAGGGAAAGAGGTGAGGGTACTTGGTCATAATGGATGCTTCTGCTTCCCAAGTAGCTCCTTTAATGGACTGGTTCCTCCAAAGAACTTTTACCAAAGCGACCTCTTTATTTCTCAATCTATGAACCTGATGATCAAAAATCTCAACTGGAATCTCTTCATAAGAGAGACTGTATTCTAGACATTTTTAGAGGAGAATCATTATTTTTTGGAGAGACATCTGTGTAACATCCTGCCTGTTCGAACGTTTAAATCCGTTCTTTTGGGATAAGAATAGGAGTGCTTAATATATGAGGAAGAATATTTTATGAGGTATTTTAATTTCAAAATAGTCGTATGTTAAGTTTTGAAGTCAAACAATTTACAAAATAAAAGTCAGAAAAAGTTATTGTATATTCCTTTAATACATTCTCGAAAAATTTGGATCAAATGTCTCAAAAAAAATTTCTAATCTATAAAGAGTTAGAGGTCCCCGACATACCAAATCGAAGGTCTACGAGTCTAATTTTCAATGCACTAAACTTTTTATTGATAGGACTTTAGAATAGAGATATATTCACATTTTTGTAAGACTGCACAAGTAGGCACGTCAAGGTGGGCCCCCTAGTCCCAAGTCGGTTTAGCTTTATATAATCTGATTGTATTTCATTTTCAACTTATAAAATGACAAAAAAAGCATAGAAAATCAGATATAAAGTCCCTAAATTCTCCATGGATGTCAATGCTTTCAACTCGGAATTTAATGGAAGTTGCTTTACGTCGTCAGCTCATCATTTTGGTATAGTTTTCCCCATCGATTTCATGGAATTTATCTGTGAGTTTTCTGTGAGCGAGGTACCAGCTGGTTATTGAGTATGTGGCAGTATCTATGGAGTTACATTGTTAAGTTAATGATCTCGTACACTTATCTACTTGTTGAAACGAGATTCTAAGCTTTTAGTTATAACAATTTGTAGTTGCCGATGACTTATAGTAGTTTCTCATTGATTTTTGCTTCGATTGTTGTTACTGCAAACAGGCAGATTGTTTATATTGGTATTTAAAAGGATTTTTTAAGGAAATTTTTTCCCTATGACCCTCCTTCATAATTCTAAGTTTTAGTATTATTTTTATAGATTTTTGAACAGTGAAGCAGTGTTTTGGAAATTGTGGCTCCGGGAAGCCCCTTTGTCTTGTTATGTTTGCTTATTATTATTGTGAACTAATAGTGTTAAGGTGTTGGAGAGACCGAGGGTTAGTGTGATTTTTATCAGAGTCACATACTATGATTGTTGGATTAAACAATGTGAAGTACACCTTGAGATAGTGCCTCGGGAGCTCGTCATTCCTTCGAGATGTGGTTAGCATATTTTTATTAGATTTAGTTACTGTTTATTATTGTTATTGGCCTAATTTTATGCTTTAAACTTCATTGATCGCAAGTGTAATATTAACGCCTTATCAATTGGCTATGGCTTATTCTTGCAGCATTGTTGATTCTGACATTTATTGCATTACCTTTGATTTGTCAAGCTTCATAGTGACACCTTTGGGAATTCGGTTGAAAGGTATGTTATGACTTCCTTTTTTATTTTTGTAATGACCTAAAGGCTTAATCTTGTTATAGTTTGTAAACTATAGTTTTATCCTATTGAGTTTGCTAACACATCATGATATAGCGACTATCATCGGCAGAACTTTATTCCTTACCTAGTGGCCCAGATAAGCATTCTATAATTGTATTGAGATCACTTGTGATTACTTGCTCTTAGTTTGCTATTTTTCTCATTTGTTGCCATCTATAATCTTGTTTCAGCCTCAGCAGACACTAACACTGCAGGGTTTTAGAGACTACATTTTGATTACTATACCATGCCTTCAGGTCGGGCAGATTGTGCCTACGGACTGAGTAGACCATACCTATGAGATAGGAAGGTTGTACCTATGGGGTAGAAGTTAGATTATATTACCATGCCTTCGAGCCGGGCAAAATGTGCCTATGGTCCAAGCAAGCCATACCTATAGGATGGGCAGGATGTACCTATGGGAAGAACTTATATTGTACCACAGATCCTCAGAGTTATATTGATTCACAACACATGTATATTCAGATAGTTCAGATCAGATTATCATTGGGGTCCAGGTAAGAGGGACAGTATGGGTATTTAGCAACTTTTTGTACTCCTTAGGACTTATAGTGATTTTGTGTTATTTGTACCTGCCGGGCTTATGGGGGATAGATTAGGTTATTGTTTTCTATGTGCTTTATATGGTATCTTATTGCATGAAGGTAAGGTATTATACTTTTGTTTAACTCTTTACCTTTTTGTTCAGTCCTTACACTTCAGTTTTAGTTTTTAATTTGCCTTACATGCTCGGCATATTATTTAATACAGATGCCCCATTATCTGGGGGCACTGCATTCACACTTGCAAGATCTGAGCAATAACCGGACAGACCTTTCGGGTAGCATAGCCTAGCTTTCAGCGGGTTAGTTGACTCTTTTCCTTCCAGGGGTCGCCAGAATCTCAGAGATTTTCCTTTTTTTAGCTTTTGGGTAGATTAGGGCCCTATCCCACTAAGTATTGTATTCATAGAGGCTTGCAAACTAGTCTCTTGGGTTGCATAGCTACGATGGTGACATTTTGGCCTTGTATATTGAATAGTCGTATCTTATTAGCCAGTTGGGCCTTGTTGTTTGTAGTTTAGTGGTATATTGGCTTAGATTATATTGTTTATACATGTTTTTAGTTTGTGCATAGATAGTTTAGTGTATGTGAATGCCTGCATAGCATTTATGCTTTCAAAGATATCACGGCTGCCTCGACGGCCCAAATAGGATTTACGTTCTACTTGCTTATTAGTTTATATGAACTATTGGAAGTAGCTATTTTCTTTCTAGATCTGTTGAAAAGGGCCTTGTCGATCGAGGATTAATTTTCAAGCCAAGATATACTTGTTTGATTTTTTGATTGTATGTGGATGATATGCGCCATTGGCAAAAAGTCTGGCAGGGTTGGCTTTGGCCTAGGTTTTGGTATCAGGTGCCAGTTGCGCCCCCTGAGTTTAGGGTGTGACAAATTTGGTGTTAGAGAAATGTTGTATGCTAGGAAATCTACAAGTCATGTCTATTAGAGTCTTGTTTATAAATATATTATGCACCAAATTCTATAAGCAAGAAGCTATGGACATTGTTTAAGAAAGTTACCCTTTTTTGCTCAAATCGTGCTATGGAGTTGAGTCATAAAGGTTTAGTTCTTTGTCTTATGATTATTATTGGGCTTGTACTAAATCCACACTTAATAATGATATAGACATTTCAAGGATTCAGTCTGCTGCACTGAACATTGAGGGGCTTTTACATCAGTAGTATATGGCTGAGAGGGTCGAGAGAGAAGTAGAAGAAGGATAGGCCCATGGGGTTTCAGATAAAGGCTCAGGGTGGCTCCAGATATCCATATTCAAGAAGATCACCTAAGCCCCCATTGCAGCATTACTTAGGTAGCAGGTGGATCACTAAAGGTAGTCAGGTTCGGGTGATAGCTCACGAGCACCAGGCTCGTAGCAGTACAAGGTCTAAGAGAAGTTTAGATTAGTTGTGTTGTATTTTGATACTTGTGGTAGACACATGATGGGAGACGTCGTCAAGGCTCCATAACATGCTATTTTTTATGGCCAAGAGCGTTATATACAAATATATTTTCTTATTAAGGGGTTAACATGGTTCAGGATAGAGGGACGGATCAATAACAGGATCGTCTTCCTCTGTACATCCTATAGAGCATGGGTCCCAAATTTTAGTAGGTAGAGGTCGGGGCCTAAGGGGAGTATGTAGTTCCGTAGTGGCCAGAATTGCACTTATGCACTGATAGGTCACTAGGATTTAGAGTCATCGCTAGATGTTGTGGCAAATGCATTGAGTGTTTTCCCCCTATGTTTATGCTTTGATAGATCCAGGCTCCACATTATTGTATGTTACCCTATTAATTACTGGGAAGTTATGTAGAGTACCAGAGTCATTGCAGCAAAATTTTGTTGTGTCCAACTAGTTGGCGACTCTATTATCACCAGAAGTGTTTATCGAGGTTGCACGATAGAGATTGTTAGCCATTAGAGATTTTCACATATGATAAAGCTAGAGATGCTTGACTTTGATATTATTATGGGCATGAATTGGTTTGTAGCTTGTTACGCCAATGTCAACTACAAAGCAAAGATTGTTAGATTCCACTTTTCATGGGAAGTAGCTTGGGAGTGGAAGGGTAATGCAGCAATGCCAAAAGACAAGTTTATTTCTTATCGTTAGGCAATAAAAATTATTGCCAAAGGTTGTATTTACCATATTGTTCGATCTCAAGATGTTGATATTTAGCCATAGACTCTTCTGTCTATTCTAGTGATTAATGAGTTTCCAGACAAGATTCCTAGTATTCCCCTAAAATGGGAGATTGATTTTGCTATTAATACATTACGAGATGCCCAGCCGATATCAATTCCCCCATATAGAATGGCACCAACAATATTGAAGGTATTAAAGGAGAAGCTGAAAGATTTATTAGATAAGGGCTTTATTAGGCCTATTGCATCGACGTGTGGTGCACTAATGTTATTTGTGCAGAAGAAAGATGGCTCATTATGAAAGTGCACATACTACCAACAGTTGTATAAAGAGACTACAAAGAACAAATACTTGTTGTCAAGGATTGATGACTTGTTTGACCAGCTACAGGATGCCCAATGCTTCTCAAAACTTCATTTACATTCAAGGTACCACCAGGTATGAGTTTGGGAGAGTGATATTCTAAAGATAGACTTTAGGATCAGATATGGCCATTTTGAGTTTCTTGTGATGACTTTAGGGTTGAAGATTGTCCCAGCAGTATTTATTGACCTGCTGAATAGTACATTTAGATCATTCTTAGACTTGTTCTTCATTGTATTTATTAATGATATTCTGGTACTTTCTCGATCAGAGGCAAAGCATAGAGATCATCTCCGAGTAGTGCTTCAGGTACTTTGAGATGAGAGGTTGTATGCTAAGCTCTCAAAGTATGAGTTATGGTTAGATTATGTGGCCTTTTGGGGCTATATTGTATCAGATGCTGGTATTCAAGTTGACTTATAGAAGATTGAGGTTGTGAAGACTTGGCCTAAACATACGACCCCGATAGAAGTTCATAGCTTTATGGGGTAAGCAGGGTATACAAAAGGTTTGTAGAAGGATTTTCTTCACTTTCAACACCCTTGGAAAAGCTGACTCAAAAAGCAGCTAAGTTTTAGTGGACCACAGCCTGTGAGCCGAGTTTCCAGGAGATGAAATATAGATCGACTTCAACACTAGTCCTGACCTTACCAGGGGGGTCTAGAGGGCCACGTGGTGTATTGTAACACTTCAAGCATTGGTATGGGTTGTGTTCTGATGCAACACAGAAAGGTAATTGTTTATGCTTCTAGACAATTAAAGAAGGATAGGAAGAACTACCCGACCCATGATTTGGAGTTGGCTGTAGTTATTCATGCCTTGAAGATTTGTAGGAATTACTTGTATGGCATTTATGTTGACATTTATACAGATCATAAGAGCCTCCTGTATTTTTTTAGACCGAAGGATTTGTATATGCGACAGCGTCGATAGCTTGAATTGTTGAAAGACTATGATGTGGATGTCTTATATCATCCAAGGAAAGCCAATATAGCAGAGGATGCCCTTAGTCATAAGTGTATGGGAAGTCTATCATATTTGGGATTTTAGAAGTGGAAGATGACCCAAGAGCGCCATCAGCTAGCTAGTTTGGGGTTTAGATTATTAGACTTTGATGATGTTAGGGTCACAGTTCAGGACATAGTTGTATCATCTCTAGTTGTGGAGGTGAAGTCACGACAACACAATGATCCCAGTTTAAGAGCATCTTAGAGGCAAGGCTTATTAGCCAGAGTCATTAACCTTTGATATAGCAAGAGATAGAGTCCTCAGATTCAAAGATCAGGTATGTGTTTCGGATATTGCAGGGCTTTAACAGCAGATTATGGAAGAGTCACACCATTCTCATTACTATTTATCCAAGATGCATAAAAAATGTATCATGATATTAAAGAGATTTATTATTGGTCGAGCTTGAAGAGGTACATAGATGAGTTTGTGGAATACTGTCAAAATTGTCAGCAGGTAAAGGTAGAGCATCAGAAGCTAGTTAGCTGACTCAGGAGATAACTATTCCATTGTGGAAGTGAGGGATAATAAATATTGATTTTGTCACAGATTTACCTCATTCGCGGTGGAAGTTTAATTTTATTTAGGTGATTATTGATAGGATGACAAAATCAGCCCATTTCCTGCCATTCAGGGCCACATTTTCGGCTGAAGATTATGCTGGATTGTACATTAGAGAAATATTCAGACTACCTAGTGTGCAAGTATCGAGTATTTTAGACAGAGGGGCATAGTTTACAATATATATCTATAGATCTTTCCATAAGGATTTGGGAGCTCAGGTTAATCTTAGTACAATTTTTCATCCTCAGATCGATGGCCAAGTGGAACGTAAAATCCAGATGCTCGAGGATATATTATAGGTGTGTGTGCTAGATTTTTATAGGAACTGGTATGATTACTTGTCACTTTTTGAGTTTTTTTATAATAATAACTATCATTCCAGTATTAGTATGGCACCGTAGAAGGCTTTATATGGGTTAAAATGCTGATCACCTCTTGGTTGGTTCGAGGTCTGAGAGTCAGGGTTGTTTGAATCTAAGTGCAACATACTGTGAAAAAGGTGCACTTGTAGTGAAGTGCCAGCTTATATGGAGTCACTTATGTGGATAGGCATCCACTTCTGCGAGCTAAGCGTGTCATGAGAATTCCACATCAGTAAGGAGAAGTCTGCTTCTGTGAACTCTCTCCTGCAGAAGCCTTCCCACTTTTGTGGAGTCAATTAGGGTTAAGTAACTCCACTGTTGCATATTTTTCTCCGCTT
The DNA here is from genome assembly GCA_003996215.1 of Jaltomata sinuosa. NCBI lineage: Eukaryota > Viridiplantae > Streptophyta > Magnoliopsida > Solanales > Solanaceae > Jaltomata > Jaltomata sinuosa. The sequence continues at coordinate 243,796 of QJPP01003095.1, read as the reverse complement.
CTGTGAGCTTGCAGGTGCAACAGATTTTCACTTCTGCAGAGATACCTAGGCGTTAGCAGTGACTTAAATCCCTATTCTAAGTTCATTATTCTAATATCAATTTCGGAAGTTTGAGAGCTCGATTTACGGAAATTTCAAAGGGTTTTTGCTTGATTTGATCTTGGATTAGTTTCAAACCCCTTATTTGCTTTTTTCCTGCTATTTCATCATCATTTCATGATTTATTCCCTAAATATGATTTGGAATATGAGGGGGTTTGACATAAGTTACAAAATGGTAATTCTTAGATTTTAGGGATCAATTAATGGTCAGATTTCAATGACTTTTTGTGCACAAGCTTTAGAATTTATGAGTAAACTAATTTTAGTGTTCATTTGCGTCCAGGGATTTACTTTTTGGGCCTAGGATAAAAATATAGCAATATGAGTGTCTACGGATTTGTATGCTTACATATTTGACTGGATTAGGATTGTTAGGAAGCATTACATAAGGGAAAGTCTATAATTTAATCGTTTAAGCTCTGATTAAAGCAAGTTGAGACTTTATTAACTCTTTATATAGTGTTAGAGTTATTTGATTACTGAATTAAGAAAAATGGGTAATGGAGATTCTGTATAAATGAGATGTGCATATTTATGTGGGTATTAGTGTCATGTTATGTGTGATATCTACTTGATTGATGACTTCATGATTATCTAAGCATGATCCTTGATATGTTGATTGATTTGAGACTCATATATTGCTCACTTGATTATTCTTTCACTTCCTTACTCTCATGGATTTGTTTCGAAGTTGATTATGGCAGTCTGTGCTGGAAATTAAATCGTGTGTTGAAACATTAAATTGACACAGACATTACATTCATGCATATTCACATTGTGAAAGTGAAAGGATAAATTTGATAGAGCATCATCTGGGGTATTCCCAATATAGGATATCTGGTAAATAGTGTGGCATTTAAGACATTCCATTATAGTGTTGTCTAGTACATAGTGCATATATGTCAAGACCCGATTTCTCAGGTCATGATGGCACCTACAATCCCCCAGTAGGTGAACCAATCCTCATAAACCAGAACAGTTAGTAATGGGCTACTACCAAACCAATTATGTACAACAAGCAGAAATAAGCGAAAGCTGAATATAAAGATAAGACACGCGGAAGCAACAACCCGAAATATATATAAAGATACTAAACCAATCCAAAGACTTGGTATCGACAGTACAGAAGCTTCTAATAGAATACAAGGAATAGAAGTAACAAAATACAATATAAATTTGTCTCTGAAAGTACAAGGAGTAACAGTACAACAGATGAGATATGGCCAAGCCCCGACCATCAGGCGCTCACCCTAGTCTCGAATGTCCAAAAGATGCATGAGTCTCCAATGCGATCAACGACAAAAACTCAAGTAATATCTGCATAAAAAGTGCAGAAGTGTAGTATGAGCACCAAGACAACGGGTACTCAGTAGGCATCATCGGCCGACTGAGCGCATACAAGATATAAAAATAGTAAGTAGCAGATAGCAAGAAGATGGTCACCGAAAACAATAGAGGAAGCACAAGGAACTAGCACAGAAAATAGACAACCAAGAGTAATAACGAACAATGCTAGCACAGAAAACAATATACACAGAACACAGGTGTAAGAAAGAAGAACGCACCTGGAATCCTTGCAGAAATAGTATATAAAAGGAGAGAGTTTAGAAAACATGGTGATATACCGATAACCTCAAGTAAAAAGGAATGAAGGAAGCAATTTCACATACTCAAAAAGGCATCAATATACCAAAGGAAAACATATTATGAATCCAACTTCAAAGATGATATAAACCGAGATCAACCTAGCACGTATCACCCTAGGATGGAACAACTAAACCACAATAACTGAGAGTTACCACTCAAAATCATGATATAGAATAGAATTAGGAACCCGTAATCCACTCGGAAGACCACTCAATAGCCTCAATAATACAGGACTCACTAGCCCCTCAATACTCAAAGTCCAATAATCTGAGCCTCCCAGCTTGGGAACCACTAAACCACCGAGAAATGGGTGCCATAACAAGTTCTATAAAATGACAGATGTACTATAATCTACCTACAGTCCCAACGGCCGCCCATACAATCGAGGAACACAATTAAGTGAAAACAAACCCTCTGGTTGCCCATACAACCGGAGCGTACACTAAACACACAACAAACAAAAGTGGAATCGGTGTGCCAAATACATGATAATGATATGATTTGAAAGTAACCAATATGTTCCCCCTCAGGCACCCCACGGGCACATATAGAGGCGGGACCAATGAAAGGACTCTACCCTTGTACCTCTACTCTGCCGTACACCTCTCCTCCTGGCACGTGCATCGTGCCATAGCCAGTTGCCTAGGAATGGAAGGTCCATGGAGGTCTACCCCTCGACCACATACAAAACTACACAATCTCAAGTGTAGCCCAATAATCGTTATCTCATAGTACATGCCTGGCTTTGACACGAGTCTAAAACAGTAGTAGTAACCTCAAAAATCCGTCACAGGGTGACCAAAGTGTATTTGGGTCTAAATCAGTAATCAAGTCACAATAACTCTTATCAAGGGTGCCCAGAGCGTAGCCAGGTTTAAATTGGTAGTAAAGCAACTCTAGCGCCCAGCCTCGCTGAGTATAGTATAAGTATAAAATATGGGGATCAAGTCATCATAATATCCTCTTCCCTCCAAGAGGTTTCACAAAATTCAGCTTTAAAACCCTTTCAAAGTCATAATATCGAAAATGGGTCCCTCGGGCCATGCAAGTTTAGAAAAACCATCTATGGTGGCTCGCAGCCAAAACCGAAGTAAAACATGCAGGGAAAACCTTTTTCATGGATGATATGCTCGCACACGAATATAAATTAGCCCAGCGGCTCAATAAATTTCCTATCAGCTCTGCACAGGCCCAGCAGCTACTCAGTAGACATAACCAGCCTAAAAGGATATATCTATGTCCGGGACTCATGGACATTCCCAAATAACCCACCATCTATGTTCCAAAGTCAATACAAGGCCACACAAGATCACAAGGGTAATATACAATACTATGCGAATACTACAATCAACATATGAAATAAATGGACAGAAAAGGCGGACAAGGTCTAGGGTACCAACCTATAACAACCCATCCGAGGATACTAATTAATGCAGTTATAGCCTATATACGCAGAGTCTAGGTAGGGAAAGCCATAACCTACATGTCGTCTGACGAATAGCTGTGGGGACGGCGTAGTCTAGGCTCGAACTACTCCGGGAAGCTTTAGTTTGCAAATATCAATACAATAATCTACACATCAAAACAAGACTAACGATACCCATAATGCCATAAACATATCCGGGTCAAAATTCGGGTCACAATCAGGCCCGTGGGTCCCACAATCCAAAACCGGAAACAAAAAACACCAAAGTGTTCTTTACCATCCCGGGAGAATATGTTCAAAATTTGAGCAAAAACGAATAACAATATGGGCTCAAAACAGCCCGCTCAAGTCAAGAAATAAAAGGGGAAATTTTCAAGAAATAAATTTTGAAATTAGCCAAAAGATACTTACCACAACGAGAAGGCAAGCTAAGGAGATGAGAAATTCTAAATCCACGATCATGCAAAGCTCAAGAGGGAAGCTACTACAAGTAATTCCAAGCTTAGGATAAGAGCAACAATGGTGCATTTAGAGAAAACCAAAAGGGAGCAAGTTTGGGGAAGAAAGCTTACCAAGAATCGAAGAATTATGAATAATTGATGGAAAATTGATTTCCCCAAGGCTAGGACTAAAATGGAGCAATTTAGAGAGTGATTTAGGTGCCAAGGATTTTAGGGAAATGAGAAAAATGGCTAGAAAAATGAAGGTCAAAGAATTATATAGTTGTTGGTCGCTGGTCAGCGCTATCGAGCTAAAGAAGCGCGATCGCGCTGAAGGAAAAGTCACAGACCAGCACTATTATGCTACAGGAACGCAATTGTGCTGGGAAATCACAGGCCAGCGCTATCGCGCTAAGGGAGTGCGATCGTGCTGAAGGCCACCAGAACCAGAAAAAACCAGCAACAGCCAAAACTTCTACGGGGCATTCCGGGCACAATTGGAACTCGATACTCAAAAACCAATAGTGCTATTAGAGTGGAAACGACGTTCCAGACTCAAGGAATCGATGAAAATCCCATCGGAGGTCGATTTAAGAAAAAGTGGGCCCCACTCTCAAAATCAACCTTTAGCCAACTATTCCAAAATGGAACCCAATGGCCAAAAACAAGTCTAGAAGCCTCGAGACCCAAACCAATGGTCCCCCTAGCCTAAACTTGAAATTTCGGAGCTAATATCGCTGACAGAAGTTTAATCCGAGGCCATCTTCTCCAAATGTTGACCGAAGTCAACCAAACAAGCCCAACTGGCCTGAAAACACAGAATTAGAGAGAATTCCAAGCTGAAAAGCTCCCGTACCCCGATCAAAGGTCCCTCTAGACCAAAGTCCATGCTCCAGAGCTAACAGAACTATCGGATTTTGATTTTGAGCATGTTCACTAAGAATGTTGACCAAAGTCAACGATTTCCAAAGTTAAAAGCTCTAAACTAGAAATGGACAAAAAGACCAAACAAATGGCCCAGGCACCAAACTACCAGTCCCAGCAAGCCATAAATGACTTGGGGACGCTACAGGCAAGCTCTAACGATATGACAAAGGTGAAAATGTGTGAACGGCCGAAAGGGTCATTACATCATCCACTACTAAAAAGACTTTCATCCCCGAAAGTCAGGAAAGAAGGAAAGACTAGAGATGCAACGAACAGTGGATACAATGCCCGCACTACTCTCTCGAATAACCTGTGTAGCCTTCCCGACAAGACGGCACCCAAAAGAGAAGAATCAAAGAAGGCAACCAAGCCTAAACTTTTTACTAGCCAAGCTAGATTCCAAACTAGAGCTCCAAAACTGCAAAGATCTGCCAACCTAAACTGAACCTCGAGAATCTCAACCGGTAAACATCGGCACAACTTCAAAATAAGAGAAGTAAGGTGATCAACACACAGAACTCGAACCATCGAAACCATAACTAAATTTGCCAGAAAAGCCAACAACCAAAACACTAACTCATGAGCCAGTTGATTCCACAAAATCCTTTATTCTGAACCAAATCCCTTTGTACCATATATAGGAAGCTTCAAACAAATCAAACTCTCAAACCACCCTCGAAGCATCAACTAACACACCGGCGATCCATAGTTCCCGCTCATACTCTACCACGAACGAAGTCCCCCCTTTATACTCAAGTTCTATCAAAGTCAAGTTATAGTCCACTAACTTTTGTCATCCAAGATAACAACCCGTAGCAGGTCCTCGAAAATTGGAGTTACCTGATCCAACTGGACCTCAAGGGATGGAAGAACACTTTTGCCAACACCAAACTCGCTAACTGAACCCAACTAATCAACCCATATGAATCCAACTGAAGTCCACACACCAAAGTTAGGAAAGGCATACATGAATACCTTATGTTGACAGAGAAACTTCCAAACTGTAGAACGAACCCAACCACTGCACCATACCAAGTCTGAGTCAATTGGAAGCGAATAAACCAGGGCAACCTACCCAACATACCAAAACCAAAACCAAAACCAAGCCTCTGAAAGGAGTGTGGTAAGCCTACCACCAAGCTCGAAATCACCAGCTAAGCTCCAAACTCTGAGAATACTGTTATAACTCTGAATACTTAAACACCCTTCTGATTTGAAGTCGTCATACCAAGCTCACCTCAGGAAGAAGTATACCATGCCATGAATATCAAGTCAAAACACCCCGAAGGCAAAGGAAAAAGGGGACTAGGGTTCAAACTTTCCATCTAGCCATAGAAATTTGCATATAACTTCAACTCATCCCTTTGGCTCGAATCAACCGCTCTACCGGATCTGCACACAACCAACCATTTTGAAGCATATATCATACGGAACTTCTAGTACATACTGGCTGAGTCTAACAAATACTAGAACCCCACATAAATAACAACCCCAAAAGAATCAACTAAACAAGCTTTCAAATCCTCGGTAAACGAATGGCGACCACCAGTCCCTAAGTACCACTAGAAATCAGAAATACCCTGCTAGTCTCAACTCGCACAAGCTGACCACATAAAGCATACACCACCACTAAACTTGGAACTTACGCCACTGCATCTGCCCAACCAAGGTGGAAGAAACTTTGTACCATGAAGGGCACCACTGAAATCAGGAATATCTAGCCTAAAATAAAGGATAGCCAAGGACCAGGTGTCCAAGGCCAATAGCCGCATCCAAAATTGAAGTAAAGAAGCTAAGTTTCCTGCACCCACTACCTCCCGATAGTAGGAAGCTGCAACCCAATAGAAACTGCCATGAACCATCCAGAGTAGTTTTTTAGCCCACGATTCTGAAACCCAACTTTTAAAATTGCCAACCAAAGCCTTTATCGAACCCACATGTTGTTAATGAACCTTTAGGAACCAAAGCCAACTACCCTTTGAATCACAAGTTTCCAAAACCACAGATACTACTGAAATCCCAAACCAATCGAAAGAGAACCCACTACAATCTGTAAATGGCCGAATCAAATCACCTACGCACGACCCAAGCAAACCTTTGTCGTTACCTCAGTGAACTACTGAAACACACAAGCATGCACAAAGGGTCATCTCCCTTCTTCTTCAACTAAACGAAACCCTTCCATATCATATACTGAACCTTACAACTTCTCCTCAAATAAGAATTCAGAGCCATTACCTTAGTTCCCACATCTATATTGCCAAACTCAATAAAGCAGGAGAGAAATGGGCCAGATGCCCAACTCACCCAAAATGCTACGAGTACAACCCAGCCACGAGGCTACTGTCAACACTTAGTCAAAAATGCTAAAGCCAAACCCAATCACAATATTGAATCAGAAGCTCAACCAGAGGGCTACGATCAAAATTCATTCTAACTAGAAATGGGGAAAATGATAAGATAACCCAACTGGACAGAAACTGAGGGAGCCTATGGGAAAAATCCATATACCTTCCAACCTCCTAAACCAGCCAAACAAAGAGGGTCGACTCTAATCACCCAAAAACAAAGCCAAACCATGCTCACTAACATAACCAAAACCTCTCAACCCAAAATGAGAGCTCAAACTCTGGCACAACCACTGGTATTACACCGAACCAACATACGGATCCCTAGCCATGCTAGAAAATAGCCTAGGCAACAACCATCTAGGACCGCTCAATAAGGAAAACTTAAACACAAGTGTAGAATCACAACAAAACAGGGATACACCCAACCAGAAATAGACTAACAAGAACTACCCACGAGCTACAACTCCGGGTAAACACCTCTCAAGGATATCTCACCCCATCCACTACTAAGGAATAAACTACCACAAAAATAATGCATAAAAGCTACAATCCGGAAATCGAACAACTAAACAAGTAGCAGGTAGGCATATAAGCAATTAAATGATAGAAGGGGTAGAATCATAACGCAAGCAGGACTATCACAAGTCGAAGGTAGCAAAGGCCTAACCTGGAGTAACGATATCAGGGACCTCTACCTATAGCCTACCAGGAAGAGCATCAGACTGACGGGATTTAACTCTGGACTGAGTAGTTGAAGTTGAAAGCTCTGTCATCCCTCGCCGAGGACAAGCTCTATAAAGGTGACCAACTTCCCCACAGTCATAACAACCAGGATGACCAGGATACAAAATCCTGGGGCAATTCCTAGCAAAGTGCCCACGCTCACCACATAAAAAATAACCTCTACCAAATGAGTCCGACGGGAAGATCTCACTGAACCTGATCGGCCACCATGGCCTACACACTCTAAAGGCAAACCCCAAAGGATATGATCTGAACCCTGCCCACTCTGCTCAACATACCCTACACAACCACTCTCTGGAACCCGTGGAGCAACTGAAATTGGTCAGGTAGATAAGAAGCAATGGAACCTATCTCTGGTGGAGAATCCCCTACCTCGAGTCTGAGAACCTCGAGGACTGTTCTAGCGATGATGTTTCTTAGAACTACCTCCATAAGCCTCACAGCATAAACCCTAGATAGCCCAAGAATGATCCACTACCTAAAAGAAGGTAGTCCCAACCGTAACCAAATGCTTAGTCGCTAAATGAAGTGGTGAAATCAAACCTCCAACAAAGCTCTGAACCCTATCAAACTCTTATGGAACAGTCCTAGAAGTACGCATAACCATCCCATGAAATCTCGCCTCATACTCCAATACAGACATACAACCCTGCTTAAAAACTGGTAGCTCAACCCTAGCTGAAACACTACTCGTAGAACTGGGTACTGAAATACCCATTGGAGGACTCAGAGTCCTACCCACGGTGCCCTGAAGAACTAGGGTAGCTATGAATCCAATCGGAGGTTGGGCTGGCCCCATACCCCCTATCTGATGCGGCAAACTCTCATTCTAAAGTCCTGGCGCTAGCGGAAGTACTGAAGCAACAGGCATAGAATCCTCGACACCAACCTCTGTTGAACTCATCTTAGGCATCTGGGAAGGAATGAAACAACCGAAGTTTAAAATACAACAGATCCAGGAACGCAGGATAAGGAGCCACAAAGATGAAATGTTTCCTAATAATGCCCTGTACCCTCCCACAAATACGATATAGACATCATCGTACCGATCCACGAGACTCTACATAGACACTTGCTTCTGTACCACGAAACCGGTGAACCTAGAGCTCTGATACCAAGCTGTCAAGACCCGATTTCTCAGGTTATGATGGCACCTACAACCCCTCAGTAGGTGAACCAATCCTTGTAGCCTAGAACGGTTAGTAATGGGATACTAACTACCTAATTACGCACAACAAGCAGAAATAAGTAGAAGTTGAATATAAAGCTAAGACACGCGGAAGCAACAACCCGAAATACACATAAAGATACTAAACCAATCCCAAGACTTGGTATCGATAGTACAGAAGCTTATAATAGAATACAAGCGCTAGAAGTAACCAAATACAATATAAATTTGTCTCTGAAAGTACAAGAAGTAACAGTACAATGAATGAGATATGGCCAAGCCCCGACCGTCAGGTGCTCAACCTAGTCTCGAATGTCCAAAAGCTGCACGAGCCTCCAATGTGATCAACGGCAAAAACTCAACTAATATCTGAACAAAAAGTGTAGAAGTGTAGTATGAGCACCAAGACAACGGGTACTCAGTAGGCATCATCGGCCGACTGAGCATATATAAGATATAAAAAAAGTAAGTAGCAGATAGCAAGAAGATGGTCACCGAAAACAATAGAGGAAGCACAAGGAACTAGCACACCAAAATAGGCAACCAAGAGTAATTATGAATAATTCTAGAACAGAAAATAATACACACAAAACACAGGTGTAAGAAAGAAGAACGCACCTGGAATCCTTGCAAAAATAGTATATTAAAGGATAGATTTTAGAAAATATGGCGGTATACTGATAACCTCAAGTAAAAAGAAAGGAAGGAAGCAACTTAATGCATTATAAATTGCAAGGAAAAAAGTGGAATTCTATAGGTTTAGCTAAGACGATTTTAGAAATTAGAAACTTATTCCTGTTTTGTTTGGTGCGAGCTCAACTTAAGTTATACATTGCCCGAGAAGAGATGTTTGGGTGCACCGCTGTCACATACTCAAAAAGGTATCAATATACCAAAGGAAAACATATTATGAATCCAACTTCAAAGATGATATAAACCGAGATCAACCTAGCACGTATCACCCTAGGATGGAACAACTAAACCACAATAACCGAGAATTACCACTCAAAATCATGCTATAGAATAGAATCAGGAACCCGTAATCCACTCGCAAGACCAGTCAATAGCCTCAATAATACAGCACTCACTAGCCCCTCAATACCCAAAGTCCAATAATCTGAGCCTCCCAAGATGGGAACTACTAAACCACCGAGAACCGAGTGCCATAACAAGTTCTATAAAATGACAGATGTACTATAATCAACCTACAGTCCCAAAATCTACCTACAGACCCAACGACCGCCCATACAACCAAGGAACACAATCAAGTGAAAACAAACCCTCCGGCTACCCATACAACCGGAGAGTACACTGAACACACAACAAACAAGGGTGGAATCGGCGTGCCAAATGCATGATAATGATATGATGTGAAAGTAACCAATATGTTCCCCCTCAGGTACCCCACGGGCCGATATAGAGATGGGACCCATGGAAGGACTCTACCCGTGTACCTCTACTCTACCGTACACCCCTCCTCCTGGCACGTGTGTCGCCCCGTAGCCAGTTTCCCAGGAACGGAAGGTCCATGGAGGTCTACCAATTGTCCACATACAAAACTGCGCCATCTCAAATGTAACCCAATAATCAGTATCTTGTAGTACATGCCCGGCTTTGACCCGGGTCTAAAACAGTAGTAGTAACCTTAAAAACTCATCACAGGGTGCTCAAAGTGTATTCGGGTCTAAATCAGTAATGAAGTCACAATAACCCTTATCAAGGGTACCCGTAGTGTAGCTGGGTCTAAATCGGTAGTAAACCAACTCTAGCTCCCGGCCTTCCCGACTCTAGTATAAGTATAAAAACTGGGGATCAAGTCATCATAATATCCTCTTCCCTCCAAGAGGTTTCACAAAATCCAGCTTCAAAACCCTTTCAAAGTCATAATATCAAAAATGGGTCCCTCGGGCCATGCAAGTTTATAAAAACTATCTATGGTGGCTCACAACCAAAACTGAAGTAAAACATGCAGGGAAAACCTTTTTCAGGGATGATATGCTCGCACACAAATATAAATTAGCCCAGCGGCTCACAAACATTTCCTATCAGCCCTTCACAGGCCCAGCAGCTACTCAGCATACATAACCAGCCTAAAAGGATATCTCTATGTCCAGGACTTGTGAACTTTCCCAAATAACCCATAATTTATGTTTCAGAGTCAATACAAGGCCAGACAGGACCACAAGGGTAATATACAATACTAAGCGAATACTACAATCAACATATGAAATAAATGGACAGAAAAAGCGTACAAGGTCTGGGGTACCAACCTATAACAACCCACTCAAGGATACTAATTAATTGAGTTATAGCCTATATACGCAGAGTCTAGGTAGGGAAAGCCATAACCAACATGTCGTTCGATGAATAGCTGCGGGGATGTTGTCGTCAAGGCTCGAACTACTCTGGGAAGCTCCAATTTGCAAAACCACTATCAATACAATAATCTACACATCAAAACAAGACTAACGATACCCACAATGCTATAAATATACCTGGGTCGTAATTCAGGTCATAATCAGGCCCGTGGGGCCCGTAACCCAAAACCAGAAATGAAAAGCACCAAAGTGTTCCTTACCATCCCGGGAGAACATGCTCAAAATTTGAGCAAAAATGGATCACAATTGGGGCTCAAAACAGCCCGCTCAAGTCAAGAAATAAATTCAAAAATTAGCCAAAAGATACTTACCACAACGAGAATGCAAGCTAAGGAGGTGAGAAACTATAAATCCACAATCATGAAAATCTCAAGAGGGCAGCTACCACAAGTAATTCCAGGCTTGGGATAACAGCAACAATGGCGGATTTAGAGAAAACCAAAAGGGAGCAAGTTTGGGGTAGAAAGCTTACCAAGAATCGAAGAATTATGAATAATCGATGGAAAATTGATTTCCCCAAGACTAAGACTGAAATGGAGAAATTTAGAGAGTTATTTAGGTGCAAGTAGTTGAGGGAAAGGAAGAAAAATGGCTGGAAAAATGAAGGTCAAAGAATTATATAGTTGCTGGTCGCTGGTCAGCACTATCGCGCTAAAGGAGCACGCTCGCGCTGAAGGAAAAGTCAGATACCAGCGCTATCGCTCTACAGGAGCGCAATCGCGCTGAAGGGAAAATCACAGGCCAGTGATATCGCGATAAGGGAGCTCTATCACACTGAAGGCCACCAGAACCAGAAAAAGCAGCATTAGCCAAAACTTCTACAGGGTATTCCGGGCACAATCGGAACCCGATACTCAAAAACAATTAGTGCTATTATAGTAGAAACGACTTTCTACACTCAATGGAATTGATGAAAATCCCATCGAAGGTCGATTTAATGAAAAGTGGGCCCCACTCCAAAAATCAACCTTTAGCCAACTATTTCCAAAACGGAACCCAATGGCTGAAAATATGCCTGGAATCCTCAGGACCCGAACCAATGGTCTCTCTAGCCTAAACTCGACATTCTGGAGCTAACAGTGCTAACAGAATTTTCATCTGAGGCCATATTCTCCAAATGTTGACCGAAGTCAACCAAACAAGCCCACCTGGCCTGAAAACACGGGATGAGAGAGAATTCTAAGCTGAAAAGCTCCCGGACCCTGACCAAAGGTCTCACTAGACCAAAGTCCATGCTTCGGAGCTAACGGAACTGTCGGAATTTGATTCTGAGAACATTCACCAAGAATGTTGACCGAAGTCAACGATTTCCAAAGTTAAAAGCTCTAAAACTAGGAATGGACAAAAAGACCAAACAAATGGCTCAGGCACCAAACTACCGGTCTCAGCAAGCCATAAATGACTTGGGATCGCTACAGTCAAGCTCTAACAGTGAAAAAAAGTCAAAAATGTGTGAATGACTGGAAGGATCATTACAATATAAGGATCTTGTAAGTCTCTCATGTGTCCCGACTATCTGACAGAGAAATCAGGTGTATATAAGTTATTAACCAATGCCTTTGCTTTTAATTTCAGCATCATTACATTACATATTGATTCTTAGTAGTGAAGTGGGGAAGTAATATGGGATTATATTTTATTTTTCTCCCTACTTGGTTGAGATGACTGAATGAGTTTGTTGCTATTCTTGAGACTGCCCGTGAGTTATACTTTTACTTGGCAGCATTCGAATATTTCACTTACCTTGTTATATTTATCATTGATTATTGAACTATCATAATTGAGAAGTCTATTCTAATAGCTTTATTAAAGCAGTAGTAGATTAGTTCACGCAATTATATTACCAAAATGGTTCGACAATAAAGTCCATCCAATAATACATCCACTCCGCAATAAACTTCAGGTATACCTTACTTTTATCTCACCATGGGACTTATGATAACTTTTCTTTGTGACACGGGAATTTTCTTATAGCTATTACAACTGGGAGCAAACCAAATAATTTCTTGGAAGTTATGAAAGACGAGCGGTTAAGGAGAACTATGAAACAAGAGATTCGAGCGTTGGAGAATAATAAAACATGAGAAATAGAGACATTGCCTCCAGATAAGAAGGTTCTTGGGTTTTGGTGGATTTACAAGAGCAAGTATAACTCGAATGATATAGTTAAGCACTACAAGTCAAGGTTGGTTATGTTTGGCAATCATCAGGTGAAAGGATTTGATTACAACGAGACGTTCGCTCTAGTTGCTAAGATGGTCATGATTTGAACATTCTTGATTTTTGCTATAGCACAGAATTGTAATTGCATAATGCCTTTTTACATGGCGACCTCGAGGAAGAAGTATATATGAAGTTGCCGCCATAATTCTAGATTGACTCTACGAGGAAGGTATGTAGAATTCGACAATCTTTATAAAGGTTGTTACAAGCACCACAATGTTGATTTGCAAAATTATCAAATTCTTTGACTAAGTATGATTTTGAATAATTGCACTCTAATTATTCTCTCTTTACCTGGTATAGTGCAAATTAATGTTTTGATTTATGTGGATGACTTGATTATCTCCAAAAATGAGCACACTTTCATTGAAAGGTTTAAAGAATATTTTCATTGGTATTTTCATATGTTGCATTTGGGTACTTTGAAGTATTTTATGGGTATTAGGTTGTTAGGGGTCCTTCCAAAATATTCATGTGTCAATGGAAGTATGCCTTAGATACAGGGGTGAATTTACACTTATAAATAGGGCACGTAAACTCGTGATCTCTCCATAAAACTAGGTATTTTATGTATATATTTTTTAAAATTACTATAATATTACATGTTGGCACCCATGCTACAAGAAGACTAAATGGTGTACATGGTTAAAGGATGTGTTATTTACCTTGAGGACTAGCAATCAATTCCCACTAAATGCATTTTTTCCTTTTTTTTTAGTGGTGCACCTAGGAGTGGGTATTTGGTTATTTGGTTTGGTTTATTAAAATTTTAGTTTGGTATTTTTCGATTTTTAGTTATGGGAAAGAGGTACCAAAAACCAAACCAAAAAAATTTTTATTCGATTCAGTTTTTTCAAATTCAGTTTGGTTCGATTTTGGTTTATCGAATTCAATTTCTTCTTCAACATCATCAAAGAAAAGGGAAAAAAAGAATAAGAAGAAGAAGAAGAAGAAAAAAAAAAACAAATGCGATCAAAGAATCAAAGAATTAGAAAAGGGAAGAAGAAGAAAAGTGAGTTGACGGCTGACGCTGGTCGGAGAATCAAAATCGTTGGCACCACTCGCACAAAATTGCTGCTCGATGTCGCTCCTCACTGAATTCATCAGTTCATGTCGCGCTGAGTTCTGATAGAGTGAGAGACAAGAGTAATGTTTTCTTTTGTTCGGTTTGGGCCTTTAGGGTATTAGACTATTAGGGTAAAGAATTTGGGGCTTTGGGCTTGGGTAATGGATATAATTTGGGCTTAAGATTTAAAGAAAAGATTTGTGTATAAATATTTCGATTATTAGGTTTAAACAAATAGCTTGGACTCCAAAAACAAAAACCGAACCAAATATCAAATTATTAAAAATAAATAAATCATAACCGAATCGAAAACCAAAAAAACAAAACCAAAAAATCAAATTAATTCAGTTTGATTTGGTTTTTTAGTTTTTTGGTGTTTATACCCACCCCTAGGTGCACCCATGTTCTAGAAATTCCAGAATCGCCTCTCCGTAGATATCATCTTTGAGGTCAAATTATTGAAAGCTAAACCAATAGGCATACCTTTGAAACAAATCATCAGTTGGCATTAGCCTGCGGGTTAGACCATCCAAAATTGGAGCGATAATGTTGGTTGGTTAGTCACCTTATCTATATGTGCTTCACCCAATCAGATCTTAGTTCATGCAGGACCCAAAGGAGGTGCATTTGGGTGTGACCCTAAGGGTAGTGTATTGTTTGAGAAAGAACTCACTAAAAGAAGTAGTAATGAGAAGTGATTGTAACCTCTGGTTATACGAAAGGTGGGAATCGGATTGGGTGGGATGCCCATTGACCTGAAAATCACTTACCAAGTGATTAATTATGCTTGGAAATTCACCTGTGTTATTGATAACCAAAAAAGCAATCCGTCGTCTCTTGCTCTTTAGCAAAATCAGAATGTCGGTTGATGGCTATGACCATTTATGAATTGAAATGGTTGAAAGGTATCTTGAACAGATTGGGCATGTACCATGAGTATCCGACCAGTGTGCATTGTGACAGTCAAGCGGAGCAATATATTACATAAAATTTGGTATTTTATGAACAAATCAAATATATTGGGGTGGTTATATATCTCCAAGCTATGTTCCAGCGAATGAACAGTTAACTGATACTTTTACAAAGGAGCGGAAAAATTCGCATTATGAATATCTACTTGAAAAATTGGGTATTTGCGATGCTCGTGCTCCAACTTGAGAGGGTAGTGAAGCAAATATGGTAAATTATATTTGTGCTAATTATGTAATTATAAATTAATTAGGGAAAGAAATAAGAAAAAATTATTATAATCTTATTCGTACAAAGAAGATAAGTCTAGGCTATAAAAGAAGGTGATATTGTGAATATTGAATAACGAGAAGGAAGAGGAAATTTCTCCCGAAAGTATGTCCCTTGTTCTTCATTCTTGCATCTGTATTTTAACAATAGGGTTTTATCCTTTTCCTGATTTCGTATGATCCCACGCTAGGTTTCATGGCTCGAGAGCTAGGCGGGCCCATGGACCCAACACCGTACCAAGCATTGTGAATTTGGGATACCCAAGAATAGGGGTGTCAATGAGTTTTAAAAAAATTGACTTAGCCAACCGAATTGAATCGTACTGAATTGATATTTAGGTTTTTTTTAATAAAATCAATGATTTTTATATTAATTTATAGTCATACCAAATAACTACGTAGATTTTTTATTTTATAAAAATTAATCAAAAAATATCTAACTGTATCTAATGGTACATGTGTAAACTATATTTTATATATTAAGTTTAAAAATAATAAAATATTAAACTTTTTACTTTAGATCTGGGGTGATGGAAGTGACTACAAGCAGTAACATAATTAACAGTCAAAGTCCTAATACTGAAATTTATTATACTACTCCGATCAAAATTAAATTAGTTCTAGCATCTCGACTCTTGAGTAGTAACTAGCAAGATACATGGTATTTCTACGATCTTGAGTAACAAGCTACAAGTTATTAGATATTTTTTGTTTTTAATGATTTAAATTTCTCTTATTGGATAATAAATTTAAGTAGACTCGGTTCTTGAGTTTTATCTTGATTGATTTTCTCTCACTCGTATGATCGAAATTATATTTTTTCCTTTGCTTCATATTATTTTACACTACTGTAAAATAATGAGATGAATCTCGATACTTGTTCTCTTTCATGTTTTCTTGATTCATAACCTTTTAAATAATAAAAATGTCTAGAGAGTTTTTTCCAAAGTCATACACAAGTATACCTAATAGTGTGTTCTAACGATTATATTTTTTAAAAATAATTATCAAAAATTAATAGAACTGTACCAATATCGAAGACAAACCAAAATGATGGAACGGTTTTAAAAAATCTAATTTTGGTTATATAAAATAAAGTAACCAAAAAATTGATATGGTATAAGTTTTATAAAATAATCATCCAAACTATACCATGGACACCCTACCCAAGAACAACAGCTTGTTTGGCCAAGCTGTAATGACCCTCTAGGTTATTTTCTCTATTTTCATGTATTTTCAGTGTTCTAAGCTTTTCCACAGTGAATACAGGTCATTTATGACTTGTCGCAACTGACGATTTGGTTTCTAAGCTGTTCATTTGTGTTTTAGAAGAGCTTTCCTATTTTGAAATTCTTAAAGTCGAAAGAGTTGAGTTATGTAACATTCAAAGTAAACATGTCACGCCCCGAGCCTACACCCTGGATGTACCACGGTGCTTAAAGTCACAGGTGACCCCAAGCTAACCCATGGCCTGGCATACTACTGAGATACAGACTGAAAGATAATGTGGAAGCTGAAATGTGCTGAGCTCTTGAAAGAAATATTAAAAGAAAATAAACTTTCATAAACTGAGATACAATAGCATTTGAAAACTAATACAACTAATAACTGTCTGTCTGACTGTCTATGAAGCCTCTACTAACACTGACTATGGTTAGCCGGGACATGACCCTCGACTATCTTTAATCAATGTATAACAACTGAAATAACCACAATAACTACTAACTTTTTAGAGTTCCTAGAAAAAGGAGAACTCATTCCCTACTGGCTGGAAGTTGCGATCTGTCTGACCATGATCCTGGAAGCTAACACTAAAACCTGCATCATCAAAAGGATGCACCACAAGAAGGCATGTGATCAGTACTTTGAATGTACTAAGCATGTGAGATATTGCACTAACTTTGGAATTATGAGAAAATATGTATATGGAAAGCATGACTGAAAACTGGACTAAGTATAACATCTGAAGTACATAAGTCAAAACTGTAAAATATAAGCCCTTTTACTAAAGAGGGTGTAAGTCCCATTTTTGAATTGTAACTATGAGATCATAATATTTTAAGATAAGTAAAATTGTTACTTGGGAAAACCATGGACTGGAATGATGAATTGTGTCTGTAAATCATTAAATAGTGTAACTGACCTGAAAATCATGAGTCATGCTAAAAGTCATGTTTAAAGTAAATCCTTAGGTGAGTTCCTTCTACTTAACATGCTGAAAATACTGATATAGTATACTGAATGCAAGCTAAAAGGTATAAGCTGATGCAATGACCAAGTATATAAATATGCAACTGTATAATACTGAACTGAATAACTGAATACAAGGTCATGCAATAATGAATATGGACTGTGGGAGCTACTATTAACCGACATACCCCAAGTTGAGCTAACTATGGGGCCAACTTGTAACCCATGATGGAAGGGTGTTCATACCTTGCCAAGGGTACAAACGAATTTGATGTGGATCCACTAAACTGATATCCACAAGGGACAAGGGTGTCCATCCTAATCAGACAGCCCACCCCTTTGATACCTACGGTGGTGCCGTAGTTCTGAGACTTAGGGACTGCTACTAAAGATCTCAGCCTAATCTGAAAGCTAAGCCTTCATACCTTTGTCCGCTCGGTGCTAAGCCTACTCCCAACTGAATATAAAGAAATGAATGCAACTGAAATACTGGATAGCTCAAATATATTGATGTTTTGAGAATGAAAGACAATACTAAATCTGAAAGCATTCAGTTTTTCTGAAAAGTTGTATGCTGATAACTGTTTAATTTCATACTTAAACTGAGTACTAGTTGACCTGGCTATATTCTGAAGAAAAGTTAGTTCATATAAAAACACTACAATTTCATGCTAAGTTCTTGAAAATAAAGCTAATTCATACAGAAGATGTTGTAAATCTAGGCTAAGTCTGTTTTTAAAAATTCCAGGGATTTAAGAAAATATTTGTAAAACTTTTTGCAATATCACTTAAACATATACGGGGAACATATAGTATCATGAGGAATTCAGTTCTGTAAAGATATGCATAGTTGGATAAAATCAGGCTATAATTCACTTCTTCTAAAATCTAGGGTATTTAAATCTAATTGCAGAAATTCATGTAGAAATCATTCTAACAAGAATAGTAGTCATGTAGGATCCTCAAGAGATCGAATTCATAGTAAAACACGTGTTTAGGTAAGAACCCTAGAATCATAACTTTTAGAAATCATAACTGAAAACTGAACTTTGGGCATGAGGGTGAAAGGAGATCCTCATTGAATACCCATATACCTGGTGGAAGATAATCCTTGAAGAGATCCTGAAGTTTGAAGCTTGAAGGAGAAGACCTAGGTCTGAACTTTGGAGAAAAATGTTTTTTTCTTCTTTGAAACGGACTTGAGAGAAAGAATGAGGAAAATTGATAGTTTGGAGGTATTTTACTTAATAAAATAAGCCTAAAACTATTTATAGTCGGAGCTAAAAGGAAAAAGAATGGTCTGAAATACCCCTGGGAAATTAAATTAAAAACTGCAAAAATTCTCAGAATATCGAACCACGGATTAGTTGAGGGGCTGTGGTTCTAAATGATGGACTATCAACTGAGTCGTAGTTCTTTCCTTGAGTTTTGGGGTTCTCTGAAGGTAATTCCACGAGTTACAGGATAGATCATTTTTTGAAACGATGACCTTTGAAGTGACCCATGGAAATCTAGAAGTAAGGCTAAAATTGACAAACCACGGGTCATACTATGGACCATGGGTTTGGTCTACGGGTCATGGACCAACTCGTCATTTTGAATGTGAAAATTCTAAGTTGCAGATCTATTTTCACGAGTCACAGTATGGACCGTGGTTCAAACCACGGTTCTTTATCCCGTCTGTGGTCACTGATAGTGTTGCAGTAAAATGCCCATAACTCTTTATTCCAGATTTGGATTAATGCATGGTTGGTGGCGTTGGAAAAAAGACTAAAAAATATTTAATTTGGTAGGTACTAGTCCACCTAACTCTTCATAGTCTACTAGGTGTGATCATTTATAGATGACACTTATTTAGTCTTTCATGAAAACTTCTTTGGTTGGGGTGCTTCCAACATAACTTGCTTTTAGGAGTTTCTTATGAATATGATTCACATCCAAAGCACTCACCATTAGGAAAATGATCATTACACTCATGAAAATGGTTCGGGTCTTAGCTTAGAATTTTTGGGGTGTTACAATATCTCCCCCTTGGGATCACTCGTCCTCGAATGAAGACTAACTAGGCTGAGGTTGTGGGGAAAGAGTTGCAATCCCACCAACTGAGTTCTAAAAGCTGAAGTACTGACATGGTAAATGATTTTTGATTGAAATATGAACTGAGCTGGATTTATGAGGCATATATGCATACTGAGAGCATGAGAACACTGATAGGACATGAATCTGAATATCCAAAATGATGACTGGTTTGGATTAAGAGTAGGGACTTAGCTGAAACTTATAAAGAACGAACGCATTCTTAGAAATCATAGTTGGCTGAAAGGAACATAAAACTAAGAGGAGTAACTGTACGAGAAAACTATTCTCTTCTAGACTGAACTTACTGGCATGGACTAAAATGAACGTAGGGCCTTCTGGCCTTAGGAATGATTACTGGTAGGTCTGAACTGGTCTAATATGAAGCTATCTGAAGCTACTGGACATAAGGTATGAGCACCCTGGGCAGGAAGTATGAACAAGACTATTTTTGCCTTAGCAATACGTTGACAACTTTTAAGCTTAGGAACACCCTTTATAACTACACCAACTTCTATGAATACCACGCTTACCATTCGCAACTAAAATTCTCATCAGTGCACATATAGATGTTGAGGTCTGAGCCTAACTACCTTCTTTCACCATGTTCAAGCCTATCTCGACTAAATCTCTTGCATCTGGAGTTATCTCCCAAGAATGATATTCTTTCTTATCATGAAAATCAACTAACCTTGAACTCTAATCAATGGGTCACTAGTCCCACAAAGAAAAATCCTACATGTATTGCATCACGACATTCAAGCCTATTACTATCAATTCTTTGTAGCTGACACTACCTGAGAATCATCTACTCTTCCCTAGGATATCTAGAAACTGTAACTGCAAGAACTTCTACAAAGGGACACCAAAAGAGGAAAATCTAGTACATCTCATCTAGGCTACTACTTAGCATCCTCTACTAATAGTTGTGACAACATAAGCTAAGATCACTGAAGGAATAGAGTGGGAGCATGAGCATTACGAATGAAGGAATACTGATCGGTCTTGACTTATACTTAGCATGATCTATCCACTCAAGGTGAGGTCTGAGAAGTCAAGTGCAAAGGCATGAGTGTCTCACATTCTAGACATATGAAGCATGGTAAGAGTAAGAAAATTATAAGCACGAACTGTTCAAGAAATCTAGTCTGAGCACATACATGACATAACATGATTTCACTAGCCATTAAGGCATATCTCGAGGACTGAACTGAGTACATAGAACTGAGAATACTATGAGACATGAGTTTACTTATATAACGAGTCTCATGGCATAAAGCTGGAATTCATAGAATCATAGAGCAATACTGGAATCACTGTCTGGAGCAATTTTGTTTGTTCTAAGAGCCGAGTATGGATATGAATATGTATAAAGTGCATTAACTTATCCGTGAGTATGACACAAATAATCTGAGTATAGTGTCACCTTGACTGAAGTGCTAGGAAATCCGCTGGAATAAGAGTGGATCGATATTCCATCATAGCCCTTTCTATAATTTTGTAGTGGTTGAGTCACAAGACTCAACTTGGTTCTTCATTCAATCATCTCCCCCTTGCCTTAAATGTCACCCCCTCTAAGTCTGTGGATCTCTCTCCTAAACTAGTCTATAATAAACTAGCTCTTGTAAGGTTGGGGTATCTGTCATGCCCCGAGCCTACACCCTGGATGCGACATGGTGTTTAGAGTCACAAGTGACCCCAATCTAACCCATGGCCTGGTATACTACTGAAATATAGACTGAAAGTAAATATGGAACCTAAAATATGATGAGCTCTTTAAAAATATTCTAACAAAATAAACTTTAATAACTGAGATACCAGAGTGTTTAAAAACTGATACAACTCACTGACTTGTTGTCTAACTGTCTATGAAGCCTCTATTAATACTGACTATAGTTATTCGGGACATGACACCCAACTATCTCTAATCAATATATCAAACTAAAAATAAGCTGCTATGACTACTACTGACTGGAGTTCCCAAATAAGGAAAACTCATCATTAACTGCTGACTGGAAGCTGTGATCTGTCTGACCATGATCCTAGGATCTACCATTGAAACCTACATCATAACGATGCAGCATAAGGAAGGTATGCGGTCAGTACTTTGAATGTACTGAGCATGTGAGATAATGCACCAACTCAAAATCATAAGAAAACATGTATATACTGAAAGCATAACTGAAAGTTGGTCTAAACATAGATGTCTGAGAATGCCTAAGTCAAACTGTAAAGCATAAGCTCTTTTACTAAAGAGGGTGCAAATCGTGTTTCTGAGTTGTAACTGTGAGATCATGATATATTAAGATAAGTAAAACTTTTACTTGGGGAGCCATAAATTGAATGGATGAATTTTGTCTCTAAATCAGGAAAAAGTGCAACTGGGCTGAAAACCATGAGTCATGCTAAAAGTCATGTTTAAAGTAAATCCTTAAGGATTTTCTTCTACTAAACATGCTAAAAATACCGATATTCTGTACTGAATGCAAGCTAAAAGATATAAACTGATGCAATGAGCAAGTATATAAGCATGTAACTGAATAATACTGAACGGAACTGGATAACTGAATACAAGGTCATACAATAATGAGTATGGACTAAGGGAGCTACTATTAACCGACATACCCAAAGCTAAGCTAACTATGGGGCCAACCTATAACCCTAGATGGAAGGGTGTTCATACCTTTCCAAGGGTATAAACAAATTTAACGTAGATCCACTAAACTGATGTCCACAAGGGACAAGGGTGACCAGCCTAATTGGATACCTGACCCCTTTTTTACCTACAGTGGCGTCGTAGTTCTGGGACTTAGGGACTGCTACTAAAGGTCGCATCCTAATCTGACTGCAGAGCCTTCATCCCTTCGTCCGCTCGGTACTAAGCCTACTCCCAACTGAATGTACAAGCAATGAATGAAAACTGAAATACTGGATAGCTCAAATACTGATAATCAACTGAAAATGCAATTTAGTGATACTGAAACTGATAGCATTCTTATTTTGAAGCATAATTGACTGAATTATCTGAGAATGCAACATAATGCTTAGACTGAAAGCATTCTATTTTTCTAAAAATCTGTGGGCTAAAAACTGACTGATTTCATTCTTCAAAACTGAATGCTAGTAGACTAGGCTGAATTCTTGAAGAAAAGCTACTTCATGTGAAAACACTTCAATTTCATGCTAAGTTCTTGAAGAGAAAGCTAACTCATGCAAAAGATATTATAAATTCAGGCTATGTCTATTTCATCTAAATTACAAGAATTTTAAGAAAATATCTGTAAACCTTCATGAAATATCCCTTAAACATGTATGGGAGACATATAGTATCATAAGGAATTCAATTCTGTAAAAACATGCATAATTGGGTATGAACCCTAGAATCATAATTTATAGAAATCATAACTGAAAACTGATCTTTGGGCATGAGGGTGAAAGGAGATCCTTATTGAATAACCACACACCTGATTACTGAAGAATTTCTAGGGCTGAAACTAGGGGATAAAAACATGGAGAAGAAATCTGAAAGAAAACCCTTGAGAGACTTTCTTACTTGAGCTTCTATGATCTTGCTTGCTTGAAACCCTAAGTGTCTTGCCTTAAGAGTTTTGAGAGAATAATTCTAGAGATTGATCTATGTTTTTCTGAGGAATAACCCCCTTTGGGTGCTTAAAAGACAAAGGGAAAAGTCTGAGGTAAGGAAAGGACCAAACTACCCCCAACTAAAATGCTGAAAAAATGTAGCAAGGTCACTGGATGGCTTGTCCCACGGGCCATCGTGGCTACCACGGGCCATCGGACCCAACCGTGCTCCTTACAGGGGTCAAAAGGTCTCACTGGGTTTTTCCCACGCCCTTTCCACCATGGACCGTCGTGGTCACCACGGGCGTCGGCCAGCCCGTCAGAGTTTCCCACGCCCGTCGGCCAACCCGTCGAATTTTTGCAGCTGATAGTGCATCACTAAAATGCTCATAATGTTTTTCTCCAGACTTATATTAACAATAGGTTAGTGGCTTTGGAAAGATAATTCAAATACCTTTAATTTGGTGGGTACCAAGCCACCTAACTCTTTATATACTAGGAGTTATGATCGTTTGAAGCTGACCCTTGAAAAATTTACACTAAAACTCAATCGGTAAGGAAGCTTTCAACTGAACTTTGAGCTAGAAGTTCTTTATGACCCTAATTCATATCTAATACACCTCCAAAACTTAAGAATTGATCTTAATACTTATTTTCATAGAAAATTCATCAATTTTGATCTAACCATATATGAAAAATGGTTCAAATCTTAACTTAGAATTTTTGGGGTGTTACAATATCTCCTCCTTGGGATCATTTGTCCTTGAATGAAGACTAACTAGGCTGAAGTTATAGGTAAAGGGATACAATCCCACTGACTGAGTTCTAAAATATGGAGTACTGATATGGTAACTGATATTTGACTAAAATATGAGCTGAGCTGGGTTCGTGAGGCATGTATGCATACTGAGAGCATAAGAACACTTATAGGACATGAAACTGAATATCCAACATGATAATTAGTTTGTATTGAGAGTAGGTACTTAGCTAAAACTCACAAGGAATGAATGCATTCTTAGAAATCATAGTAACAGAAAAGGAACATAAAACTGAGAGGAGTAACTGTACGAGAAAACTATTCTCTTCTAAACTGAACTTACTAGTGTGGATTAAGCTGAATGGAAAGCCTCCTTGTCTCAGGAAATGGATACTGGTAGGTCTGAACTGATATGTTATAATGACTCTAGCAAAATCATGAAGAGGCAGTTGAGCACGAATGATAAGTGTGAAACTAGAACATATAACTACTGAGATCTGAGCCTAATGGCTTGGTTTCACTATTTTCAAACCTAACTTGGAGGCACAAAAGACTACACCTACCATGGTAATGCTAGTCCGGTACCTGACCTGCAACTAGAGGCTTACTCTTGGATGTGAACACTGAATCTGAACTGAGCATCATTAACAAGGATAAGGGGTACTGCTGAATCTTAACTCGTACATAGCAAGACTTAGTCACTTAAGATGATACTTAGGGACATGAGTGCAAAGGGCACGAGTACTTCACATACTGAGAACATAAGTCTTGAATAGAGTACTATTCTGAGAATACATGTTATAACCACCCATCACTAGTTTGGGTGTAAGTACATAAAGCTTTGAGCAAGAAAATCATAAGCACGAGTCATTCCAAAGATCTGATTTGAGCATCTACATAAAGTAGCCTGGTGCTATTAGCCATTAAGGCATAACTTGAGGACTGAGGGTATAGAACTGAATATACTGTGAGAGATGGGATTATATGTAATCAGTCTCTTGACATAAAGTTGAAATTCATGGAATCATAAAGTAAAACTGGGATTGTTGTCTGAAGCAATTTCTGTTTGTTTTAGGAGTTGAGCATGGACATGAATCTGGATAAAGTACATAAACTTAGTCATGAATGGCACAAATACATCTGAGTATAGTGTCATCTTGACTGAAGTGCTAGGGAATCCGCTAGAATAAGAATGGATTGATATCCCATCATAGATCTTTCTAGAATTCTATATTAGTTGAGTTGCAAGACTCGATTTGGTTCCTCATTCCGTCATCTCGCCCTTAGTTCAAAATTCACCCCTCTAAGTTTGGGATGTAGGACTTAAAAGAGTAGAGAAGATACTAGAATGCCCCTGACTTAAAAGAAAATATGCATAAATATTTCCACTAGATGGGCTACCCGATGATCATCAGACCTGTGATGGCCCATTGGAGCTGGTCGTTGAAAAGGGACAGTGGGCAAGCTCTCTCTGGGTAGTTCCCACGATGGGGACCACGGCCTATGGTAGCTCCCACAGTGCATGGCCCTGGCCGTTGGGCTAGGGAGTGGCTTTAGAGTCTCTGGAAGTTTCCCATAATGGGTCCCACGGTCCATCGAACTTTTGACGCTCATGGTGACTGCCCATCGAGGATAATGATGGCTGAACAGAGCCATTGGGCTCTTCTCACGGGGATCCTGATGGGCCGTCTGACCTCTGATGCCCGTGGATCAGCCCATGGGGGATGACACTGCAGGTGAATTTCTGAGTTTTCCTGAGTTTCTGGGCTTTAAATATTGGTCTGAAATTTGGGGTTTTACAATATCCACCCAAAATAACTGAATTAAAACCATACTAAGGGTCTCAACATCGTGTATCTATACTCTCTTGAATTCCTTTCTTATGAACACCATATAATATACACAAGGCCTCCTCAAAAATCAACAACCTGAGAATTTCTAAACTAGTCACACATACTACCATAAGATCTCTGAATATCATGCAACAACATACTTCTCTGGATACACATCTATCTTTCTAATTCTTAAGGCTTTTCTTTACCTCATGACTTAGTCAAGATTTTCTGGTTCATCTAGGGGTCATGTATACATTATACTTGCACCACCACACTTTATGGTAAGTTAATCAACTTAAATCTCTGTACATATTATGTCAAGCCTACTAGGTCAATTCTATAAAACTAGTATCACCATCCTCATCTTATAGTTACTATACTTCTAAGTTCATATACCTAGATCTGGGGTCGTTCTGATACTTATGTATCATAAAACCTCGACTCACACTAACTCTTGAGTGACAGTACTATCCAAACGCTTAGGGAACCATACTTTTTGGCTAAGGCGCTATTCATAGTAAGGATTCTGGAAGAGGGTCTGAGAGAACATTCTACTATGGGCTCTATCTACACGAATGGAAAAATGATACATGCTTTTGGATTGGTAGACTTTACGCACTAGTGGTCTCCTATTTAGCCCTTGTGCAGTCTCTCAACTTTCTGATGGCCCTATCTGAGAGCACCTTACTGATAAGGGTCTAAACTTTACTGTTTCCACCACCTCGAAGATGAGGCATGATTGGAGGAATTGGATTAACGCACAAATTCGTATAAGTTTCTGAAGGAACAACTTTACTGCACGATTTAGAGCATGAACAAAGGGGAACATTTCCTAAATTCCAGTAGCCTCTCGAAGAAAAGTACATACATCTCCATACCATTCCGCAAGACTCTACCAGACATGGCTTCATAGACACCCTAGACACTTGAATTATGTGCTCGGATACCAAGTTTGTCATGCCCTGAGTCTACACGTTGGATGCGACATGGTTCTTAGAGTTAGAAGTGACCCTAAGCTAACCCATGGCCTGGCATACTGCTGAGATATAGACTGAAATTAAATGCGAAAGAAGAAATGTAATGAGCTCTTTAAAAATATTATAACAAAATGAACTTTCATAACTGAGATACAAGACTGTTTGAAAACTGATACAACTCACTGACTGGTTGTCTAACTGTCTATGAAGCCTCTATTAATACTGACTATAGTTAGCCAGTACATGACCCCCAAATATTTCTAATCAATATATCAAATTAAAAATAAGCTGCTATGACTACTACTGACTGGAGTTCCCGAATAAGGAGAACTCATCCTTAACTGCTGACTGGAAGGTGTGATCTATCTAACCATGATGCTGGGAGCTAGTACTGAAACCTACATCATAAAATGATGTAGCACAAGGAAGGTATGCGGTCAGTACTTTGAATGTACTGAGGCTGTGAGATAATGCACCAACTCAAAATCATGAGAAAACATGTATATATTGAAAGCATAACTGAAAGCTGGGCTAAACATAGATGTCTGAGAATGCATAAGTCAAACTGTAGAGCATAAGCTCTTTTACTAAAGAGGGTGCATATCATGTTTCTGAGCTATAACTATGAGATCATGATATTTTTAGATAAGTAAAACTTTTACTTGAGGATCCCTAAATTGAAAGGATGAATTTTGTCTCTAAATCATGAAAAAGTGCAACTGAGCTGAAAACCATGAGTCATGCTAAAAGTCATGTTTAAAGTAAATCCTTAAGGGAGTTTCTTCTACTGAACATGCTGAAAACACCGATATTCTGTACTGAATGCAAGCTAAAAGATATAAGCTAATGCAATGACCAAGTATATAAGCATGTAACTATATAATACTGAACTGAACTGGATAACTAAATACAAGGTCGTGCAATAATGGGTATGGACTGTGGGAGCTACTATTAACCGACATACCCCAAGCTGAGCTAACTATGGGACCAACCTATAACCTTGGATGGAAGGGCGTTCATACGTTTCCAAGGGTACAAATAAATCTGATGTTGATCCACTAAACTGATGTCCATAAGGGACAAGGGTGACCAGCCTAATCTGACAGCTGACCCCTTTCTGACCTACGGTGGCGCCATAGTTCTAGGACTTAGGGACTGCTACTAAAGGTCTCATCCTAATCTGACAGCAAAGCCTTCATCCCTTTGTCCGCTCGGTACTAAGCCTACTCCCAACTGAATGTACAAGCAATGAATGAAAACTGAAATACTGTATAGCTCAAATACTGATCATCAACAGAGAATCAATATAGTGATACTAAAACTGATAGCATTCTTATTTTGAAGCATAACTGACTGAATTATCTGAGAATGCAACATAATGCTTAGACTGAAAGCATTCTATTTTTCTGAAAAGTTGTGGGCTAAAAACTGACTGATTTCATCCTTTAAAACTGAATGCTAGTAGACTAGGTTGAATTCTTGAAGAAAAGCTACTTCATGTGAAAATACTACAATTTCATGCTAAGTTCTTGAAATGAAAGCTAATTCATGCAAAAGATACTAGAAATCCAGGCTATGTCTGTTTCATCCTAATTCCAAGAATTTTAAGAAAATATCTGTAAAACTTCATGAAATATCCCTTAAGCATGTACGGGAGATATATAGTATCATAAGGAATTTAATTCTTTAAAAACATGCATAATTGGGTATGAACCCTAGAATCATAATTTATAGATATCATAACTGAAAACTGATCTTTGGGTATGAGGGTTAAAGGAGATCCTCATTGAATATCCACATACCTGATTACTGAAGAATTTCTAGTGCTGGAACTGGGGGATGAAAACTTGGAGAAGAAATTTGAAGGAAAACCCTTGAGAGACTTTCTTGCTTGAACTTCTATGATCTTGCTTGCTTGAAACCCTAGGTGTCTTACTGGACATTAAACTCTTCCTGATAGGCTACAACTGAAGATGCTAAACCCTTGCTAGGTCTTCTTCTTAGGCATCTCTTAGCTTTCTATTTACCCTTAAGGCTATCACTAGAGGACTCATAGTCTTACTGGGTATATAACCAGTTCTTCTAACACCTAGCAATCTGACCTTTGCTTAATCGTCTACTAGCATCACATCTCTAATTTCACATCCACCAAAATCAACTGTATTATAACCATGCTAAGGGACTCCACATCGTCTATCTATGACCTCCTGAATGTCATTCAACAACATACCACTCTAGGTACATATCTACCTTTCTAATGCTTAAGGTCCCTCTCCTTTGTCTCATAACTTAGTCAAAATTTACCAATTCGTCTAGGGATCATATATACATCTTACTTACACTACCGTACTCATCGCAAATTAATCAACTTAATTCTCTGCATATATTATGTCAAGCCTAATGGGTCAATTCTATAAAACTAGTATCATCATCATCATCTTATAGCTACTATACTTCTGATTTGGTACATCTAGTTTTGGGGTCATTCTGCTACTTATGGACCATAAAATCTCAATTCATACTAGCTGTTGAGTGATTTTGCTACCCAAATGCTCATACAACTATACCCTTGTGCTAAAGAACCATTCGTAGTAAAGCATCTGGGAGGGGGTATGAGAGCACATTCTACTATAGGCTCAACTTCACGAGTGAAAAAGGATAAATGCTTTTGAATCAGTAGACTTACGCACTAGTGGCTCCTCTCAAGCCCTTGTGCAGTCTATTAACTTTCTGATGGCTCTATCTGAGAGCATCTCCCTGACAGGAATCTAAACTTTACTGTTCCCACCACCTCAAATATGAGGCATGATTGGAAGAATTGGATTAACGCACGAATCGGCAAAAGTTTCTAAAGGAACAACTTTACTGCACGATCTGGAATATGAACGAATAGAAACATTTCCTAAATGCCCTGTAGCCTCCTGATTATAAGTGTGGTGCATAACACACACACTCATAAGCAAGACTCTACTAGACACGGCTTTACAGACACCTAGGACACTTGAACTATGTGCTCTGATACAAAGTTTGACACACGCTGAGCCTACACCCTAGACGTAACATGGTGCTTAGAGTCACAAGTGACCCCAAGCTAACCTATGGCCTGGCATACTATTGAGATACAAACTGAAAGATAATGCGGAAGGTGAAATGTGCTGAGCTCTTGAAAGAAATATTAAAATAAAAAAACTTTCATAAACTGAGATACAATAGCATTTAAAAACTGATACAACTAACTGACTGATTGTCTGACTGTCTATGAAGCGTCTACTAACACTGACTATGGTTAGCCAGGACATGACCCCCGACTATCTTTTATCAATGTATAACAACTAAAGTAACCACTATAACTACTAACTGACTGGAGTTCCTGGAAAAAGGAGAACTCATTTCCCTGCTGGCTAGAAGTTGTGATCTATCTCACCATGATCCTAAAAGCTAGTACTAAAATCTGCAACATCAAAAGGATGCATCACAAGAAGGCATGCGTTCAATACTTTGAATTTACTGAGCATGTGAGATAATGCACTAAATTTGGAATCATGAGAAAACATGTATACTGAAAGCATGGCTTAAATCTGGACTAAGTATAACATCTGAAGTACATAAGTCAAAACTGTAAAATATAAGCCCTTTTACTGAAGAGGGTGTAACTTCTGAATTATAACTATGAGATCATATTATTATAAGATAAGCAAAATTGTTACTTGAGAAATCAATGGACTGGAAAGATGAATTCTCTCTGTAAATCATTAAATAGTGCAACTGAGCTAAAAATCATGAGTCATGCTAAAAGTCATGTTTAAAGTAAATCCTTAGGTGAGTCCCTTCTACTTAACATGCTGAAAATATTGATATAGTGTACTGAATGCAAGCTGAAAGGTATAAGCTGATGCAATGACCAAGTATATAAACATGCAACTGTATAATACTGAACTGAATAACTGAATACAAGGTCATGCAATAATGAATATGGACTATGGGAGCTACTATTAACCGACATACCCCAAGCTGAGCTAATTATGGGGCCAACTTGTAACCCTGATGGAAGGGTATTCATACCTTGCCAAGGATACAAACAAATTTGATGTGGATCCACTAAACTGATGTCCACAAGGTACAAGGGCGTCTATCCTAATCTGACAGATGACCCATTTGATACCTATGGTGGCACCGTAGTTTTGAGACTTAGGAACTGCTACTAAAGATCTCATCCTAATCTTCCAGTTGAGACTTTATCCCTTCGTCCGCTTGATGCTAAGCCTACTCCCAACTAAATATAAAGCAATGAATTAAACTAAAATATTGGATATCTCAAACATACTAATGTTCTGAGAATGAAACACAATACTAAATCTGAAAGCATTCTGTTTTTCTGAAAACCTGTAGGCTGAAAACTGGGTAATTTCATGCTTTAAAATGAGTACTAGTACACTAGGATGTATTTTGAAGAAAAGTTAGTTCATGTGAAAATACTATAATTTCATGCTAAGTTCTTGAAAAGAAAGTTATTCATACATAAGATGTTGTAAATCCAGGATAAGTCTGTTTCATCAAAATTCTAGGGATTTAAGAAAATATCCGTGAAACTTCTTACAATATCACTTAAACATATACGGGGGCATATATTATCATAAGGAATTCAGTTCTGTAAAGATATGCATAGTTGGGTAAAATCAGGCTATAATTCACTTCTTCTAAAATCTAATTGCAGAAATTCATGTAGAAATCGTTCTAACAAGAATAGTAGTCATGTAGGATCCTCAAGAGATTGAATTCATAGTAAAGCACTTGTTTAGGTAAGAACCCTAGAATCATAACTTGTAGAAATCATAACTAAAAACTAAACTTTAGGCATGAGGGTGAAAGAAGATCCTCATTGAATACCCACATATCTGGTGGAATATAGTCCTTGAAGAGAACCTAAAGTTTGAAGCTTGAAGGAGAATCCCTAGGTCTGAACTTTGGAGAAAAACGTTTTCTTCTTCTTTGAAATGGACTTGAGAGAAAGAATGAGGAATACTGACAGTTTGGAGGTATTTTACTTAATAAAATAAGCCTAAAACTATTTATAGTCAGAGCTAAAAGGAGAAGAAATGGTCTGAAATACCCCTGGGAAATTAAATTAAAAACTGGTAAAATTCTCATAATATCGAACTACGAATTGGTTGATGGGTCGTGGTTCTAAATAACGGACCATCAACTGAGTCGTGGCTCTGTCCTTTAGTTTTGGGGTTCTCTGAAGGTTATTCCATGAGTTACAGGATGGACCGTCATTTGAAACGATGACCCGTGAAGTCACCCATGGAAATCTGGAAGAAAGGCTGAAAATTGACAAACCACAGGTCATACTATATACCGTGGTTTTGGTCTATGGGTCGTGGACCGATTCATAATTTTGAAGGTGAAAATTCTAAGTTGCAGGTCTATTTTCACGAGTCACAGTACGGACCATGGTTCGTTATCCCATCCGTAGTCACTGATAGTGTTACAGTAAAATACCCATAACATTTTACTCCGGGTTCAGATTAATGTGTGATCAGTGGCGTTGGAAAGAAGACTCAATAACCTTTAGTTTGGTGTGTACTAAGCCGCCTAACTCTTCATAGTCTAGGAAGTGTAATTTGAAGATGACATTTATTTAGTCTTTTATGAAAACTTCTTTGGTTGGGGTGCTTCCAACATAACTTGATTCTAGGAGTTTATTATGAACATGATTCACATCCAAAGCACTCACCAGACTAGGAAAATGATTATTACAGTAATGGAAATGGTTCGAGTCTTAGCTTAGAATTCTTAGGGTGTTACAAAATGGGCTCGGATGAAATTTTCATCAGTGTCGTTAACTCTGGAGTGTGGACTTTGGGCTAGTGAGACCTCTGATTTGGGTCTCAAGCTTCCAAACTCATTTTGGGCTATTGGTTGATTTTACACTAAATTAGAGGTTTTGGGCGTGGAGCCCACCTTTTATTAAAATGATCGCTATTGGGAATTTCATCAATTTTGTTGAGTCTGAAATATCATTTTTGGTAGGGTAGCATAGCTTGTTTGCATGCACGATATCCTAGATGAATCCCAAGGATCTATCTGAGCATTTTGAAACTTAGTAGAATTGCTGGTTTTTCACCAACTGATGCAGCCTCACCCAACCCTTTGCGTCCGTGAGGGGTTAGTTGCATTTGTAAAGCCTCTTATGCAGTGGCCATATCACATTTGTGATGAAGGTACCTATGGCCCGAGCTTCCCTTCCTCTTGGCGTTCATAAGGGACAGGCCACCTACACGAGGTTGGATATGTGGTGCCCTCCCCCATCTGCGAAGGCCAAATGTCTGGCAGTATAAATTCTCTCCCTTCATTTTTAAATGCTTTATTCATGAAAATCACCATTGTTGAGAGCCCATCCTCAAGTGGATTATGTAGATTCTTCCATAAGGCTTGGGGAGAAATTCCTTCATGTCCGTGGTACTTTTCTGCTTATAAATCGTGAGTTTCTTACCCTATTTCCATTGCATTCTTTCGTTGTTAATTCTTGTTCTTCTCTTAGACTTGGAGCTAATTTGGGATATGAGTTTGGTATGGATCATGCTCAATTTTTAGTCATGTAATCCTTGTCCCACGAGGGATATAATTCCTGAGTTTATTTTCTATTTTCATAAAGCGATCCCCGCAGGTCATTTTTGACCCAATTTTCAGCCGAATTGTAAATTCGCAATATGCATACCATTCTTTCCATTTTTATGCATAGATTTCTATTTTGATAGTGTGGCAACAATCGGAGGCTTCTCAGAGGAGAAAAGCTCCGGTCTAGTGGGATTTTTTACGCGTGTTTGACTTCCATGTAGGTTACGACTTACCTACTTCTAAACTTAGCTTGTTTAAGGTATTTGTATGGTAGCTTGCTAATTATTTGGGGGAT
The DNA here is from genome assembly GCA_003996215.1 of Jaltomata sinuosa. Classification (NCBI taxonomy): domain Eukaryota; kingdom Viridiplantae; phylum Streptophyta; class Magnoliopsida; order Solanales; family Solanaceae; genus Jaltomata; species Jaltomata sinuosa. Next base: position 209,754 of record QJPP01003095.1, on the reverse strand, counting down.
ATTGTGGTTTAGATATAACAATTTAGGCAAGAATGATTCTTATAGCCGGTTTAGCTGCTTTACCTTAGAATTGGGATTGGGGTCCTTAGTTTAGGTTATCCTTATTCCTCTAAAGTCTGGTGTAGTCGGAGTAGTATCTTTAGGATTAGAATTTCTTGCCTTATCCTAGCTAGGTTGCTTGCGGCTTTGAGGTGGTTAAGTTAGAGATCCTTATTATAGGGTTAGCAAAAGACTCCATGGTAGATTAGACACTTTCTGTTCAATGTATATTTACCGTTTCCTTTTTTATTATATTGTATATTTGTGGGCCTGAGGTCGTGGATGCTGGTTTGGTTAGATTTCAGGTCAATATATTTAGTCCTTATCTTAATTTGCTTAGTATGTACCTTACCTTAATATCAGGTTGCCGGTTAATCTAACTGAGATTAGATGGCAGACTTAAGGATAGATTAGATGTCCTTGTTATAGGTTAGGTAGTAGTACGCGGTTGAGTAGTCTTTCCTTTCCTAGATTTTGTGATTATCGCTTTATATCTGCTTTCTTATGATATGAGATTGTGGGTCCGAGGTCATAGTATTTAAACTGGATGTGACTCTAGGTGAGTATGATTTGCCTTAGCGTGACTTCAGTAGATTCCATGTTTTAGTTGATTCGGTTAGTTGTGTACCTTAGACTAGTTTCAGTTAGATGTGTGTCATAGGTGGGGTTTCCTAGGTAGTTTATAATTAGTTTGACCTTTCTAGGTAATTTCTCTAGAATTGTAACCTTTCGTTAGTTAGTGGACCTTGGAATTCTTGGTGCAGGTTGATTGAACTTGGAAGTGATATTTGGCGTGATTACTCACCTATGTTCTTGTATTATGGTTGTTTTCTTCATGGCATATGAAAGGCTTGGTTTAAACACTATTTTTTATTTCAGAAATGGATTTTTGAGGACATATTGGTACTTTTGTCTTTCTTACGGAAAACTTGGTATATTTACAAAATACTAATTTGAGATAAACTTGCATGCCCAAAAAAAAGTATTTTGGGTAATTTTTATTGATTTTAAACTTGCATGTCCGAGGAGACCTGTATTTCGAATGGTTTTACTGATTATTTAGTACATGCCTGAGGAGACACGTATTCCAGGTGATTTTTCTGATATTTATCATGGAATGCTCATCAAGATATGATCTGATTTGTTATATGGATTTCCCCAGTCTCCTATGGGTCCTGCCTTTGCAAGCTACTACTAGAGGAGGAGTATACAATAATGTTGACACTTTACTCATCCCATACTGCATATCATGGCACGTTCCGATTGCATTTCCCCATTAGGTTTGTTTGTTATTTAGTATTGTGTGTTGTTTGTATTCTCCGGGCTTATGGGGGTCCGGTTAGGTTTATTGATTATTGTTTGTACCTCCCGGGCTTATGGAGGTTCGGTTAGGTGATAGATAGTTTATTTATTTATGTTTCTAAGTATTTGGTAAGATTGATGCCTTGTGCTTCCTGTCGAGATATTTACTTATACTTCTCTTACTTGTCTAAGTTTTGACTTGTTATCCTATTCTTTTTTCATACGCTTTTTGGATTAATTACTTATGCTTTTCATTATTATCTAGTTGTGACCCGTATCCCTTTTCTGACCCTTCTTTTCTTACCTTTAGCTTATATTCGTATATTATTATACTCATATTTTATCTGAGCTCGATCAGCCTACGATGCCTACTGGGTACCACGTATTTTGATACTCATGGTATACTTCTGCATCATTTTTCTGATGTAGATCTTAGTGCGGGTTATCACCATTGACGCCATCCTCGAGCGGAGTTGCTGATCGGAGATGCAGGGTGAGTTCTTCATGATTAGAGTTGATCCATCTCCTTCTATTCTGGACAAGTCTTGTTCTGTACTTCAGAGATTGTTCTGTAAATATTGTATTTATTTAGTACCCCGTATATTATAGTAGCTCATGTACTGATGATACCAGGTCTTAAGAAATCTTGTGTATATTTCTCTCGCTTCCCTCTCTATTTATGTATGCTTATCTTCCGCTTGTTTTCGTTATTTAAAAGTTATTCTTTTGATTTTATCTCGTTCTCTTACCAGCCCGTTACTTGTTATCCGGGATAAGGGTTTGACTTACCTATTGGTGGGTTATAGTAGGTGTCATTACGACCTGAAAAATTGGGTCGTGACACTAGCAGTTGGGAGGCCAAAAAAAGTGTTTTTTGGAAAAATAGGGTGTTTGGCCAACTAGTAAAACAGCTTTAACATAGAAGAAGATGCAATTTTTCTGTTGTTGGGAAAAAGCAGAAATTTTTTGCTTTTTTCTAAATTATTTTTGTCAAGACAAAAATATCCCTATCATTTATACATCTTTAACAATATATCCCTTGTTAATTGATTAGAAAATCTCGTAGATTTAATCAATTTTTATTTAAAAATTTAATTCTTTATTTTTACACTATAAATTCTGTATTTTATTTTACGTTTTATATATTCATATTTTATATTTTATATATTATTATACGTTTCTATCAGGTAATCATTGAAAATGTTAGTGAACTCAAAAAAAAGGTAACAAAAAAATTAAAAAAATGTATATATCACCAATTAGATGTTATTAGATTATTTATGCAACTGACAAAATACTATATTATCTTATAAAATGAGAGTGTATATGTGTCACGATCTAACCCATTGCGAATGGCACCCACACTAACTCTCGGTCTGAGAACCAATTAAATAAGCCAACACTTAACATATTAAGCAGCTAAAAACCAATATGCCATAGATAAAACAGGATTGACATCTTAACTTAACAAGTGATAAAGCCTACGGAAAATAATCCCCTAGAATCTGAAAGTCGGGTACCAAAATTATAAACATATCTAGAAGTCGGGGATGCAATCCCAAAATAAAAGGAATTCAAGTCCGAACAATGGACTAGAACAAGTAGATGAATACATGGTAGCCTTGAGGATACAGCTCACCCTTAGATTCAGAAGTCGTTCATTTCACAATTGAGATCACGCAGCCGCCGCCAGAATATACAATGTACTCAACAAGAAGAGAAAGTTCAGTATCAGTACACAAAAATAATAGTGTACTAGTAGGATCATCGGTCAGCTCCAAAATACGAGATATGAACATTTAACTATAACTTAGTAAAATAGGACAAAATATGTATAATCAAAATCAGTGAATATAAGCAAGACTCTCAATCATCAACCTAACTTAACAACCACATGAGCATGTCCAAAACCACAAACAACAACCCATATACAATTTCAACACACCTTTCAAGTAACCCAAACCACCCAAGGATCCCTGGACATCATCTACAGTGTTTACTGTGCAATCTCAATCTACACAAGAACCACCCCAGCATTTAAACACACTAACTCGACCACTCATGGACCAACATGTAATAAATAAATCACAACAATTAAGCTCAATTCACACATGGAACCAACACACAGAACAACAACCAAACACGTACCAGGCATGGTACCCGAGCCAACTATAATGGAATTTGTATCAAGCGTGATACCTGAGCCAACCGATAGATATCCTATACTAGGCGTGGTACCCGATCCAACCAATAAACTGAACCAGGTGTGGTACCCAAGCCAACTGAAGAATCACAGAAATCACTACAATCACAAACACAATGAATACAACCCCCACTTGTAAAACCAACAAGCATTTAAGACAAGTTCATTGCATGAGATTGACAACAAGATAACATTTAGCATTCCTTCCCTTATCTCCTAAACACGTATTGTACAAGCAAAACTAATAAAATAGTTAACATACACACATAACATAATTTGGGTCACAAGTTAACCATCACCTATCTGAAATCAAGCCTGAATGCTCTACTAGCCTGGAGCTTTCTCATTTCTTGAAACTCTAGCTTGATCGTGGTCTAAAAATAAGAAATGCAGCACAAATTCAACTAGTGACCTTATTAATCATGGATTATGGCCTAATCTCGAACCCACCTGGACAAATTCAAGATCATTTCACCCATCCTAGGGTCTCCCACCTTAATTGTAATACCCCTAAAATTCTAAGCTAAGATCCATACCATTTTCATATGTTAATGGATCAAAACTAGATGATTTCAAATGGTAAATAGGTGTTGAGATCTATACTTATGTGTGGTAGTGTGTTAGATATGAATTAGGGTCATAAAGAAACTCTAGCTCAAAGTTGAGTGGAAAGCTTCCTTGACGATTGAGTTTTGGTGTAAGATTTTTCAAGGGTCAACTTCAAACGATTATAACCTCTAGAATATGAAGATTTAGGTGGCCTAGTACCCATCGAATTAAAGCTCTTTGAATCTTCTTTCTAGTGCCATTAACCATGCATTAATATGAGTCAAGAGTAAAATATTATCAGTGTTTTACTAAAATGTGTCTGTCAATCAAACTGACAGACAGAAACCATGAGAGGAATCCACGGCTCATGGATCAAACCATGGAATGTGGATTGCACTCGTGGAAATAAGTCCTGCAAATTGATTTTTCACCTAAAATCCACGAGAGGGTTTCATGGGTCATGAAATAATCCACGGGTCATAAAACTAACTCGTGAAAATCATTTCAGAGGCCAAAAAGAGTGGTCTGAGAACCACGACATCAATCCACAAATCGTGATCCATTCTATGGGTCGTGGTTCATGCTTGTGAAACCCAGCAATGAGTTTTTTCAGAAATTTTTACTTAGTTTCCATAGGGATATTTTAGACTTTTCCCACCTTGCTTTTAATCTCGATTTTAAGTCATTTTAGCCTCTTTTAAGTGGTATGTAAAGGGAGTTACGACTAAGTTCTCTCATTCTCTCAATTAGAAATCCTAAGTCAGAAAAGAAAAGAAAGAAGAGCATTCTCTCAGACCTAGGGTTCTTCTCCAAAGCTTCAAACCTCAGTTTTAATTCAAGAATCTTCTACAACCAGGTATGTGGGTATTCAGTAAGGGTTTAGTTCGCCCTTATGCCCAAAACATCAGTCTTCTATTTCAAATTTTATGATTTTAGAAACTAGGGTTCTTACCCAATCATGCTATATTCTACAGAATTCAGTCCTTCTGGTTTCTACATGATTTATATCCTATTTTAGAAGATTTGTACCATATTTTCAATGACTTGCATAAGCTTTCACAAGAACTTTAAGAAATCAAGAATTTAGCCTAAAATTGTAGTACTTTCATGAGAATTGGTTTTCTTCAGAATCAAACCTAGAGTACTAGCATTCAGTTTTAAGCATAAAATTAGCCAGTTTTCAGTCTACGAGTTTTCTTTAAAACTTTTCATGATTTAGCAGGCTTCAGCTTACCTTAAGTATATTTTCCAAGAATATGTTTTTAAATATAGACTTTCATATATGCCATCAATGATTACGAATTTAGTAAGTTTCATGATTAGTATGACATCTAGATATGTCCATATGCTTTATGAATAGTTTTCAGTTATACAGTCTTTCATAAATCATCCAGATTAATTAAGTTCTGACACAGCATTCCAGAACTTTAGTTTTAAATGAGCTATCAGTATTCAGTTTGGGAGTAGTATTTTGCACCAAGTTAGACTAGGGTTTAGCGTACCCTTAAGTCCTAGAACTACATGCTACCATAGGTTATTTAGCCCCTCGATTGGGCATCAGAACTAGTAATCATGCCATTCATGCCTCTATACCCTGGCAAGGGATATTGGGTCCTCTTGATGGGGCGTATACATCGGACTCCATGTTTAGCTCATGTGGTTTATGTCGGTTAACAGACTCTCCCATTGAATTAGACTCAGTAGTTGTGTACTAGTCCCTTAGTTCAGTTTTACAGCTTTTAAATTACATTTTCCAGAATAGCCTTACATTTTAGAGTTTGTGCATATTATGTTTGGTCCTGAGTACTACGGATTCTATTTGTAGTTTTTAATCAGCTTATCAATATTTTTAGCATGCTTAGTTATCTCATAGTCTATGTATCTCACAGTTTACAACTCAAAAATATTTTATAGTCTTCAGTAAAAGAGCTCATGTTTACAGCCTTGACTTATGCATTTTGAAATATCCATACTTAGTCCAGCTTTACGTTATGTTTCTAGTATATACATGTTTTCAAATTTAGTTCATTATCTCACATGATCAGTACATTAAAAGTACTGATCGCATACCTTTTTGTGCTGCATCCTTTTAATAATTTAGGTTTTAGTGCTAGCTCCCAGGATCATGGTCTGACAGATCACAGCTTCCAGTCAGCATGGAACGAGTTCTCCTTTTCTGGGAACTCCAGTCAGTTAGGAGTTATAGCAGTTATTTCATTTGTTATACATTGATTAAAGATATTTGGGGGTCATGCCCGGCTAACCATAGTCAGCGTTAGTAGAGGCTTCATAGATAGTCAGTTAGTCAATTGTATCTTTCTTCAAATAAGTTGTATTTCCATTTATTAAACTTCAATTTATTATAGTAATCTTCAAGAGCTCATCATATGTTTCAGCTTCCGCATAATATTCTTCAGTTTATCTATTTCTATTTAGTTACTCATGAATTATGCCAGAACAAGGGTTATCTTGGGATCACTTGTGCTCTCAGGTCTCGTGTTACGTCTAGGGTATAGGCTCGGAGCATGACAAACTTGGTATCAGAGCACAGAGTTCAAGTGTCCTTGGGTGTCTGTGAAGCCGTGTCTAGTAGAGTCTTGCTTATAAGTGTGTTGTACACCACACTTATAATCAGGAGGCTACAGGGAATTTATAAAATGTTTCCATTCTTTCATTCTCTAAATCGTGCAGTAGAACTGTTCCCTAAGAAACTTATGCAGATTCATGCGTTAATCCAATTCCTCCAATCATGCCTCATTTTTTAGGTAGTGGGAATAGTAAAGTTCAGATTCCTATTAGTGTGATGCTCTCAGATAGAGTCATCCACAAAGTTAAAAAACTGCACAAAGGTTTGAGAGGAGCCCACTAGTGCGTTTAAGTCTATCGATCTAAAGGCATGTACCATTTTCCACTCATGCAATTGAGCCTACAGTAGAATGTGCTCTCAGACCCCCTTCCAGAAACTTTACTATGAATGGCACCTTAGCCAAAATTATGGTTTTCTAAGCACTTGGCTAGTAATGTTACTCAACAGTTAGTGTGAATGGAGATATTATGGGCGATAAGTAGTAGAATGGCCCCAGAGCTAGGTGTATGAATTTAGAAGTATAGTAGTTATAAGATGAGTATGGTTATGCTAGTTTTATGGAATTGACCTTGTAGGCTTGACGTAATGTATGCATAGAATTAAGTTGATTAAATTGCAATGAGTATGGTGGTGCAGGCAAGATGTATATGTGACCCATAGACGAATTAGTAAATTGTGACTAAGTCATAAGATAAAGGAGAGAGCCTTAAGCATTAGAAAGGTATATGTGTATCCAGAGTTGTATGTTGTTGCATGATATTCAGGAGATTATAGATAGACAATGTTGAGTCCCTTAGGGTGGTTTTAATTTAGTTAATCTGGGTGGATGTGAACTTAGAGATACAATGTTAGTAGACGAATAAGCAAAGGTCAGATTGCTAAGTATTATAAGAAGTGATTATATATCCTCTAGTGATAGCCTTAAGGGTAAAGAGGGAGCTAAGATATGCCTCAGAAGGAGACCTAGCAAGGGTTTAGCATCTTCAGTTATAGCCTATCGGGGAGAGTTTAGCGTCCAGTCCAGGAGTGCAGTGATACCTTGACCATACAAGAGGTAATTGATTATAGCTTATCTAGGAGAGATATCCACAGACTTAGAGGTGTGACATTTGAGCTAAGGGGGAGATGATAGAATGAAGAACCAAGTCAGCCTTTAGTATAGAATTCTAGAAAGAGCTATGATAGGATATCGATCCATTTTTATTCTAGCAGATTTCCTAGTACTTCAGTCAAGATGACCCTATACTCAGACATATTTGTGTCATACTCATGGATAAGTTCATGCACTCTATACAGATTCATGTCCATATTCAGCTCCTAGAACAAACAAAAATTACTCCAGACAGCGATTCCAGTCTTACTCTATGATTTTATAAATCTCAGCTTCATCCCATGAGACTCATTATATAGGTAAACTCATGTCTCATAGTATGCTCAGTTCTATGTACTCAGTTCAGTCCTCAAGATATGCCTTAGTGGCTAATGAAACCATGCTACATCATGTATATGCTCAGACCAGGTTTCTTGAACAGTTCGTGCTTATGATTTCCTTACTCTAACCATGCTTCATATGTCCAATATGTAAGACACTCAGGCCTTTTCACTTGACTTCTCAGACCCCACCTTGAGTGGCTAGACCATGCTAAGTGTAAGTCAAGACAGATCACTATTCTTTCATACGTGATGCTCATGCTCCCACTCTATTCCTCCAATGATATTGGTTTATACTGTCATAGCTATTAGTGGAGGAAGCTAAGTAGTAGCTTAGATGAGAATTTCTGGATGTTCCCATTTTGGTGAACTGATTCCACCTTAGCTTATAGGTGTGGACAAAAAATGAGGTAAGGAATATTCATTTGAAATAGTTAGGTGGGAAATTTTAGAGTATCCCTTTTGTAGAATTTCATGAAGTTACAGTTTCTAGATATGCTAGGGAAAGGGACAGAAGTCTTAGATAGTGTGAGCTACAAAACCATGAGGTGATCATATTTATAGGCTTGAATATTGTGATGAGATACATATGGGCCTTTGATTTGTGCGACTAGTGACCCATTGATTAGAATGACCCATTAATTAGAATTCAAGTTTAGCTGATTTTTGTGATAAGAAGGAATACCATTCATGAGAGATAACTCTAGATACAAGAGATTTAGCCGAGATAGGCTTGAACATGGTGAAAAAAGGTAAATAGGCTCAGACCTCAGCATCTACATGTGCACTGATGAAAATTTTAGTGGCAGATGGTAAGTGTGGTATTCATAGGAGTTAGTGTAGTTGAAGTGTGTGCCTAAGCTTAAAGGTGGTCAATTGTATTGTTTAAGGCAGGAATAGCCTTGTTCTTACTCCCTTTTCAGGATGCTCATGCCTTATGTCCAGTAGCTTTAGCTAGCAAGATAATAGACTTCTAATATGAGATCAATTCAGACCTTTCGGTAATCATTCCTAAGGCTAGAAGTCTCTACGTTCAGTTCAGTCCTTGGCACTAAGTTTAATCTAGAAGAGAATAGTTTTCTCATATAGTTATTCCTCTCAAATTTACGTTCCTTTTAGTTAAACGAGATTTCTAAAGAGATGCATTCGTTCTTTATGAGTGTCAGCTAAGTCCCTACTCTTAAACCAGACCAGATATCATGTTTGATATTCAGTTTCAGGTACCATCAGTTATTCTCATGCCCTGAGTATGCATACATGCTTCATGAATTCAGCTCAGGGTATATTTCAATCAGAAATCAGTTTTCATGTTAGTACTTCAATTTTTAAAACTCAGTTTGTGGGATTGCATCTCTTTCTCGACTATCTCAGCATAGTAAGACTTCATTCAAGGACGAATGATCCCAAGAGGGAGATATTGTAACACCCTGGAAATTCTAAGCTAAGATCCAGACAATTTTCATATGTTATTAGATCCGAACCAGATGATTTCAAATGGTAAATAGGTATTGAAATCAATACTTATGTGTGGAAATTGTATTATATATGAATTAGGGTCATAAAGAACCTCTAGCTCAAAGTTGAGTTGAAAGCTTCCTTACCAATTGAGTTTTAGTGTAAGCTTTTTCAAGGGTTAACTTCAAATGATCATGACTCCTAGAATATAAAGAGTTAGGTGGCCTAGTATCCACTAAATTAAAGGTCTTTGAATCTTCTTTCTAATGCCACCAACCGTGCATTAATACGAGTCTGGAGTAAAAATATATCAGTATTTTACTAAAATGTGTATGTCTATCAAACTGACAGACAGAAACCACGAGAGGAATCCATGGCTCATGGATCAAACCATGGACTGTGGATTGCACTCGTGAAAATCAGTCCTGCAAATTGATTTTTCACCTGAAAACCATGAGGGGGATCCACGGGTCATGGAATGATTACAGGTGGTGAAACCAACTCATGGAAATCAGTTCAGAGGCTAGAAAAGTGGTCTCAGAACCACGACCTCAATCCATGAATCGTGATCCATTCTACGGGTCATGGTTCATGCTCGTGGAACCCAGCGATGAATTTTTTTAGCTGTTTTTACTTAGTTTCCTTAGGGATATTTTATACTTTTCCCATCTTATCTAACAAAACTAAATCCCATTTGATGATATAACCCCCATCCCCATGGTATCTCTTCAACATGGATACATGGAAAACTGAAGGGACTTCGGACAAACTGCATGGCAATGCCAACTTGTAAGCTACTGATCCCATACTTTTGAGAACCTCAAATGGATCGATATACTGAGGGCTAAGCTCACCTCTCTTGCCAAACCTCATTACCCTTTTCATAGGTGACACCTTCAGCAGAACCTGTTCACCAACCTAAAATGACATGTCCCTTACCTTGCAATCAACATACTCCTTTTGCCTACATTGGGATGCCAATAATTTGGCTTACATACCTCTCACTTTTTTTGAGCTTCCTTTACCAAATCAATGCCCAAAGGCTTCACATCACCTTTCTCAAACCACTATATAGGAGATCCACATCCCCTCATATAAAGTGCCTCGAATGGTGCCATGTCAATACTAGAGTGATAATTGTTGTTCTATGAGAATTCACACAACGGTAAGAACTAATCCCAATGGCCCTCGAAATAAATCACACATGCTCTCATCATGTCCTCTAGCACTTGAATCATCCTCTCAAACTGACCATCCGTTTGAGGATGAAAAGCTATGCTAAAAGTGAGTTGGGTGCCCAATGCTTCGTGCAACTTTCCCTTGAACTTAGAAGTAAACTTCCTACCTCTTTCTGAAATAATGGAAAGTGGCACCCCATGCAACCTCACTATCTCCTTGATGTAGATCTTGGCAAACTGCTGAGAGTTGTAATCCACCCTGACTGAAATGAAATGGGCTAATTTAGTTAGCCTATCCACGATGACCCAAATTGAGTCATACTTCCCCAAGGTCGTAGGAAGACCCACCACGAAGTCCATGGCTATCCTTTCCCACTTTCACTCAGGAATGGGCATCTTTCGAATCAAACCTGCATGACTTTGATGTTCATACTTCACCTGCTAACAATTGTTACACTTGGACACATATTCTACTATGTCCATTTTTATCCCATACAACCAATAAAGCCTCCTTAAGTCCTGGTACATTTTGGTTATGCTCGAATGAATCGAGTATCGTGAACCATGAGCTTCACCTAACACTTTTTGAACTAAGTCATCAACCTAAGGGACACATATCCACCCTCTAAAACACAACACCCCACACGCATCAAGCGTGGCATTTGAGGTCTCATCAGACACCACCTTGTTTCAAAGCTTGTTCAATTGCACATCCTTAAACTGTTTGGCCTGATTTCTTCCAGAAATGTGGACTTAACCTTAATGCTGGCTAATACTCCACCATTTTCTGAAATTCCCAACTGCATGAACCTGGATGCTAGAGTTTGAATCTCTCTAGCCAAGGGTTTCTTGGACACTCCCAAACAAGCCAAACTGCCCATGCTTACCGCTTTCATGCTCAATGTGTCTTCTACCACATTGGCCTTACCCGGATGATACTGGATGGTAACATCATAATCTTTCAATAACTCCATCCACCTTCTCTATCTCAGGTTCAGATCCCTCTGTGTAAACACTTGTTGCAGGCTGCGATGGTTTGTGAACACCTCACACTTGACACCATAGAGATAGTGCTTCCAGATCTTAAGTGCAAATACCACCGATGCCAACTCTAAATCATGGGTTGGGTAGTTCTTCTCATGAGGCTTTAATTGCCTCAAAGCATAGGCTATGACATTCCTGTCCTACATCAACACAGCACCCAAACCCAAATGTGAAGCATCATAAAATACAATAAAGTCCTCACCTTCAACCGGCAATGAGAGGATAGGAGTTGTAGCAAAAAGTGTCTTGAGCTTTTGGAAGCTCTCCTCACACTTGTCAAACCAAACAAATGGCACCTACTTCTAGGTCAACCTCGTCAAGTGAGTAGCAATTGAAGCGAAATTCTTTACGAACCTGTGATTAAAGCTAGCAAGACCTACAAAACTCCTAACTTCAATCACAGAGCTAGGCTGGACCCAACTCTTAACTGCCTCAATCTTTTGAGGATCTACCATCACCCCTTTTTCAGAGACCACATGCCCTAAGAAGGCAATCGAAGATAACCAAAATTAGCATTTCAAAAATTTAGCATATAATTTATTTTCCCTCAGAATTCCCAGAACTATACGAAAATGCTCTGCATGCTCCTCCTTATTCTTGGAGTAAATCAAAATATCATCGATAAAGACAATCACGAAAGAATCCAAAAATGACTTAAAACCCCCATTCATCAAGCTTATAAAGGTTGACAGTGCATTGGTCAACCCAAACGACATTACCAGGAACTCATAATGCCCATATCGAGTCTGAAAAGTCATCTTAGGTATATCCTCAGGCCTAATCTTCAGCTGATGATATCCTGACCTCAAATAAATTTTAGAAAACACCGAAGCACCCTACAATTAGTCGCAAAGGTCATCAATGCGGGGCAAGGGATACTTATTTTGGATGGTAACCTTGTTCAATTGCATCTAATCTATACACATCTACATGTTACCATCCTTCTTCTTAACAAACAAGACCGGATCACCCCAAGGCGAAGCACTGGGATGAATAAATCCCTTATCTAGAAGTTTCTATAGATGAGTTTTGAGTTCCCTCAACTCTATCGGAGCCATGTGATAAAGAGGAATAGAGATTGGGCGAGTGTCCGACTCCAAATCTATACAGAAGTTAATATCCCTGTCTGGAGGTATATCAGGCAGATCCATAGGAAATACCTCCTAAAATTCAGAAACCACCGAGACAAACTCAATAGAAAGGGACTCCGCACTAACATCTTAAAGATGAGCCAGGAAGGCTGAACACCCCTTCCCTACTAGATTTCTATCCCGAACAAAGGATACGATTTTCACTAGCTTAGGCTTATACACACCCTCCCACTCTAGTCTATCCATAATCGGCATTTCTAGAGTGATTGTCTTGGTATTACTGTTCAACACATCTTAATAAGGAGAAAGCCAAGGCATACACAATATAATATCAAAATCCAGCATATCCAAGTTGACCAAATCTACCCAAGTCTGAAACCCATAAACACAACAGAGCATAAACGACATACATGGGTCACTGTCACAGACTTTCCAATCGAAGTAGAATATGAATAAGAGAATCAAGAACATCACAAATCAAGTCCAGACCCAAGGCAAACCTAACAGATACATAAGAATATGTGGAACCCGGATCAAATGAAATAGAAGCCATCCGATCACAAATGATAATAGTACATGTCATCACAACATCAGATGTCTCAGCCTCAGACTTTCCCGAGAAGGCGTAACAATGAGCTCTATCATCAATCCTGGCAACCTCTCTAGCTGGATGCACCGCACCCTTCTCTGTGTTACCATTACCTCTATTACCATCACAAACTCCCGGATTATTACCTCGCCTACCCTGTGGACATCCCCTGCCATTACCACTTCCACCTACTGGAACCACAGCCTTAGTCTGTTGCTACACCTGGTTACCTGCCTGCCTCAGAGGGCATTCCCTTTTAAAATAACCCAGATCACTATAATGGAAATATCCTCGCTCAAGAGAGGGCCTGATGGCAGAAGAATAAGAAGCTCTCTGGCCTCTAGGAGCTGGAGACTACTGAATATCCCCTGAATGTCCACCTGTAGAAGCTGTCAAGGCTGACTGAATAGGACGAGCTGAATGAACCTACTGACTGGGACCTCTCGAATATGAACCACTGAAATTACCCACATTTTGGGACTTCTTGGCTAATACCTTAGCCTGTCCCACTTGCTTAACTCCCTCCAGTTTCTTCACATAGTCAGTCACCTCATTAAAACTCTTCCCTGCAGAAGTCATATGAACCGATAGAACCTGTAATTCATTATTCAAGCCCTTAACATACAAGTAAATTCTCTCTTTCTTAATGCCTAACAGCTGGGTAGCATAGTGAGACAAGGCATGGAACTTAGCCTCATAAGTTATAACAGACATGTTGTCCTGCTCAAGAGCTAGAAATTCATCTTTCTTATGATATCTCAGAGTACGGGGCACATACTTCTCTAAAACAGGGCATGAAACTGAGCCTAAGTCATCGGAAGCAAAGCTAACAAATGACACTCCATATGGTCCCTCCTCCACTGCTTAAGATCACCCTGCAGGTGAAAAGTCATAAATTCTACCCCATATTATTGTACAATCCCCAACTTGTGCAACATCTCATAGCAATCTAGGATGAACTCAAAAGCATCCCCATCTTCTATACCATAGAATGACGGAGGCTTCATCTTCAGAAACTTAGTCAACAACTCATGCTCGATCCCGGTCATGACAGGGCCTAACATTGAATGGAAGAATACATTTGTACTTGAGGCCTCATCCATTCTGGGAGCTAAGGCGGCAGAGGGATGGGCACCCAAAACCTGAGTAGCCAGCATAGTGGGAGTGGCTACAGTACCAACCAACTCACTTAGGAATGACAACACCTGCTGAATAACCTCAGAAGAAATAGGGGAAAGACTCACCTCCAATCGGTGTTGCCACTTCTGGTTCCGCGCCATCCTCGTGCACTACCTCAATCTCCTCCTCAATATGATCCTGGGGTGGAGGAGGTGATGTTGGCCTCTAGTCAGCCTCTACCTAAGCTTCACCCGTGCAGGTGTCACTCTTCCCCTTCCCCTACCCCTTCCTCGCCCTCAAATTATTGGTCCCGCAGCTGGAGTTGCTTCCCTTGCTCTATTTTGTCTAGTATCAACCATTTGCAGACAAAAGAATGAAGGAAGTCAGATACCAATTTGGATTGCCAGATACCAATTGGAATCAAGTTATAGAACGAAGGAAGAAAGAAGAGATAGTTTCCTAAAGTCATGTAGTCTCTCAAAGAAAAGTACAGACGTCTCTGTACCATTCTGCAAGACTCTACCAGACCATTTTTAGTACGACGAGATCAATGAACCTAGGGCTCTGATACCATCTTTGTCATGACCTAACCCATCGCGAGTGGCACCCACACTAACCCCTGTTGGGAAAACCAATTAAATAAGCCAACACTCAAGATGTGAAGAGCAAGTGCAGTATCAGTACACAAAAATAATAGTGTACTGGTAGAATCATCGTCCAACTCCAAAAAATGAGATATGAACATTTAACTATAACTTAGTAAAACAGGACAAAATATGTATAATCCAAGTCGGTGAATATAAGCAAGACTCTCAGTCATCAACCTGACTTAACAACCACGTGAGACATGTCCAAAACCACAAACAATAACCCATATATGATTTCAACACACCTTTCAAGTAATCTGGACCACACAAGGATCCCTAGGACATTATCTATGGTGTTTAATATGCAATCTCGATCTACACAAGAACCACACTAGCATTTAATCACACCAACCCATCCACTCATAGACCAATATGTAATAAATACATCACAACAATTAAGCTTGATTCACTCATGGAACCAACACAGAGAAGAACAACCAAACACGTAGCAGGCGTGGTACCCGAGCCAACCATAATAAAATATGTATCAGGCGTAGTACCCGAGCCAACCTATAGATATTCTATAGCAGGTATGATACTCGAGCCAACCAATCAACTGTACTATGAGTGGTACCCGAGCCAATCGAATAATCACAGATATCACCATAATCACAAACACAATAAATATAACCCACACTTGTAAAACCAACAAGCATTTAAGACAAGTTCATTGCATGAGATTGACAACAAGATATCATTTAGCATTCCTTCCCTTATCCCCTAAACACGTATTGTACAAGCAATACTAATAAAACAGTTAATATACACACATAACATAATTTGGGTCACAAGTTAACCATCACCTACCTCAAATCAAGCCTAAATGCTCTATTGAACCAGAGTTTTTCCGTTTCTTGAAACTTGAGCTTGATCATGGTTTAAAAACAAGAAATGCAGCACAAATTCAACCAGTGACCTTAATAATCACGTATTATAGCCTAATCCTGAAACCCCCCCCCCCCCGGCCAAATTCATGATCATTCCACCTATCTCAAGGTCTTCCCACCTTGAATTCACTTAATTACTGCCAATTCCATGATTATGCCAGTGAATTATGGTAAAGAATCTTTAAATAAATAACCTAAATCAAGAAACCAAGGTTTTATGCCTTAACATTCCTCTTTACATAATTTAACAGTTAGGGCAAGCTAAACCCTCCCTAAGACCTGCAACTAGCGATTCTATGAAGCAGAAATTGAATACTAGTTAGTGGGGATAAAAGGCTTACCTTAACGAAGATTTCTGATGAAAAACTGGTGGAAATCGCCTAAAGTCGCCACAGCCCTCCCCAAAATTTTTTTGGAAAAAAATAAACTTTTTGGGATAGTTTCTGCATTTACAGTGGCTTATCCAGCTATAGCGGTCTAATTCCGCTATAGCGGCACCACCATAGCGGAAGCCGCCCACTATAGCGGGGTTGACCTCCCCTGACTCCCTCTGTAGCGAGAATTTCTCCACCTATAATGGTGGCGCGGTAGCAGGGTGTCCCCCGCTATAGCGACTGACATGGGACAAAAACTCGAAAATCCCCTAAGATTTTCCATTTCACAACACACCCTCAACTCTTGACGTTCCAGACCAACCCCTTTAGGTCAAGTTCGATATCAGGAGTTCTACTCAACTGAATTAAGTTCAAAAAAGTCCTACGAACTCCTTAACGCCTTAGCTAATATAAAAACCAGCTCAAACTTAATCATTTCACTAATCCTTTCCCGGATTGCGCTAGACCTCACCTCGCTCAGATTTCGTTCGAGATTAGCCTAGCCCAAAATTTTCAACTTCCCAACGCGGAAGATTTCTAACCCATTTTATCACACGAATAGCTCACCCATAACGAAGGGAAGGATCGTTACAATATGTTAAAAAATTACTTATTCCTATACCATCAACACAAATAAGCAATTAATACGATTATCTTAGTTTTTCTGTACGTATATTTTATAATATTATAATTCAATTACAACTCAATAAGTTTAAGATATTAAATTTTAAAAAAATAATATCATTATAGCTTAAAATGCACATTCACGGAAGATCTTCGATCTACAATATAGAGATATTGCGTGATAAAATTAGGGATTAAATCGTTGAGAATTTTTGTGATGTATGAAAGACTATTTATTTTTATGGTGAATTTTTTCATATGTAATGATTTAATTTATGAAAAAAAAATTCATTTTGTTTGATGTTTTTTAGTATATGAAATCATCTTATTGATATTATATCAATATTAATATTTTTTTATGTATCTATTTATCATATTGATTGAAAATTTGCAATATGTACTTTTCAATTAAATAAAAATAAAAACTTTATAACAGATATTTAAAATAAATTCTCTCGATAAAATAATCTTAATAATAAAAGTTCATTGACATCTGTCCTTTTTCATAATTTCTCTCAAAAGCACTTTTAAAAAAAATTAGACAAACACGATCTGTTTATCAAAAGCACTTTTCAAATGAATTAGCCAAACACGAATTGATTTTTTTCAAAAGAACTTTTCTGAAAAAATGTTTTATAAAAGTGCTTCTCAAAATAAGCAGGTTTTAGCACCTAGGTCAAACAAGCTCTAAGACTACTTCCTCCGATCACAACTAAGAGCATATCCCTCCACGTGTCATATTGTGTCTGAGTCAAATTCAATGTATCATTCCCTTCACATGTCTTCCCTTGATTTGGACATGTGTCCTCCCCATTTTCACCACATTCAATAACCACACAGGGGCGTCTGATTGGGAGCCTAAAGTCAAACTCTAACGAGGGATCTTAACTTAATTTTATATATATATATATATATATATATATATATATATATATTTATTTATTAAAAATTTATTATTCTATCTTTTTGAGACACAAAATTACTAACAATTTTTGATAGTCAATATTTTTTAATAATTCTTTTTCAATTGAAAATATAACTAATCCATTCAATCTCTCTTGAAATATTGTTGATCTTATGTAAGACTTTATCAATTTTAATTTTCAAAAACTTCTTTTGGCTGAGACAACTGTAACAGGAATTGTCAACAGTATTCTATAAGCAATATAGGCATTTAGAAAGGAATCGAGTCGTTGTATTTGATTGAGTATATCGATCACAGTATTATCTTCTACGTTTACTATTTTTCTTAACACTTTCAATTTAGAAAATAAATCTAAATCATCAATGTCAGAGTGACTATTATGCATTAGAGAATATTCAAGATTAAGATAATATTTTTTAAAATTTTCATCATCTATTAATTTCAATTTTGACCACTAAATAGAAAACCAAAAATATTGGCATACGCTTTGAATTGATCGAATCTATTTTGAAGTGAAAAAATAGTTTGGTCAACTATGTATAAAAAGTAATCGACTAAAAGATTTTTCTAGAGACATTGAATTTTCACTATCAATATTCTCGTGAAATTGCTTCTTTCATTATATTACACATCATAATACTGAATTGTTCTCCTTTTTATATTAAGAAATTTCATGTAAAATTCTACTTAGTTTTTCTTTTCAAAAAATATGGACTAGTTTTCTTAAAAGATTTTAATATTTTTTTATAGTATATAACTATTTATATATGAAAATATTGAAATTCTGTAATTTTAGGGTCTTAGGCAATTGTCTAAGTGACCTAATAAGACGAGACGCCATGTAACACGCAGATTTAATGGCAAAGGCCAAAAAGTGTGGTCTAATCTTTAAATAATTAAATCTACTTTATGTCAGGTTTAACATTTTAAAATGATTAAATAAAAAAAAATTGCAGAATCTAGTCTAGTAGCAATAAAAATGAAAAAGAAATGTAGATCGTGCATGGCAGAGAACAATTTATCATAACCGTTCCATCGCCTCTTTTTCTTCAAATTCCTAATTCTTTATGTTCTCTACAAACTCTATCCTTAGTTTATTTCTTTTCTTTCAAGGTACTCCCTAAGGAAAAAAAAAAAGAGGGGCACTCCCTTAGCGGCTATTTATGTGACATTATTTAACTAATCAGATTATTTAAAAGAAAAAAAGTTGAAATTTGTGATTTAAAATATTTTTTTCATTTTGCTTTTTTTTAGTCCATTTAAAAGAATTTTTTTTTTTTTGGCGACTCTTTTAGTCTAATTTTTCACGTGACATATTTAAAATTAAAATATTATAAGACATTTTGATACATTATATGTATCTTTAATTTAAGACTCTTAAATTCAAAAGTCTTCTTTATTTTCTTAACTTCTGTGTCAATTCAAAATCAGACAAACAAATTGAAATAGAGGGAGTAAATCTTAAATACCTATGTGAACATAAATTATATCATAAGAATAAATCTAAAATTTAGAAATTAAAATATTTTTAAATGAAAAAAAATATTTCTTTTGTCTCAATTTATGTGATGCTTTTTGCTTTTTGAAATTCAAGTTGACTAATTTTTTAATCCAAATTGAATTAAATTAACTGAATGTTTTTAAAAATTCTAATTTAAATAATAAAAAATTATACAAAAAATAATATATATATATATATATATAAGATGTGATTCTTCTCATGACAATTAGGGGCGAAAGTAGAAGTCTACGTACGATTCGGTAAAACCTAGTATCATTTGCTTAAAAAGTATAATTGTATTTTAAAAACTTATTAAATATGTACAAATATTAAATTTAAATCTTAGTTATTAACACTTAAAATAATCGATTTAAAATTCAAAATTCATAAAATTAAAATTTTAGCTTTATCTCTGAAATCAATATGATGAAAAAAAATATATTTTAAAATATTAATCAAATTTTAAATAATTTAAATTTTAAAAATTAAAAATATCACATAAATTAAGATAAGACGAGTATTCATTAAAGAATAAACCGTGAAGAAAAATGAGAGCCTATGAATTGGGACAAAGGAAATATTGCTTCCTCCAAGCCATTTATGTGGACCTTTGCGAGGTTCACCTACCACGCTAATTCATGGGCGGCTCTTTCTACTCGCTTCATTTAATAATATTTGTCTATATTATTGAAAATAAATATTTAATAGTACGTATTTACTCTGAAAAATCTTTTCATTTCTATCCATTTTTATTTATTATTTTTTAATGTATGTGTCAAGTCAATAATGGATAAATATTGTTAGGCGGGAGATTAGTTTGTTGATGGGATGGCTGGTGGCCGTCGATGCGGAATAGTACGTATTTACTCTGAAAAATCTTTTCATTTCTATCCATTTTTATTTATTATTTTTTAATATATGTGTCAAGTCAATAATGAACAAATATTGTTAGGCGGGAGATTAGTTTGTTGATGGGATGGCTGGTGGCCGTCGATGCGGAATGCCACGACAAAATGTTTTCATTCCTATGCGGAATTGTCATAACCGGAGTGTCATCGAGAATTTATTTACTTACAGATGAAGATCTTTGTGATTTTTTTTCATTTTTTTTATAATTGTTTAGTAAAGTTTACAGAATAATTACGTACTATTATTATCTGTTTTATTTTGTATGATTTTTAAATTTATTTTAAAAATCTTTATATGAAAAAATGATTTAACTTTAGCTTTCTTTTTATTTACTAACATAGTTTTATACTAAATATAATATCTTGATCAATTTAAAACAACAAAATATTATTTATTTTTTAAATATTAAATTCTATGTAAATATAAACCTTCAAATTTTTACGTGTCATGTACATGTGATCCTATTTTTTTAATCAATAAAGATTATGACGGGATATATAGGATCATTTTATTCTTAACCAGAGGGTTTTGATACGAATTCTAAGTATGAAAAAAATTCACGTTAGAAAATATTTTCTCCTTAAATAAGCTTAGCAGCCTTACACATTCGAATTCAAATCAGTTTGTGCTCCAATACAAACAGTGTATACCAAGCGAAAAACTAAAAATATTCCATTCTTAAAATAATGCTGATCTCTTACGGTTCACATACCATCACTTTCCAAAAAGATAGTCAATGTCATTTTAAATTTAAAAATTGCTATAGAACTCGCCAAGAATTCTACTTATGCGCAGCAGGAACTTGGGCTTTTGCACCTGTGGCGTAGTAGATGAAAGAGGGGAAAAGTTAACCATGATTAAGATACTTTTTGACTAAGTAAATCTTGTCCACTAAATTTAAAATGTGACACATGTCAAATATCTAATACTGTACTGGAGATTAATAGAGCAAAGTATACTGAAGGGGATCCAGTTTGAGATCCCCACCCATTAGTTTTCCTCCCGTTTTTCTCAATAGAGTGTTAGATGATTGTCACTTGTACAATAAAAATTTTAATGGTGTTAGATTTATTTTACCCTATACAAAAACTAATTGTAGTTAAGACATGGGTTTAGATATCATCAATCCCACTAACATTTACCATAGCTTGATTTTAGATGGGTAACTTACATAAAACACACATCTTTAGAATTTTATTACTTTTTGAGACATTGGTTTACCTAATTACATTTTCTATCATTTTTCATACTTCGGATACATGCATATTTCACGCTGATTGTATGTATTTCAGATACATGGACAACTAATTATGAAAATTTTAATTAATCAAATTTCTTAATATAAGGCGAAAATCAAGGTATGTATATGTGTTTAATTAATTTTATTTTTTTTTTACTTTTTAAAAATAATAAATTCATTAATTTCATTAATATAAGACAGAACATGTATATTTTGATTTGATTACTTTTCATCTATATATAATATATATATATATATATATATAATATATATATATATATATATATATATCTAGTATTAATTTCTTGTATATTTTAATATGTATCAAATATTAATTTCATGTATATGTTTATATGTATCTAGTATAAATTTCATGTATTTATTTGTATGTATCTAATATTAATTTCATATATATGTTTATATGTATCTAGTATTAATTTGATGTATTCAGTATCAATTTCATACATTATATTCAAAATACAATAAATTCAATATTAATTTAATATATCCAATATAATAATGAATTCATGTATCCAGTACCAATTTCATACATTATATTCAAAATATATGTATCCATAATAATCAAACTTAATCTAGTGTATCCAATATTAATTTGATGTATCCAATATAAATTTCGTACAGTGAATTCAAAATACATGTATCTTATCAAGTTGCCCAATTGAAACTTTTGATTCATGTATTTGTGCATAAATACATGCTTAAAAGAAAAAGAAGAAGAAACACAAATCTGACAGAGATATTTTCACATGTACATCAACAAACACTAGGTATCATATTCAATATGAATTAGTAAACTACGATACATGGGTACGCATGTACATTCATCCTCCTCCTTGCCACCCTACGACACCCGCCACCCTACGATACCCACCATATCAACTATCTTCAGAAATAACACAAAATTCCGGCAGAGAAACATAAATATCACAAGATGAAGCTTCTCAAACAATAACAACAGTCATGAAAATAAAATAATACAGATCTGCTGGAGTTAGTGTTTTCGGCCAGCAAAAAAATCACAAAAAAATGTATACTCCGGCCAGATCTGAAAATGGGCACAGAAGAGATGGAGTTTTTCGGCCAGATCTAGCCATTTTCTTTTAGTCAATTTTGATCATTTTCTTCCAGATGTGGTGAATGAAGAAGACGAACGAAGACGAGCGAAGAAGACGAACAACTAAGACGAACGAAGGAAATTAATTTTGAGGCGAACGTAGAAGACGAAGAAGAAAGTGGCCTTGATGTGGTGTCTGTAACGACCGGGTTCTTCGTTATGTTAATTTTTCTCGATATCATAAATATGGAGAAAATGATTAAAAATTTATTCGGGGTAAGTAGGGTGACGTCATGAAAAATTTCTGATTTTCGGAAATAATATGGACTGACTTCACTGTGCTATAGCGATAATTATTCCTCTATAGCGGAACCGCTGTAGCGGAGGGACAGACCGCTATAGCGGAGCTGCTGGAGGCAGTAGCCTGTGACGGAATTTTATTAAAAAGTCTCTTCTCCTCAGTTGGAAAAACATACGAGGGTTCCCCCAAAAACCCTCCCATGCTGCTCCAAGGCTAGGGAACCATGAGGAGGAGGGGTCATGGCTGAAGAGACACGAAACAGCGGATTGCAGGACTATCTTTCAGCTAGAAACGCATTCACAGAGCCAAAAACGCACCATTATAGTTGTTTGGTGCTCAGGTAGGCTAGGTTTTCATGAGTAGTTAGACATGTTTACTTTTCGTACTTAATTGTATAGTAAAAATGGAGAATCCATGTTTTAGGCCTACGGGCACGGAGTCTGGCGGATTCGGGTTTGGCTATGTTGACCTAGGATGTACGGAGTAAATGGCTGGTCCTGTGATTTGTGTTATGTGATTGTATTATTTATCTTGGTGTGATAAAATGATGGGTTAAAGGACTGTTATATCAGAAAGGTTCGGTAAATCGGGAAATATTGGGAAACCACGGTAATAGGATTAGGGGACTCATAGTTGGGGTCTTCGGAAGGTAAATGGCAAGAATTATGGTCGTCAGTCCTATTAAGGGTTAAGAGGAGGTTTCGAATTTTTTGTAGTCGGGAATCGGTAAGGGTCCGAAATTCGCGTAGTTGCTAGCGTTTAGCAAGAAAGGAGAATCGTTGTGTTGTGTTAGAATAAGGGGGCGAACCGAGTTAGTCTTCGGACGGGATTTAACGGTTCACAGGTTACCCAGAATGGGGTAGGTGATGGTTTACGATTCCTGTGAATGTTGTATAATTTTGTACTCTTATCTAAATGTTTGTATGAATTACATTGCTTAGGAAATTTGTGTAGAATGTCTAAAGGTCCTGTTTTACAGTCTGTGAGTTAAACGGTGTGTTTGCTTGGTGGTTTACAAGTTGTTTGTTCATCTTTTTGACTGTGGATTGTTGACATTCGGTTGGCTCGGGTACCATGCCTGGTACGGGAATACTAACGGTTGGCTCGGGTACCACGCCTGGTACGAAAATACTAATGGTTGGCTCGGGTACCACACCTGGTACGGAAATACTAATGGTTGGCTCGGGTACCACGCCTAGTACGGGTTTATTTTATTGCATCATTGCATTTATATTGTTGTGTTGCATTAACTAATATTGGTTCCGTGAGTGGACCAGATTATTTATTTAAATTGAGATACTTGTTCTGGTGGTCCTTGAGTGACCAAAAATTTCTGTTATATCGTTGAGTTGGTCTTGGATTAGGCCGGGTTATTCATTGACACTTAGGTGTTGTTTATAAGGGATCCCGGAGTGGGTCCGAACTATGTGAAAGAAGGGGGTTATATATATATTTTATCATCATTGAGTGTGTCTTTGGTGGGCAGGGATTAATTGTGTTTAATAAGCGAAGGGCGGGTCTTGGTGTAGACCGGGTGGCCTGTTGAACACTTAGGTGTGGTTGGAGGATCCTTGGAGCGTCCGGTTCATGTGTTGTAAAGAGATTTAGATGTAGCTCTAGTGTTGTCAATAAATGTAGAAAGGGTTGCTAGGTGGATTTCATGTGGTGGTTAATTGAGAGGAAGACTGAGAGTCTGGGGTTGTAGTTTCTAGTTGTTGCGAACATATTAGAAGGTTTACTTGAGGTCCGTGAGGGGTTTGGACAATGGTAAGTAATGCTACGGGTATAAGTGGTTGAGTTGGGCAGTTAGCCGGGTTAAGTCTGAATGTTAGTTAGAACAGTTGACTTAGGCAAGGAAAGGGCAGTCCAGGCATGGACATGGACATTGGTGATGGGTAAGGTGACTTGGGAAGTCTAGGACTAGGTGACTTGGGGAGTCTAAGTGTGACTCGGAGTCTGGGAAATGAAGGAGTTGGCAGCGGAAGAACGTTGGAGGATAGGAAACAAGTTATATTAATTTCAGTCATGTCTTTCCCTATTTTCTTATATGATGGTAGGAGTGGATTCGGGTCAACCGATGATGCCTACCAGTACGTGTGTTTGTACTGATTCTACTCTTGCTATACCTTTTTGGTATAGTCTGATTGTAGGGTTGGTGATGTTTCATAGGTTCACAACGATGAGGATCTCCAGCAGCTTCTGTCCTTGGTTCCATGGCGGAAGTTTTGTCTTTTCTCTCTTGTATCATCTTGTAGTAGCTCTTGTACCTGCTTAGACTAGATCCTAGGGAGAGTGTATTTTGTAAGAGGATTTTCTCATGTATAAAAATGGATTGATTTAATGGGTTATTTTAATTTTCGCATGTTACCTGTTGGACGGGTGGTGAGGGTTCGTCTATCTAGGTGATTAGAGTAGGCGCCCGCATGGCCCGGTATGTTGGGTCGTGACAGATAGTATCAGAGCCTAGGTTACCGATCTCCCAGTACAAGAGCAAATTGTTGAATAGGGTCTTACGGGTTGGTGTGTTGACGTCCACATCTAATTCTTGGGGAGCTATGAGGCATTCTAAGAAACATCTCCCTTCTTTCATTCTTTCGTGCGGTTCATACTTGCTTGTATGGGTTGAATCCAATTGGTATCTCTCGATTCCAATTAGTATCTCAACAAGGTAAAGGAGGTCTCCGTACTTCAGTTACGATAGGACAAGCAAGAGGAATTGGAACCGGGAAGGTTCCAATTGGTATCTGGCCTGAGAGGCTATGGCAAGTATGGATAGCCGGTTAATGGTCATCCATGGTACAAACAAAGGTGAAACTTGTGTATTGAATTGGTTGTGATTGATTTTGTTGTGACTTAAAGTTGAAATGTTGCGTGTACAACCTTGTGTGACTTAATTGGAATGTGCGTGGATCTTTAATTGATGTGCATGTCTACAAGGAGTCATTAAGTGAAATTTTTTGTGTACCTTAGACTGTGGTAGTCTGTTAAATGTCTTAATTTAAAGAGTGGTACTGTATATTGGAAAGGGCTTATCATTGGTAAAGCTGATAAGGGATTGGGAGCTGTGTCTGTAGGGAAGCTTCGGTTTCAGGACAGTCGAAATTTGGTTGGGAACAAGGGAGTCATTAGTGTGTAATGGCGGGAAGGTATTACCGAAAAATAATTAATTATTGTGAATTCCTTGTAAATTATGATGTGTGTTATGATGTGATATGCCTGATTGTAATGCGTTCAATGCCAGGAATGGTCTTGAGGGTGGTTTAAGACCATGGTGAGACTTACAGGTTGGGACAGTGGTAACCGGGAAGGGGGACGAGTGCATTTAGCTAGAAATCAATTTTTCTGCACTGTTACCATCAGGACCGCTATAGCTGAAGACAACCGCTATAGCAGAACTGCTATCGCGGAATGACCATCCGATATAGCGGAGGTCAGCGAGGCAGTGAACCTGCTCTGTTTTCCCCTATTTTCGTCCCTTTACGGGGACAAGATAAAAACAAGTATTAGCTACGAAACCACTGTGTAAAACCAAGGAAAGTAGTGCTATATATAATATATATGCAGGAAAGGAAAATAGTGTCTAAAATGGGCATCCACGTGCCAAATAAAAAGGGGAAAGGGGAAACATTGTCTTAAACAAGCCCCAAACGGAGGCAATCCAACAGTAAATGATCAGTAATAAAGTGGGGGAAGGTACTAAGCCTCATCATCACTCAGGAAGGGAAACTCTTGCACGTCCTCGGGATCGAGGGTGGGAAGCTCCTGACCGGGGGAAGCACAAGAGAACATGACCTTGATGGTCTTCCACATCCGGGCAAACATGCGGTCCCATGAGCGTCTCTTCTTCTAACTCCCTACGGAATGCTGTAAGTTCCTGAGCGGATGGGTGAGGGGCTGCGCCTCCGGCGTTAGGATCCTCCGTGAACCTCCGGACAGTTGCCAGATTCTCCTCCAGCTGGGCTCTAGAGATCGGGGGCTGGGGATGGGGCTGGGAAGGGGCAGGAATGTCATCATCCTCATCATCAACGTCGGCCTCCTCCACCAGCTGACTACTCCCTGCCTCATCCATCTTCCTCTTTTTCATGGAGATGTCCTTCACCCGGACAGGGTCAAAGGGCTCGTCTATGACCACCTTTGCATCCGTGTGGTCCTGAGGCACACCAGCTCGCCTGCACAGCTTCGAGACCAGCCCAGGTAGATAAGAGCCCTTCCTCTAACCACCATAGAAGTCCTTCCACTCCGAGATGATCTGCTCCCCCACATTCATGATAATCCCCTGCATGGCACCAGCGATCACCAAAGCTCGGGCATAGGTCACATCGATTTGATTTTCCAATGGACGGATCTTCCGGGACACCAAATTTAGCCATCTCCTAGCCTCGGAGGAGAAGTAGACGCTAGTAACGCCCTCGGGGCTGACCCAGTACACCTTGTCCCTGAATATGGGGTCCACCAGAGTATTCCTTATACAGGTCATGTCCCATAGCCGAGCCTTAGCCATGTACGCCTCATTTGAGACGTGGGGCACCCTTAACACCTCATTAATGGTCCGGGCATCCACGAGAACATCCACCCCTCGGATTCTGATGGTAGCGTCCGGCTCATTTCAGCGGACAGTAGGGAGGATAGCATAGAACTCCCGCACCCAGCCGGTTAGCGCGGGAGGGGGAGCCACTATCAAGGGGGCCCACCTGAACTCTTGAACCCGGCGATGAAATTAAGCCACTTTTCCATCTACCCCAGTCATTCGACAGCCCTTCTCATAGCAGAAGCCAAATTTCCGGTAATCCCTGAACCTCTCCCGACTAGCTTCGTCGGGGAATCACTCATAATTATATTCAGGCCATTATTGTTCAGCCATTTGTTTTATCCTGCAAGGGTAAGAAGGAGACGGGATTAGAAGAGTAATAGAACATAAAGAGAGAGGAATTTTTTTCTAAGTGTTAGCTGGGAAGGCCACTGTTCTGCGGCCTTCCGCTATAGCGGATGGTGCGTCCGTCGTAGCGGAACCGCGATAGCAGAGGGGTACCGCTGTAGCGGGATTGCCATAGCGGAGCCCAACCGCTATAGCGGTCTTCATCGTCCTAGACCTTCAAGGGGTGCATCAATGGCGCCCCTTGGTCTAAAACTCTGTTTTTGTCATTCCAAGTCCAAATCTACCTACCCAAAGTACCCCATTACTATTTTCTATAAAAAATTGGGCATTATAACCCTTATAAATCGCCCTAATCACTACTTTTGTTCAAGAACATCCCTTCACTTTTTGGCCCATTTTTGGCCAATAATAGCATAATTCTTACGCCCAGAATGCCTTGGAAGCATTGTAAACACAAGGGAAGCGTCCATGCCTCGGGAATCCGACAAAATCCAACCAAAAGTTCAAAGTTCAAAACTCACTTCAATATACTACAAGTTCCTAGTTTTCTACCATATTCATGTATAAAATCATGCAAGATAGTAAGGAAAGGAGAGATTACGATTATTACCTAGAAATTCCGACGTTGGGAGTGGGATGATCGGGAGAGAGAGTAGAGTTTTTGAAAGGAATGTGAGAAGAATGAGGGGAGAAATCCGTTTCTCCCCAATTTCATTCTGTTGCCCACCGCTATAGCGGTCGGCTGTCCGCTATAGTGGGACCGCTATAGAGGGACCGCTATAGCAGTGAAATATCTGCTACAGCAGATGGCCAGTCAGTTATTGGCACGGGAAGAGTTCTCCTGGGTTTTTTCAAATTCGTCCATCCCAACGTGACACGAGGCCCCAGATTTCTTGGATGCTCGGAATGGAAACATGTATAAATCTCCTTGAAAGGCTTGAAAAATTTCCTGGAGGGACGGGATAATATTAGATTCTTCCCTCTGGTCAGTTAGACTCTCAAGGGAAAGGTTGGACAACTTGCGTAGGTTCGTTGATTACGCGGTCACTTGGGACGGTGAGAGTCCCGGGTTAGTTTCTCTCCTCTGGTTTTATTCAGGATCGTTCGGGGATGAACGAGGGGTAAATTGGTATTTGTTGTAACGACCGGATCCATCATTATGTTAATTTTTTCCGATATCGTAAATTTGGGAAAAATAATTAAAAATTTATTCGGAGTAAGTAGGGTGACGTCATAGAAAATTTTTGATTTTCAGAAATAATCCAGGCTAACGTCACTCTGCTATAGCAGTAATTATTCTGCTATAGCGGAACTGCTGTAGCGGAGGGACAGACCGCTATAGCGGAGCTGCGGGAGGCAGTAGCCTGTGATGGGATTTTACTAAAAAGTCTTTTCTCCTCAGTTGGAAAACATACGAGGGTTCCCACCCCAAAACCCTCCCATGCTGCTCCAAGGCTAGGGAACCATGAGGAGGAGGGGTCATGGCTGAAGGAACACGGAACAGCGGATTCCAGGACTATCGTTCAGCCGGGAACGCATTCACGAAGCCAGAAATGCATTATTACAGCTGCTTGGCACCCAGGTAGGCTAGGTTTTCATGAGTAGTTAGACCTGTTTACTTTCCATACTTGATTGTATAGTAGAAAAATGGAGAATCTATATTTTAGGCCTCCGGGCACGGAGTCTGGCGAATTCGAATTTGGCTATGTTGACTTAGGATGTACTGAGTAAATGGTTGGTCTTGTGATTTGTGTTATGTGGTTGTATTATTTATCTTTGTGTGATAAAATGATGGGTTAAAGGACTGTTATGTTGGAAAGTTTTGGGGAACCGGGAAATATTGGGAAACCACGGTAATAGGATAAGGGGACTCATAGTTGGGGTCTTCGAAAGGTAAATGGCAAGAATTATGGTCGTCAGTCCTATTAAGGGTTAAGAGGAGGTTTTGATTTTTTTGTAGTCGGGAATTAGGTAAAGGTCCTGAATTCGCGTAGTTGCTACCGTTTAGCAAGAAAGGGGAATCAGTTGTGTTGTGTTAGAAAAAGGGGGCGAACCGGGTTAGTCTTCCGACGGGATTTAACGGTTCACCGGTTACCTTGAATGAGGTAGGTGATGGTTTACGATTTCTGTGAATGTTGTATAATTTTGTACTTTTATCTAAGTGTTTGTATGAAATACATTGCTTAGGGAAGTTGTGTAGAATGTCTAAGGGTCCTATTTTACAGTTTGTGAGTTGAACGGTGTGTTTGCTTGTTGATTTACAAGTTGTTTCTTCATCTATTTGACTTTGGATTGTTGACATTCGGTTGGCTCGGGTACCACGCCTGGTACGGGAATACTAACGGTTGACTCGGGTACCACGCCTTGTACGAGAATACTAACGGTTGGCTCGAGTACCACGCCTGGTACAGGAATACTAACGGTTGATTCGGGTACCACGCCTGGTACGAGTTTATTTTACTGCATCATTGTATTTATTTTGTTGTGTTACATTGACCAATATTGATTCCGTGAGTGGACCGAGTTGTTTATTTGAATTGAGATACTTGTTCTGGTGGTCCTTGAGTGACCAAAATTTTTTGTTATATCATTGAGTTGGTCTCGAATTAGGCCGGGTTATTCATTGATACTTAGGTGTTGTTTAGAAGGGATTCGGGGTGGGTCCGGACTATGTGAAAGAAGGGGGTTATATATATATATATTTTATCGTCATTGAATGTGTCTTTGGTGGGCAGGGATTAATTGTGTTTAATAAGTTAAGGGCGGGTCTTGGTGTAGACCGGGTGGCCTATTGAACACTTAGGTGTGGTTGGGAGATCCTTGGAGAATTCGGGTCATGTGTTGTAAAGAGATTTAGATGTAACTCTATTGTTGTCAATAAATGTAGCAAGGGTTGCTAGGTGGATTTCATGTGGTGGTTAGATTGGGAGGAAGACTGAGAGTCTGGAGTTGTAGTTTCTAGTTGTTGTGAACATATTAGAAGGTTTACTAGAGGTCCGTGAGGGGTATGGACACTGATAAGTAATGCTACGGGTATAAGTGGTTAAGTTGGGTAGTTAGCCGGGTAAAGTCTGAATGTTATTTAGAACAGTTGACTTAGGCAAGGGAAGGACAGTTCAGGCATGGACATGGACATTGTTGAAGGGTAAGGTGACTTGGGAAGTCTAGGACTAGGTGACTTGGGGAGTCTAAGTGTGACTCAGAGTCTGGGAAATGAGGGAGTTGACAGCGGAAGAACGTTGGAGGATGGGAACCAAATTATATTAATTGTAGTCATGTCTTTCCCTATTTTCTTATATGATGGTAGGAGTGGATTCGGGTCGACCGATGATGCCTACTAGTACGTCTGTTTGTACTGATTCTACTCTTGCTATACCTTTTTGGTATAGTCTGGTTGCAGGGTTGGTGATGGTTCATAGGTTCACGGCGATGAGGATCTCCAACAACTTCTGTTCTTGGTTTCATGGCAGAAGTTGTGTCTTTTCTCTCTTGTATCATCTTGTAGTAGCTCGTGTACCTGTTTAGACTAGATCCTAGGGAGGGTATTTTTTTTTATTTTTTTTTTGTATTTTGTAAGAGGATTTTCTCATGTATAAAAATGGATTGATTTAATGGGTTATTTTAATTTCCGTATGTTACCTGTTGTACGGGTGGTGAGGGTTCGTCTAGCTAGGTGATTAGAGTAGGCGCACGCGCGGCCCGATAGGTTGGGTTGTGACAGTGCCAGATGATGAAGAAGAGTCGGTGGAGAGAGTTGAGAGAAACCAAATATTTTCGGAGAGATAAACTTCAATTGGGTGTTTTGAATTTGGGCGGAGCGTAATTTACGCCGTTGAAAAAAAGATCTGCTTTGGTGATGTATCTGATATAAAGAAGGTTTTTTTTTATAAGATATGATATATTAAGTAATTATAATAAACTGATGGGAGAAATAATAGATATGATAAGGATATTTAGTTCTTTAGGTAATTTATCCATTTTAGATACTAAATTAAGGACTGACTATTGCAAAATAAAATGGGTTAACAGTTGAAAGCAAACTAATAAGGAATGGGTTTATACAGCAATCCCATAAACCTAATCATTGATCTCCATGGCAACTTGCAGTATCACTTTGGCAGCAGAGACAATATCAACGTTTTTTTGCGTTTTCATGGCTTTCATGGAGTCTCTCTCAATAGTGATAGACATGATACGGTTGATATCGAATTAACATATTGAATCAAAATTTTTAATATCATAGTTTTAATATTATGATATTTGGTATGATATATAGTATACATTTTTAATTTTTTTAATTTGATACGCTATTTGATATTTATAAATAAAATATAATTGAAGTTGAACAAATTATGATTACCGATTTGTTAAATCGAAATCAAACTTAAAAATACCGAACTAATTTGATATGACAATGATATAATTCTCTTGAAATAGAAAATCAAAGTTAATGAACCAAAATTTTAAATAACGTGCCATATTACAATATCATATGTTCACCCCTATCTCGCAACGACATGTTTTACTACAGCATCTCCCTCAGTGATGGT
Organism: Jaltomata sinuosa; assembly: GCA_003996215.1. NCBI lineage: Eukaryota > Viridiplantae > Streptophyta > Magnoliopsida > Solanales > Solanaceae > Jaltomata > Jaltomata sinuosa. The sequence goes on along the minus strand of QJPP01003095.1, from coordinate 177,258 downwards.
GAGTAGCTAATATAGTCAGTGCACCTTCACCATTTCTGAATTTCTTCTAGTACAAACACAATAAAAGACACTTTCAAATCCTTATAATCTAATCAGTTAGTAACTAAGTACTCCCTCCGTCCAACAATACTTATCCACTATTGATTTTGCACACTTCTTAAGAAATAATAAATAAAGGGATAATTTTATCATATCACCCTTTTAATATAATAAATACAATGTCTTAAAAAATGTAATAGGAAAATAACTATAATTAATGATAAGGGTAAATTAGGAACTAAGTGTAAAATTATCCTTTGATTTCATAAATTGAACAAGTATTGTTGGACATCTATTTTTAGTATAGTGGACAAATAAAGATGGACGGAGAGAGTAGAGAAAAGGGTTAAAAATACCCCTCAACTATTGAAAATGAATCAAATATACCTTTTTTTGATTTTAAGCTCAAAAATACCCTTACCATTAGTATATTGACTCACTTTACCCCTCAAAACTAACAGATGTCATGTCATATTAAAAAATTACCTAAAATATTTTTTTTTGGCTGATTTGGAAATTCAAAGTGGGAAAAAAAAGGTAATGTGGAATATCGATGTCTTCTTCTAGATCTGTGAGGAAGATCAAATTGAGAACAAAGATTTGGGAGTTGGGTACCATTCATTCAGAAGAAAAAAGAAATCAAATTGGGTCTTCAAGAATTCGAAAACTACTTCACCATTATTAGAATGTGACTTAGGGAAAGGAGAACTTTTCAGATTGGGAGTTTCAGATGGGGTAAATAAGAGTCTTTGAAATGGATGTTAGAATGTCATTGGCAACAATGGTTTCACTGCTTTAACTGTTATGTTAGCTGCGAACTAATTTGATCGGTTTATTTCTGGAGTCTGTTTTCAGTATGATAAGCTTGTCTTTCCATTGCTGTCAAAGTAGAGGAAATCCAAAATGAAGTTAAATGGGTATTGAGCAGTGGATTGAAACAGATTTAAATGAAGAAAAATGGTATTGAAAATTGATATAACTGAGATCATGCATAGCTTAGAAATTTTTGCTGAGACATTAGTAGTAGTTGTTGTTATTGTGAATTAATGATGGTTATATCATGTTGATTAGGTAGAGAAAGAGGCGGCAGATGGGTCAAAGGGAGAAAAATTACAAGTTTTTTTTTTTTTTCAATTTGAATTTCCAAGTCAGCAAAACAAAATTATTTTAGGTGATTTTTTAATGTGACATGGCATCGGTTAGTTTTGAGAGGTAAAAGTGAGTCATTACACTAACGGTAAAGGTATTTTTGATTCCAAAATCAAACGAAGGATATATTTAATTCATTTTTAATAGTTGAGGGGTATTTTTGATCCTTTTTCCATATTAATAATAAGAGTGGGTAATGTAGCAAGTGAAGGAAGCTTGCGGGGGCGAAAGGGATGGAATTGGAGAAGTGAAATTGTCATGCGCAGCAGGAACTTGGGCTTTTGCACTTGTGGCGTAGTAGATGAAAGAGGGGAAAAGTTAACCATGGTTAAGATACTTTTTGACTAAGAGGGTGTTTGGATTAGCTTTTTTCAAGTGACTTATAAGCTAAAAGTTAAAAGCCAAAAGCCAAAAATAGGTAGTAACTAACTTTTGGCTTTTAGTTTTTTTTTTTTTACTTAAAATAAAAAAGTGCTTAAAAACCAAAAACACTTAAAAATAAGTCAATAATCTTGTCCACTAAATTTAAATTGTGATACATCTCGGATATTTGATATTGTACTGGAAATTAATGGAGCAAAGTATCCAATCCCTTAAAATAATGTACTGCTGTAGGCAGAAAATTCCCATTCTCTTGAGTCCTCCTTTATATGTGGCTGTCTGCTGGTTTTGTCGATCCCAAATCCAATTAGCCTGCCCCGATTAGGAGATGCTGTTCTTACAATATCTTCTCTACTAATTATAGAGTGAAGGTTTCATTTTCTCCAAACAAAATGGAAAAATCTTCTCTTCACTCTCTGAAAATACTGTATGGACGCAAATTGTTCAACCGTGTTTTTGCAGCCATATATGCATTTGCCATTATAGCCTTGTTCTACCACCACGCACTCACATTAACTGTAGTTCCCCTATCAATTTTCATGTTAATTTCTGATTTTATTCTGGCAGTCATGTGGTTCACCTCGCAATCATTCTTCATGAATCCAGTTACTCGTCAACAGTTCCCAGAAAATCTCGAGAGATCGGTTGACAAGAAGGATTTTCCAGCAATCGACATATTTATATGCACAGCGGATCCATTCAAGGAACCACCATTAACTACTGTTAACACAGCTTTATCTGTTTTGGCTTATGATTATCCAATGGAGAAACTTTCTGTTTATGTATCAGATGATGGAGGATCAAAACTCATTCTATTTGCTCTTATGGAAGCGGCTAAATTTGCAAGGAGTTGGGTACCTTACTGTAGGGAAAATAAGATTGAGCAGAGGTGTCCAGAAGATTACTTTGGGCGAAACCATACTACGACTTCTCAATTTCAGATTATTCAGGTAATTAAAAGCACTCTGAAATTAATTAATTTACTCTTACAGTATGTGCTTAATTAAACATTACTCTAGTCCATACTGGAACCTTTAATTATTAAAGCACTAGTCTGTCCTTGGGCTGGCTGCTCTTGACTACGAATATAAACTGATCGATAAAGGGTGGTTGGCTGCAAAATACCCAAATCATTTTCACCCACCGACACTTGCAGGATATGGAAGGCTGAAGGAATACAAAAATTTATACGAAATAAATTGTGCTTAACATATAAACCCTAAATAAAAAGCTAAAAGCCAATACAAACAGGCTCTTAAAAGCTTCTTGCATAGCAAAGCAGATGACTGAAACGAATCGCAAATAAAAGCACTGGTCAATTGCGATGGTCACATTAAATCAGAGCAATTCCTTTATCACTGTTTAAATCTTAGATTCGTGCGATAGAGAGAGAACATGGAACGAAGATTCTATCTCGTATTCAATCTTACACAATAAATTAAATGTACTTACATAGAAGAAACTAGCTTAGCAGTAATTATTAAAATTATTGTATTTTATTTAATAAAAAAAAAGATATAAATAGAGAAGGAAGCTTTCTTTTAAATGAAAAATCTAACAACTATGTTCTTAATAAAAGCTTTGAATATACAGGAAAAAGGCCAAAAAATAAATAAAAAATAACTCCTTCGTTTTAATTTACTAGTTCTGGGCACGTGCGTTGCACGTGTGTCCAGCACTAAATTGTGTAGAGTTGTTATAACGATATATATACATTCTCTAAAACACTCTTCTTATGAATTCATGAGTTATTATTGGTCTAAGCATTTGTCGGTGTACCACATATCAATGAGTATATAATTTTAGAAAATGACGAATATTATTAAATGTTCTGTTTGAGTTACAAAAATGCTTAGTGTTGATCATGTTCAATTAGCTCAACAGAAAAGAGATCTTGCCCGACAAAAGCCCTCAAATGTCTTATCGTAATTTTCATTCTTTGCCTCGAATACCTGATTGTAATTTCTGACTTTGTCACTAATTACTGAAGTTATTTGATTGCTTTCTTAATTTTTGGGCTTCTAGCTTCAACATGCATGCTAAAAGGAGTGAGTTATGAATGAATCTCAACCGCATAGGCAAATTCTGCCAATGTGAACCAATATTATAATCATCTATGTTATTATATAAACCATAAGAGAATTTTCTTCCCAAGCTATATTCATAAATGAAATTTAATTAGTTGTATTCACAAAGAATTAACATGGATGATTAGAATTTAAAACAAAACAGATTGTAAGATACATAAGATAAACATTAAAAGATGAAGATGATGTGGAATTCGAATGAGAGAACAAAATGATATAACTTAGAGACATGAAAGTTTGTCAAAATAATATGTCATTTTTTAACACCCGAAAAGAAAGCCAAAATAAATATTGTGCATCATTTCTTCACCTGTTCAGCAAAAGGTTCATAATCATCAGAAAGACAAATAGTATTGGAGCTTTCGACTCTTTGAATTTTGAAACAATCTTTACAAACGTGTAATAGTATCCCATGCTATATATCATGTGAAACATGATAAATCAATAATATATTATAAGTTAAGCCTGATAGCAAACAAAAACTACAAAAGCTATGTAAATTTATTAAAAATAAGGTTGCACTTCAAACAAAATTCGAGCTCTTTAATCCAACTCTATTAATGATCTCAGCGAGCATATACTAATCTGACAAGAAGAATAAGGAAATAAGGAAACATCAATATTCTTCCTAATTTATATAAATTGTGGAGCACCTTGAGTAGAGCCGTGAATATGGGCTAGGCCCGTTGGACTGGCTCGGCCCAGCCTGTAATTTGATAGGGTTGGGTTAAGATTTTTGCAGTCCATTTAAGAACAAAGCATTTTAGCCCGGCCCGGATAACCCTGCTGGCCCGTAGGGCTTGAGTTATATGAGTTGGGTTGTCCCGTGGGTTAAATAAAAATAATTAAAAAATAAAAATAAAATAGAGTACTAAAATTATCAAGATGAGTCCAAACTCAAAGTCTACTTAAGCCATCATAAATATTTAAATATTAATTATGTTTATAAAATATGTAAGGTTCGAACAATATCATGTCAAAAGTTATTTAGTTTCACTGATTATTATGATCATTTTTTTTTGTGAACTTGAACTTAATTAGCAAATAGTAACATCATGTAATACCATCTTGTAAATATTTATATTATTAATAATTTAAATTTAAAAAATTATAAAAATAATATTATTTTAGAAAAAGGGGATGACCCATCGAGGCCCGCAGCCCACAAAGTAATGGGTTGAGCTTGTTATTTTCGAGCCCATCATTTTGATGGGCCAGTCCGGCCTGGCCCGTCAAATTTCAAAGCCCGCAGAGGCTAGCCCGGATGGGATGGGCCAGCCCGTATTAACAGCTCTAACCTTGAGCAATCAATATTTCTTAAATATTATAGGTCTTTTGCTCTTCCTAATTTATTCTCATTAGATACATGAATGGTCAATGTCTTCATTTGCACTATACAAGAGAACATGAAATTAACTACGAAATTTATTGGTAATCCCTAGTTAATTTATCGCTAAAAAGCTCTTAGCTAATTGAAATTTTTCATAATCCGTCGCTAATCCGTAGCTAAATGGGATTAACATGAGAATTTTATTGTATAGTTATGAAATTTTGTTCGTCGCTAATTTTTTTATGTTCTTCTAGTGATTCGAACGGCAAATTGTTAATTAAAATGTATAATTATAAAAGAATATAATAATAGCAAGAATTAATGAAAGAAATTCAATTGTGCATTATTAAAGTGATTATTAGGGATATTTATTAGTCAATGTTCTTTTCACGTTACATTACTATTAAGGAATATGAAAAATTTAAGTTTAATGGTTATGATCATAGTTTACTTATTTTGAAGGGTAATTTGGTCATTCCATTTTATAGGATTATTTTGATCTTTCAATATTTCAGTTTAGGACTTTCAGCTTATATAATAGTTTAATTTAGATTTGATAGATTAAATTCAGCTTATATAGATATTAGTGTAGATTTCTTCCATGAATAAAATAATTCATTAATTATTTAATTGTGTATCTGTTAGTATTCTTTGGAGATGAGCTAATTCATTAGCATGATGAGTAACGGTTTGTTCAATTACCATATATTATTATAAAAAATACATTAAAAGAGATTCTAATAAAAAATAAATTCAATTAGAAAAATTAAAATGTAGGACCCATTGAAATTATCAGCTTTTATTCCTCAAATTTTTATATTTTTTTTGGTAAAAGCAGGATTACTTATATTATAACAAAATTACAGAGAACAAGAGGCGTGTGGCTGTGCCACCATGCTGTCACTAGGGACTACAGTATTTACATGGGATCTGCTGTCATCATGGACTACGCTATTTACATGGGATCTTCTCCCTAAACTAGTAGTTTCAAACATAGTAGTAGGGTCTATGTATGAAACAGTAACCCTTCTAACGGACGTAACCCCTTCCTTATCAGCCTGCAAAATATCATTCAATGATGCGGGGGTGTCCCAAAAAAGTTGCATAGGTAAAGTAGTGGTAGCAAAATCTTCCCCAGTGTTAGTGGCCATATGAGCTAATCTATCAGTTAAGATGTTTTGTTCTCTGTAGACATGGGAAACCGTCGGCCTACCGAGCCTCCGGAGGAGGCACCTGTAGTCATCAAGAACAACAGAGTTGTTATCATTAGTTGCGTATAATAATTTTATTACTTCTGATGCATCCATATTGATCTCAAGAGGCATAAATTTTTACTGTAAAACTAAAGTCAAGCCGTATAATAGTGCTAATAGCTCAGACTGAAATGTGGTTCCAACGGAGGTGACAGAGGTAAAGGCCTAGGATCCAATTGCCAGCACTATCGCGAAAGACCCCTCCTAGGCCTGTAAAATTTTCAAGCTGGTTCACCCTAGCATCAGTATTAAGCATGTAGTTAGGCTGCTGGGGAGGTTTCTTCTTCACCCAAAATTGCAAATTTTAAAAATCTAATGAATATAGCAATTACAATGGGTCCTACATTTTAATTTTTCTAATTTTTTTTTATTAGAATGTATTTACATTTTTGTCCATAAATATTATGATTTCATAAGGATATTTTCGTAATTCAACTTTTGACTTGGAGCTTCCACTTTTAATAATATATGATACGATGTAGTTTGACTGGGCATAAAATTTAAAAAATATGAAAAGACTTTATATGTGCCAAAACTACCTTTAAAATAAATAAATTTTTAAATAAAAGAGTATACATTTTGTAGATTTTTTTACCAGATAAATGGAATCCAATGCGAGTAAAATGGGGTCAAGTGCATAAATAGCCTAAGATGAATCGATCTTGATATTTTATCCTTCGTAAGAAAAGTCAAACAAAAATGATCTTATAAGTGGTGGTATGGGTTTTTTGGCCCCTTTAATATTTTGTTTGGTAAAATAGCCCCCTTCAGAAAATTCTAAGTTTTGCATATAAGATAGTCATTCAGGATAATTTTATGAATGTGATCAATTGGCAAAAAGTTATGTCTTATAGGTAAAAGTTAAAAATTAGGTATGTTGTCCATCAAGCATAAGTTCTAGCTTTTGCCCATAAGGCAGACGTTCAAGATAATTATAAGATAGTAAACCTGCTCAATTGACCAAAAGTTCTGCCTTATAAGCAAAAATTAGAACTTAGGTATGTTGCCCATAAGGGAGACCTTCAGGATATTTCAAGACAGTGAATTGTTCAATTGATCACAAATTCTACCTTATAGGAAACGTTAAAACTTATGCCTGATGGACAACATAAATTCTTCCGAATAATTCTTTTTAAGTTAAGGTCATTTTTAAAGATTATATTAAGCGGGGATAAAAATTCAACACCGAACACTTTAGGAGACACTAGATGTAATTTTTTGAGTAAAATATTAATGATGCCATTAAATATTTGCCAAATAAAAATATATATCTTTTTTTCTTAGAAGCGATTAAAAAAAATGTAAAACATAAATAAGGACAGAAGGAATACTATATATCTCACATGTCAAATCATAGGTGAGACTAACTATTCTTTAATCAAACAATATTTAGAAAGACTCATCGTTATTGTCCTCTACCTTTTTCCGTCTTCCTAATTGTTTCATTCTTCACTGTCCTTTGATAGACTTGTTTTTTCATTTTCTTGTTTCATTCACGTGCCATTACACTCTTCTTTAATATTTTCTTTCTTGGTTTTATTCATTGTTGTTCTTTTATGAAAAAAAATTCTATTGTCATTTCTCCATTTTTTTTGACATGATTTGGAATATTTTTGTATTTCAAGGATTTAATTTCTCAACACTTTCATCTCATCATCATTTACTATCTCTTGTCCAAAATAGAAGATTTTTGAGCTGGGTGTTCGTGAATAACTGGAAAGTTGAGGATTAATCTTTTTAAAAATAAAATAAAAATCATATAATTAAACAGTACCATTAACAAACAAATTTGTACACCTAAAAAGCACTCATCAGTCATTACCTTAACCACCTTTAGGAAGGATGCTAAGGAAAATTGAACCTCCAATAGCAACCAATACTAGTTACACATTCTTTGCAAAATTGAATCTAAATACTCCCTCACTTTAAAAAAGAATGACTTGTTTTGATTTGACACGAAGTTTAAGAAAATACAAAAGACTTTTGAATCTTGTGATCCTCAATTAAAGATATGTCAAATGTATCAAAATGTCTTTTAATCTTGTGGTTTTAAACATGCCATATGGAAAATATGTCATTATTTTTGAAACGAAGGATTACAAAGTATTCTAATGAACTCCCTACTCCTATATGCCTTCTTTGAAAAATTTAACATCTATATTCTTTGTACAGTTTCCTTTTTAATCTATCGAACTATCTCTGGACCTTGTATGTTCATTCCTTTGAAGATTGCTGCCATCATTGCTTGTTGGAATTTTGTCCAGTGCTTCCTTTTTATTGCCATCAGTATTTCCTTCATATCCACTCTCTGAATTTGAGTGTTAGATAGAATAATTTAAATGGGTTGAATTATAATTGGGTTGGGTCATGATCCGAATAAATTTACTTTGGGTTGAATTGAGTTGGGTTAAATTGGGCTAAAAATTGGGTTGGGTCATGACCCGTCCAATTTGACCCGTTTAATCTAACCAATACTACTACTTATATTAACATAGTTTTGTACTTTGGTACCCCCACCCCATCTCCCACCCCCATCCCCCTACCCTCACCCAAAACTCAATCTTTTAATTTTTATTTTAAAAAAAAATTAAAAAAAAGTAATATTTTTGGTACACCCCCTCCCCCAGCCCCCCACCCCACCCCACACCCCCCAGCCCTCCTACCCCCACCACCTCCGCCCCACCAAAACTCAATTTTTTAATTTTTATTTTAAAAATAAATAAATAAAAGTAATATTTTTGGTACACCTCCTTCCCTCCCCCCCCCCCAAAACTCAATTTTTTAATTTTTTTTTTAAAAAAAAAAAAAGTAATATTTTGGTACACCCTCTCCCCCAGCCCCCTACCCCCACCCCCACCCCCCCCCACCCCCACTACTTTCACCCCACCAAAACTCAATTTTTTAATTTTTATTTAAAAAAAATAAAAAAAATTGGTACCCGCCCCCCCTCCCACCACCTCCATCCCACCCAAAACTCGATTTTTTAATTTTTAATTTAAAAAAAAAAGTAATATTTTTGGTACCCCCAGCTCCCTAGAAAATATTTTCTACTCTCTAATCAAAAATAAAAAAATATTTTCTTAAAAATGTGTTCTCACTCATCAATTAAATAGTAGAAAATATTTTTCAAAAAAGAATCGGGTTGAAGTTGAGATACAATTGGGCTCAACTCAAGATTATTTTAAATGAATTAAACTCAAATGGGTTGAAAGTTGACCCAATATTAAATTATCATGAACCCAACCCATAAGATTCTGGACGGATTGAACGGGTTATGTGTTATTGGTTCATTTTGACACCCCTAGTTAGTCCACAACATCAATTCATTTGTGATATAAGTATTCCAAGAGCAATCAGAGAACAGATGAGAACTAGTCTCCGGTGTTTGAGTTGTTGAATTTCAACACATTATGTAGCCAAAACACTGTGAAAAAATAAACAACATACTTTCAACCATGATTATTCAAGTGTGAGAATACTCTTCATTAATCTATCACCGACTTGTAACCCCAGCAGTGAGAAGAAGAATCTTAGAGTTTTCTAGCTATGCCTATCACCAGAATGGGATGCTAAATTGATGGAGTCACAGACCATTTATAGATAGGCTAGAGAATCTTAGGTAAAAACTTTAGCCTTAGGGGCTTTTCCATAAAATACGATAACGCTAGGAATTTATCAAAAATATTTCCTCCCATCAAGGAAACTCAATATTCATAACTTGGAAATGATTTAATTGGCTGATTTATTATTTTAATTTATTTGTCTGTACAAGGTAAATATTTAATTACCAAATATATGAGCCACATTAATGTCTCTAAAAGAGACTAATATTCTTACATGAGTCTTAGAGAGACCAAATATGGATCATCAACTTGCATCTTCATTTTTAGTAGTCTATTCTTGGTGAGCAATCTGCCCAAAATTGCTAACCACACTATGAATGTATGATGTGGCTGAGCTGCAAAATTCCACACAAGACTTGTAATTTCCATCCTCCTATGTTCCCCCATCAGTTACGCAGTTTGGTTAGCAGGCATGCCGCCTTCCTACATCTGCGGGCCGGTAGGTGATACCCTAGGGGGGTCGAGGGCTGCTATTTGTACTTTTTTTGGGGCGATGAGGTCGAAAAGAGGGGAGTAGGGCTCCTATTGACTAAAGGTTGGTTCTTCGCTTTCCTTTAGAATGAAAGTTGCTATGAAGCCCCTCTCCTTACAGTCAAGTTTCAACTCCTCTCCTCGTTCCGCCCTGGGTAGCTACAAATGATGGAGTCACTCCAATTTTTGTTAGTCGATCTACATATAAACAGTCTGAATGTACCAACTTATCATCCTCTCTTTCAATGAACTAATTTTTCTTCAATACCAACTACTATCCATAGATGTTATATGTGTCCAAATAAAGTTGTCAGTCTTCGTATATATTTCATGAACTCATCTCACCCACAAGGAGTCTTTGTCCACAATCAGTTGCCAAAGCAATTTGCCTACTGATACCACATTTCATGTTGCACATTCTTTCACATTTTAATCCTCCTCTGCTCTTTGATAAATAGACTTTGTCCCATGAGACCAGGTTTGACTTCCTTTGACCTTCAGAGCTTCCTCATAGATAGTCCATGCACTTTCTATATATCCACCTTCTTTAACACCCCTTGTGGCAAGATAAAAGCAGACCCCCAGAAGCAGTGTATGGAGAAGAGTACAACATTTAAGACTGGTAACCTCTTTGCATATGATAGTTACCTATCATAGGTGGTAGATAATCTACTTATGATCTTTTCAATTAACTTTTGAAACTTAGTTTACTCTATTTCCTTGAGAATTAAATTTATTTTTTCCTTATTTATGTATATGAGATGTGTATATAGTAGGCAAGGAAAGTGAGGAGATAGCTTCAAAAAGCTTGTTTTGGAGAGAAAAAATAAACGAAAATAAGAAGTCTCGGGGAGGAGGAAGACAAATGAATAAGGAGAAAATCAACAAAGTGGTTAAAAAATGACAACTGCTGAAAAAAGTGAGAGGAGATCAGGAAAACACAAGAAAGAAAAGGGAGTACTCGATCGGCTCTGCGGCTCATAGTTGCCACAGCCGTCAGAGGAGAGAGAGATGTTGAAGAAAAAAGTGCTGACAGATGGGTCTTATACTCTAGTAGTAGTTTGGTTGGTGGGATGGAATAGTTAAAAATATCCTATTTCGTACCTTTCACAAGAGATAGTAAGTGGAATAAAATAATTTTGAGAATAAGTAATACTCATTATAAAATGTAGAATAACATAATTCAATGGAATATCCTGGAATTATTATCATCAGGAGTGGATTTACCTGTGACACCGCTTGACCAATTTTTTTTATTAAATATATATACATAATTGCAAGGCAGAAGTAAAATAAAGGATAAATAGAGAACCGTGACACTGCTTGACACAAAGAGCAGCACAACTCAATGGTCAGGCACCTCATTTGTCTGTTCGATGTTATGGGTTTGAAATTCAACAACATCTTCCTTCAAATTTTTTGTACGGTGGACGACTGCATAAAGGATGCTACTCTTTCCTAGTTAGTTGTGACTTGTGTGCTATTTTTTTTTCATTTATCTTTTTTCTCGTCAATAGAATTAATTAAGATTGAATTGCGGAATCAAATGAATAACGACTTTTTAGTAATTGTTTGGTGTATTATAGAGAAAAAAGATATTTACTATAATTTCTAATGAGATTATTTTGAATATATTTCAAAAATAAAAATTTCATCGTAGAGAATTATAATAATATACGTGAATTGTGCTTTGTTTATGTTTTTTTAAATATGACGTTATAGTGTTTCATTTTTTTATTTTAAATATGACACCGCTTAAGAAAAATCTTGCGTACGCCACTGATTATCATTATCCCACTATCCAAATAACCCCTACATGTCAGTTAACAAAAGTCCTCGTACAAGTAAGACTTGGCATGTAAGGCATCTAACATATTTACCCATGATTTGATCATTATGTAGGATTTGTACGAGGACATGAAGATGAGGATAGATAATGTTGTTGAGAGAGGTGAGGTTCTTGATGAGTATATTACCGATCCACAACAACGTGAAGATTTTGGCAAATGGACCGAAGGATTCACTCCCAAAGATCATCCGGCTTTAATCCAGGTTTCTCATTAGCTAATTTTTGTTTCATTTTCCTCTTCTTTTTGTTCACATAATTTCTTTCCATGTGTTTATCATTCCCCAAAGTTTATTTTCAATAATTTGATAAAAGTTGATATATTTACCATCTTTTGTGGATTTCCAGTCCATATATACCAGCTACAATAATTATTTAAATGCAAATATTTTTAAATAATATGATAGCGTAAAAATTGCCTGTATTGTTAGTCCATTAATTTATATAAGTTCTTTGTCAGATTGTGCGGCACTATATACTGTTGTTGATGCACGTAAATTAAGCTCTTTTTTCAAGTTTATTATGTATCACTCAACCACCTACACAAGGTATATTTTGTGCTTAGGAAACTAATGATTTTGGCACTTAGGGTCATTTGGTTGGAAACAAGTTATCCCGGGATAAGTTATTTCGGGATAATTTATCCCACCATGTATATGGGATAACTTATCCCACCATGTATATGAGATAACTTATCCCTTCACTATGGTATAACCGTATAAATAGTGGGATAAATTATCCCAAACTTGAAAACCAAACAAGACACCAAAATTTATCCCAGGACTATTTGTTTTTATCCCTCACACCAAACGACCCCTTAGTTTACAATCTAGTAGGTTTATGTCATGCACAAACTTACAATTTAGCTCCCGTTTGACTATAGATTTTGAAGTTGAAATTTGAAACTTGAAAAGTTAAGTATTTAAAATTGTGATCTGAAACTTAAAATTGTGTTTAAACAAGCATTTACTTGGAAAAAATTTAAAGTTTTTTTCAGTAGAAGTGTCAAATGGATCAGTTTTAGAACTTTGAAAAAAAATTGAAAACAAATTTTCAAAATAAGGTGAAAAATGTATGACCAAACAAGTATTTAAAGATAAAATTTTTAAAATTTGATTCAAAACCTAGGTTAAATGCTATAGATACTGTGTGACTGTTACACAAATGACCTGAAAGACTCTTATACTTGTCCCAGATTGTCATCCCGCCCCCTGCACTCTCTAAAGTTTCAATTGAACACTTGAACTCAATCAAAACATATATTTTAAACACCTCTAACCGTTGATCCGAATTGATATGGCAATGAAATGTGGTTGCTGTTGTGCAAAATGTGTGACATCCACACATATTAGGAGTGTGACTTAGTAATTTTTATTTAAAAAGAAGGAACGAGATAAGAAAATTAAATAAAAATAACAGAAAAAGGAAACTAACCATTTTTGAATTTCCATCCAAGACAACAATTTTTCATTTACACAAACAGATTCAATGCCTTTTACCACATAATATAATTCAAAAATAACCATTTTACCATTAAAATATCAGCTTTCACCAATCACTCTGCTGGCAAACAAGAACACACTTATATTACTCATGCCCCATTATGTATCCCCGGTCTTGAGAATTTATGGAAGTGCTGTAGATTTGTAATTTTTAATTGTTAGAATTAAACAATTTTTCGGTACAAGATTTGTGTACCTTTGATTGTTGCAGCGGAATAAATTTCACGAACCGAAAAAATTGCTCCAGATCTTACTTTGAATCACTAGGAAACAAAGTCTATGTTTCACAAACTAAAAGTCCTTTTGGTGTTGATGTTTTCTATCTTTTTCTTTCTGAATTTTCGTCCCTTTTCTTGTGTATTTTCTGAGAGAGAAGCACACCATTTTAAAAGGGAGAGGTTGTAGCAGTTTGCCAGTTACATGGTAACTGTTCCCTCTCCTTTTTGAAATGGTGATAACACTAATCTTCTCATCTAATCAGAAAGGGTATTGGGTCGGGTCGGATCGGGTCGGATCGGTTCACATGGGCGACCCATGACCCAAAACTTACATCTCCCACTTCGCACATGATGGACAAGACCCAAGCCAGTACAACATTAACAAGACACCAAATTCATACGACAAATAGTTTGTGCGACCTGTGAGCATCAAGAGCTTACCTATAAGGTTTTATAAGCTCCACTTAGGAATCCAATCACATGTGGAAAGGATTCACTTCTTGTATGAGGATACTATCACTCACAATACCCCAGACATCATTCACTATTTCAGTAGTAACTTATCTGATCCCTCATCCTCTAAGGAGGTGAACTCGAGTTCATGTTTAACTTTATATACACAATTACACTCAAGTGTAATAGCCGGCTTGTGTATACAAGTTAAATTATTTATTTTAATCGTCTTCCCTTTCTACTCGAATCTATCTGTTTCAAATCAACTGCTTTACTAGACATGCACCGCATTACCGAATCACTCATGGCTATTAGTGACATGCTAAAGTAGCAACACCGATTGAAACTTCTAGAAACAGTCAAAGGTCAAAGGGTATTTTAATGAAAAGTTAATATAACTTTTAGGGTCTCACACAATGAAGAAGCAAGGATACATTCTTCTATTAACCCATTGGTCGCTTGACACACGTGGTATGATACACATGTTACGATGTTCTCATCTTATATTGGTGCGTGTGTCTCATTCTTTTAGTCATTCAACATCGTACAGATCTTGGTCTAGACATCTTTAGATGCCTTACCCGAGCTTCACTCTTCAATGAACCTCAAATCCATTGTCATAGAGAAACTCACATCTAGCTTTATAAAACAAGTCTAACATGGTGGTGGAACACATCTCTTCACGTTCCTTGACGTAAGAGTTGACTGCTCGTGTGAGAGAGCCAATCAGACGACTTGTTCGACACGCTTTATCAATAAAAATACATTATCACATACATATGAAATATGAACATAAATTTAAGAGTCTTATATTGATGAGAATATTACAACAACCAAGTCATTTTACAATACAAAATTAATTATCATATTCTACGCAAACCTAGAGCCATAACATATTTCTCAAACAGGTCTCTAGCTATCGCCTTTGTAAAAGGGCCAGCTACCATTTCCGGCGTAGGAATGTATTGTAAATTTATTTCTCCACTTACTACCATGTCTCTCATAAAGTTATACTTAATGTCAATGTTCTTGGTCTTACTGTGATACTTAGGATCCTTCGTGTATGCGATAGCCGCTTGACTATCACAATATAAAGTCATGGGACCCTTAGAATTCTTTGCAATGTTCAAATGCTCAAAGAATCTCTTTAACCAAACAGCTTCTTGTACTGCGGATGCACAAGCCACGAATTCAGATTCCATGGTTGAAAAGGCTGTGCAAGTTTGTTTCTTACTTTTCCATGAAATAGCACCACCATTAAGTAAGAAAGCATAACCGGAGGTTGATTTTCTATCATTCCGATCACCAGCCCAATCAACATTTGTATAACCTCTCAGGAGTATATCAGATCCACTATAGCATAGTGAATAATTTGCAGTTCCCTTCAGATATCAGAATATTCTCTTTACTGCTTTCCAATGATCTCTTCCGGGATTAGATTGATACCTACTAACCAGACCTACAGCATAACAAATGTCTGGACGAGTACACATCATAGCGTACATCAGACTTCCGATAGCACTAGAATATGAAACTCGAGACATGTCTTCCTTTTCTTTTTCAGTCTTTGAACATATTTCAAGGCTTAAAGTTTCACCTCTTGCTATTAGAGTATCCATAGGCTTGCAACTATTCATTCGAAAGCATTCCAAAATTTTCTTTATGTATGTTTCTTGAGATAGACTCAAAAACTTCTTGGAACGATCTCTTTGGATTTTAACACCCAATATATAGTCTGCTTCACCCATATCATTCATATCAAATGACTTCGAAAGCCATGACTTGACAGTTTTTACATACTCCAAATTATTTTCGGCTAATAAAATATCATCCACGTAAAGAGAAAGAATTACAAACATTCAATTGGACCTTTTCACATAGATGCAATGGTCTTCATCGATCATGGTGAAATCATATGAAATCACCTCCTTGTGAAATCTCAGATACCACTGTCTTGAAGACTGCTTTAGGCCATAAATTGATCTTTTCAATTTGCATACTTTCTTTTCTTGGCCTTTAACAATAAAACCTACAGGTTGTTTTATGTAGATTTCTTCGTTTAGTTCTCCATTGAGAAAAGCGGTCTTCACGTTCATTTGATGTAATTCTAGATCCAAACATGCAACAATAGCCAAAAGTAACTGAATAGAGGTAAACTTCACAACTGGTGAAAAACTTTCCTCATAATCTATTCCAGCTTCTTGAGTAAAACCTTTTGTCACTAATCGTGCCTTGTGTCTTTCAATTGATCCATCCGATTTGCGTTTAACTTTGAGAATCCATTTATTTCCAATAGCTCTACTCCCAGAAGGAAGGTCAACTAGATCCCAGACTTTATTAGTTTTCATGGACTCTAATTCTTCTTTCATCGCTTTCATCCATTCATCTTTTTCAGGACTTGATAAAGCCTCAGTCACAGAATTAGGTTCATCCAATTCTGTGGGAGATACCAAGAAAATATAATTCTCAATCATATAAGATTGTTTAGGTACACTTTTTCTGGTACTCTTACGTAATTGAAGTTCAGATTTCTCCATAGGACTTTGGGATTCAAAACTCCCACTTGGACCAGGAACCATTTCTTGATCTATTGGATTATCAAGTGTGTTCAACGACATTATCTGATCATCTGAATTTAGTATTTCGTAAAGAGGCTCATTATTCTTTATTTCACCCTTTTTGGGAAAATCATTTTCTAAAATTTTGACATCTCGTGATTCAATTTCAGTAGTACTTCCGTCTTCTAATTCACCAATGAACACATACCCTTTGGAGTGTTTTCGAGTATCTTATAAAGATACATTTCTTTCCTTTTGGACTCAATTTATCAAACTCACCAAAATGATCTTTTACATATGCAGCACAACCCCAAGGTCGTAGATCATTAAGGTTTGGTTTATGACCAGTCCATAGTTCATAAGGGGTGGAAGGTACTGATTTAGAAGACACTTTATTCAATATGTAGGTTGCAGTCAATAACGCATCTCCCCAAAAAGAGATAGGTCAATTTACATGTGCCATTATGGACCTTGTCATATCCAACAGTGTCTTATTCCTTCTTTCAGCTACACCATTGAATGATTCTATATCTTTTCTTTCTCCACTCATCTTCTACAAAGAGAAACAGAGGTACGAAAAAGAGAAAAAAAATGGAGAAACAGAGGTACGAAAGAAAAAAAATCACAGATCTGATTTTTCATAAAAACAAAACAAACACACAGATTTGTTAGTTTCTTTTTTTTCTTCACTACTCCAATAAAAAAAATGGAAAAATAGAAGGAGATTTTCAAATCTATGACCGGATCCGTAGCGCAATGGCAGCGCGCCTGATTCTAGATCAGAAGGTTGCGAGTTCGATTCTCATCGGGTTTATTTTTCCGATCTATTTCAGGTCATCTAACCTTTCAACAGGTGAGTACAAATTTATTTTCAAATTTTGGATTTTCCTTAAAAAAAAAAAAAGGAACCTTAAATTTCAAGATTTTTCACATTGATTTTTGTATAAAAAAAGATAGCAACGAAAAATATAAATCAGTGTATAATCTCAAGAAATTATCATGTAAATATGGAGCAATTAACCACGGCTCTGATACCAATGTTAGAATTAAATAATTTTTCGGTACAAGATTTGTGTACCTTTGATTGTTGCAGCGGAATGAATTTCACGAATTGAAAGAATTGTTCCAGATCTTACTTTGAATCACTAGAAAACAAAGTGTATTTTTCACAAACTAAAAGCCCTTTTGGTGTTGATGTTTTCTATCTTTTTCTTTCTGAATTTTCGTCCCTTTTCTTGTGTATTTTCTTCTCATCTAATCAGAAAGAGTGTTGGGTCGGGTCGGGTCGGGTCGGTCCACATGGGCGACCCATGACCCAAAACTTACATTAATATATTGCAAATCGAGCCATTGGGGATGGAACAACATGGTTATATGAATTTCACCTAAAATGGTGAAACAAATTTTGTAACTTAAGATGCTGAGACAAAGGAGATGAAGCAAGATAGAAAGTTCTAAAAATTAAAAGATAGTTTTAACATTATTTTCACAAAAAATGAAAGAGAGAGAAACGAGGGAGGGGCCGCTAAGATTTTTTGATATTTTCCAGTGATAAGGATGGCGGACAGTAGAGGAAGAAAATGAGGATGAATTTGGGATATATTTCTTAAAAGTAATATTTATAAAAATTTATATGAGGTGGATCCCGTCAGGCGAGTGAGCACACTTAGAGCCTGAGGTATTTAATATACATGTTTTGATTGAGTTCAAATGTTCAATTGAAACTTTCAAGTATGAGGTCAGAATGACAATTTGAGATAAGTACAAGGATCTTACAGACCATTTTGCCTTTCACGAGAGAGGGAGATCAGAGTGGAGCAAGAGAGGAAAGAGGCAAGCGAGAGAGGGTGGAGTGTCGCTAGGTTTGATCCGTGTTGATACAACCCCCCATATTGGTACAACTTATATCTAATATCTCTCCTCTTTCTCCAAACTCTCGCTTTTCTCTCTCTTCTCTCTCAATCTCGCTCACCCTCTCCCCTCTCTCAAACTGGACGTTGCTATGAATCGTAACTAAATAAATCATAACTATTATTCATAATTATGGTTCAAACTATAGCTATTTATGACAATTCATCTTCAAAAAATTATAATCACAAATCCCTAGATTTCAAATTCTGCTCAGCCTTTTGTATTAAGAGGAAATGTTTTGTATTAATTCCATCCATTCATTTGGCGTATGGATAATATACGATCGGTTGAATTTCAGTACTTTAGAAAAGGTTAGAATTTAATTGTGTAAAACGGTCATTATTTCGGTTGAAATATTCTTCAAACCAATTTTTATATTTCAAATTCTTTATTTTAAGTTGAAGCTGAAATAATCAATATTGAACATGCAGGTATTATTGGAAAGTAACAAAGATAAAGATGTCAGTGGTTACTCAATTCCAAATCTCATTTATGTGTCCCGGGAGAAAAGCACAACCTCACATCATCATTTCAAGGCTGGGGCACTAAATGCTTTGGTAAGAAACGTCAACCCCATTTTCTAAGAGTTGTGATACACTCTTCGTCCATTTTTACTTCTCTACTGCTCCCTCCGTCCATCTTTATTTATTCATTATATTAAAAATAGATGTCCAATAATACTTATCCAATTTATAAAATCAAGAGATAATTTTACACTTAGTTTCTAATTTACCTTTGTCATTAAGGTTAGCCTATCATTAATTATAGTCATTTCCCTATTACATTTTTCAAGACATTGTATTTATTATATTCAAAAGGTAATATGATAAAATTACCCTTTTATTTATAGTTTCTTAAGAAGTGTGCAAAATCAATAGTGGACAAGTATTGTTGAAAAGAGGGAGTATATTAAAAACAAATACTCCCTCCGTCCCATTTTATGTGGCACACTTTCCTTTTTAGTTCGTCCTAAAAAGAATGTTACCTTTCTATAATTAAACAAAATTTAACTTTGAAATTTCTCTTTTACTCTTAATGAAATGATTTACAACTACACAAATGTTCAAGGATTATTTTGGATCACAAATTTCAAAAGTCTTCCTTTTTTTCTTAAACACTGTGCCAAGTCAAAGAGTGTCACATAAAATGGGACGGAGGAAGTTTTTATTTTTACTTATTTAGTTTAAAAAATCAAAAAATAATTTATAATTTACCTTTATTATTAACTATAGTCATTTTTTAAAGCATTAAATTTATTATATTTAAAAGGTGATATAATAAAATTATTATTATATTTTTTGTTTCTTAAAATATGTGTCAAGTCAATACTCGACAAATAAAAATGGAGAGAGTAATTGATACTTGCTTACTTTATTTGTTGAAGAAAATATCGTTATTTGCCGCCTTATTTGATGTCTTAAATGTAAGTTTCCGTTAGGTTTTCGAGTACTATATAATGTTTTTTTTTCACGGTTAGTATGTAAATTTTAATTAGATATTTAAATTATGACATGTTTCAATTGAGCATTTAAATACCTGATAAATTATTTTTATTATACACTTTCTCTTGAAAAGCTTATGCGGATGTTTATAAGTAGTGTCCATTACGTATAAAAAGTTAATCACATAAAATATGTCTCATCCTTTAATTATGTACATCAACCTCAATTGGAACATGAATGCATGAGGTTTACAACTTATTGAGGTCAATACGTATATAATTAAAGGATGTGACATAATTAAGCGATTAACTTATCTACGTAATAGGCGCTTAAGAACACACACAAAAGCTTTTACAAAATCTTGAGTTGTAAGTGCCTAATAAAAACATTTATCATATGTTTAGGTGTTCAATTGAAGCATGACGTGATTTGAGTATCCAAATAACACTACTAGAAAAACAGGGAAAACCGACCTAAAAAACCCGACATCTAGAGGTCGGTTTTTCCTGAAAAATCGACTCAAAACCGACTCACAAGCCCTAGTCGGAAAAGGCTTGGTTGGTTTTCTATACCGACATCGTGAGGTCGGTAAATACCGACCTCCGGATGTCGGTAAATACCGACCTCCGAATGTCGGTTTTAATTTTAAATCCAAAAATTAAGAATTTAATATATATTTTATTTTGTTTTATTTTCGACTTCCTGAAGTCGGTTTCTTTTAAAAACAATATTATTAAAAATATAATATACTGACCTCCGGTGGTCGGTATTGTTTAATTTTTAATTTATTATTTTTTTGGTTTTCCGACCTCCGGAAGTCGGTATTACTGAATTTTTAATTTATTATTTTTTTAGTTTTCCGACTTCCGGAAGTCGGTATTACTGAAATTTTAATTTATTATTTTTCTGATATTCCGACCTCTTGAGGTCGGTATTATTTAAATTTTATTTTCTTATTTCACGCGATTCCGACCTACTGAGGTCGGTTTTTTGGAAAATTTTATTCAAAAAATCGACTAACTGATGTCGGTTTGTTGTCGATATTTTACCATAAAATTGACAGTAAATTGCTGCAATTTGAATTGCCCACCTGCATATTTGATAATGCATATATTCAACCAAAACCAGCTCAAATAGCTGTCAAGACGATATTTTTCTATATTTACGTTTCACTACTTCAAATTAAACTTAAAATACGATCAAACAATCTAAAAAGTGTACAAACTATATATACTAAGTCCAAAATGTCTAGTAGTTAGGTACAACTACTCATCATTAGCATCCTCATCCTCATCCTCATCCTCTTCACCCTCCTCACCCTCGATATCAGACTCATCCACTAGGCATCGACGTTTATCACTAGCACAATGAGGAATAATCTTTCCCGACTCAAAAAGAGATTTTAACTGGGACTGAAGCTCCGCATACCTCTTGTTCTCTATCTCCTTTGATGCTGCAATCTGTGCAATCTGCTCGTCTCTTTTCTTCTCCCTTTCGGTTGATGCAGCAAGCTCGGCAGTGAGCATAGATATTTTCTCCTCCATTATAGACACGGTCAATTTATCCACATTATCGAAGCCTGAAGATGATGGACAATAAACCAAGACTTCTTCTCCGCATAAGCCTTTTCTGTGTAACCATAGATTGAACCTCTTACTGGTTCACCCGCACTCTCTCGCCAAAATTGTTCTACTTGTTCATCTGTAAGCGGTGTGTCCTGACTTTCAGGAGGTTGAGTACTACGGTACTCCTGAATTCTTTGCTCAAACGACTCCTATATTTAAATGAATAACTCTTAATATAAGAATATAATAGATAAAAGAAAAAAAAGAATAGTTTGAATGTAGTTCTTACATATGTCTATTGAGCACTTGTCTCACACCAACTTTCTTCATCCGTGGAATTTTTTGGCTTCTTTGTGTGACAAATTTTGAATAACTCTTCCTGTGTTACAGGCCTACCCAAGTCTTTTTCCTGCAAACAACATGCATATAGTGTGATTATTAATCTCCAAAAGCTACTTATCAAAAAGGATAATTTTATTTAACTGAATTAAGAAAATATACCATTCTCTTCTTTCTAGTAAGCTGGCTAATGGCCCTACCAGTGTGCAAAGAGCCGCCCTTATCCGATGCCCGAGCCTTCTTCCCGATCTCCCTTCTCTTAAGAAATTTTTCATCAGTTTTCCAGAAATTCAATAACTTGGCCCACATATCTGGCACCATAAAAGATGGAACTCTATTTTGTGCCCGACATTCAAAAATAGGGCACTAAGCGCCTTCCCAGCTCTATATTTAAGTCACTAGTTCAAAATTTTAACTTACTACACTTCACAATTTTAAGTCACTAGTTCTAAATTTCAACTAACAACTAACTACACTTTACTTATTTTAAGTCACTAGTTCAAAATTTTAACTTAATACACTTCACTATTTTAAGTCATTAATTCAAAATTTTAACTTAATACAAACTACACTTTACTTATTTTAAGTCACTAGTTCAAAATTTCAACTTACTACACTTCACTGTTTTAAGTCACTAGTTCAAAATTTCAACTAACAACTAACTACACTTTACTTATTTTAAGTCACTAGTTCAAAATTTCAACTTACACTTCACTATTTTAAGTCATTAGTTCAAAAGTTCAACTAACAACTAACTACACTTTACTTATTTTAAGTCACTAGTTCAAAATTTCAACTTAATACAAACTAGTCACTAGTTCAAAATTTTAACTTAATACAAACTAGTCACTAGTTCAAAATTTTAACTTAATACAAACTACATTTTACTTATTTTAAGTCACTAGTTCAAAATTTTAACTTACTACACTTCACAATTTTAAGTCACTAGTTCAAAATTTCAACTAACAACTAACTACACTTTACTTATTTTAACTCACTAGTTCAAAATTTTAACTTAATACACTTCACTATTTTAAGTCACTAGTTCAAAATTTTAACTTAATACAAACTACACTTTACTTATTTTAAGTCACCAGTTCAAAATTTCAACTTACTACACTTCACTATTTTAAGTCGCGTTCAAAATTTTCAACTAACAACTAACTACACTTTACTTATTTTAAGTCACTAGTTCAAATTTTTTAACTTAATATAAACTACACTTTACTTATTTTAAGTCATTAGTTCAAAATTTTAACTTAATACAAACTACACTTTACTTATTTTAAGTCACTAGTTCAAAATTTCAACTTACTACACTTCACTATTTTAAGTCACTAGTTCAAAATTTTAACTAACAACTAACTACACTTTACTTATTTTAAGTCACTAGTTAAAAATTTCAACTTACTACACTTCACTATTTTAAGTCACTAGTTCAAAATTCAACTAACAATTAACTACACTTTACTTATTTTAAGTCACTAGTTCAAAATTTTAACTTAATACACTTGACTATTTTAAGTCACTAGTTCACAATTTCAACTAATAACTAACTACACTTTACTTATTTTAAGTCACTAGTTCAAAATTTTAACTTAATACAAACTACACTTTACTTAATTTAAGTCACTAGTTCAAAATTTTAACTTAATACACTTCACTATTTTAAGTCACTAGTTCACAATTTCAACTAATAACTAACTAAATTTTACTTATTTTAAGTCACTAGTTCAAAATTTTAACTTAATACACTTCACTATTTTAAGTCACTAGTTCAAAATTTCAACTATCAAGTTACTACTTTTTTTTTTAACAAATCAAATATAGCAACCAACCATAATAGAAAAGAAACAGAACTACAAGATCCAATTTAGTTAAAGACAAAAGGGCACAAGCATCATAACGTACAAAAAAGAACTGGTACCTGGATTCTAGGTATTCTCGTTTACTGAGTTGGGTGGAGAATCCGATTGAGACACCATGTTAACCAACTCCTGTTGAACAAAATTTCAAGTGATATAGAAGACAAAGAACATAGCAAATTCAGAGGAGAAATAGCATAATGAAATTTTTTGAAGTTGTTTACATATTATGCTACGAATATCTAGTGTACATCGATAATTGTTGCCTCAGAAGTCTATGTTACTCGACACGCGCTGCCTTACAGTCATTTCGGAATGAAATACTAAAATTGCATACTAGTTTCTCAAAGTCTTTGCTACTAGGTTGTGCCAAGTTATTGGTTAACTTCACAAGGAGGCACCAGATCACGAGCTAAAGGTAATTTGCAAGAAGTATTCCAGTTCTCATAGAGGTATTTTATGTTAACTTTACAATAAAAGAAAGATAATATAACTAAGAGAGGACATAGAAGGAAAGGAGAAACCATGAAAAGGAGGATGTGGAAGCAAACAAATAAACCATCAGTATCATGTGCTTTCTTGCATTTTTTCAATGTCCAGGAATTAAGTTTTAGTTAAAAAATATGCCTAAGGAACCAGTAAGCACTAAATCCAGTGACAAAGCATGACTAGAAGCAAATTGAAGGAAATACCAGCACCAAAATAAACAAATCCAACACACAAACAGGGAAAGAAGGAGTTCAAATGAATCCAGGTCAAGCCATGAACCGGGAAGCATAACAGAGAATTATGCAGAGCTTAGCACCAGGATAAAAGCTTGTAAAAATGTTGGAACAAGGCAAATGGTACATAGTTAAACCAAAGTGAGTATCATTAGCAGATGGAACAAATATTTCAACTAACCCAAACACGAGCCACACAGGTAGAACAAAATACAATGCAGTATTTTGCTTGAAAAGACAACCAGTTCAGTAAGCCTCTAACTCTGCTAACTACAAAACTACTTTGACATATAAACCAATGAAATGAATAAGATAAATTTTAATCAATTTTGTCATCAATAGGATCAACTAGTGTTGACACTTATGCTAAACAAATACATTAACAATGACATGCCCTAGTTAAATGATAAATCCTAATTTAGTAACTAAAATTAACAAAGATAAACCCTAATTTAATAACTATAATTAATTAACAAGAAAATTAAAATTACTTACCTTGATGGACCTCCACCGGAGCAGCAACAGAGACGGCGACAGGCGGCAGCGGCAGGTGACAACAACCTTCAGCAGCAGCAGCAACCTTCAGCAGCAGCAGCGGCATCAACCTTCAGCAGCAGCAGCGGCAGCAATGTGCAGCAGCAGCGGCAGCGGCAGGCGACAACAACCTTCAGCAGCAGCAGCGGCAGCAACCTTCAGCAGCAGCAGCGGCAGGCGACAACAACCTTCAGCAGCAGCAGCGGCAGCGGCAGCAACCTTCAGCAGCAGCAGCGGCAGCAATGTGCAGAAGCAGCGGCAGCGGTGGAAGGCGGAGGAGGGGGGACGCCGGAGGGAAGGTTTTCGGAGGGAGGGGGCGCCAGAGGGAGGGGACGCCGGAGGTGAGGGTGGTGGTCGATCGGGGAGAGAGAGAGAGTGTGTGAGTGTGAGTGTTAGGGTGTTAGGGTTTTTAGGTAATAATAAAAAAAAAACGGACCAATTGAGGTCGGTTTTACTAAAAAATAAATTTTTAATAAAGTATTTTTTGATAAAACGACCACTTGAGGTCGGTTTTTTAAAAAAAATTAAAAGTAATGAATAAAAATTATTTAATCATCAACATATTTTATAAACTCGGATACATTATTGATTCGTTATATTACTCAATGATTATGCTACTATACAATGTATTTCATACTACTTGAATGGATTATCAATCGATTAATTAATTAGCTTTTGAATACGTACTATATATGTACATCATGACTAGACGAGACATATATTTAAGACGACGGACCAGTAATATATAGGACTTGGTTAATTATATTACTCAACGATCGTCATCGTATAGTACCTCATATGTACGTAATACAACGTATTCCACTAGCTACTTGGATGAATTGTCGATTAGTTAATTAGCTTTTGAATATGTACTATATATATAAACATACATCACTAAAGACGAGACATATATATTCAAGATGATGGACCATTTAATATACAGGACTTGATTAATTATATTACTCTACGATCGTATATTACCTCATATATGTACGTAATACAATGTATTCCATATATACTACTTGGATGGATTATCGATTGGTTAATTAGCTTTTGAATACGTACTATATATATACGTACAATATCGCCACAAAAAAACATATATTCAAGACTACAGATCATTACTATATATATAGGACTTGCTTATTTACATTACTCAACAATCGTATATTACCTCGTGTGTACGTAATACAATGGTATTCCACTGCTTGGATGGATTATCGATTAGTTAATTAGCTTTTGAATACGTACTATATATATACGTACAATATCGCAACAAAAAAACATATATTCAAGACGACATATCATTACTATATATATAGGACTTGGTTATTTACATTACTCAACAATCGTATATTACCTCGTGTGTACGTAATACAATGGTATTCCACTGCTTGGATGGATTATCGATTAGTTAATTAGCTTTTCAATACGTACTATATATATACGTACATCACTAGACGAGACATATATTCAAGACGACGGATCATTATAGTACATAGAATAACTTGGTTAATTATATTCAATGATCGTCTATTAACTCATATGTACGTAATATACAACATATTCCATACTACTTGGATATGGATTATATATCGATTGGTTAATTAGCTTTTGAATACGTACTATGTATATACGTACATCACTAGACGAGACATATATTCAAGACGATGGATCATTATATATAATATATAGGACTTGGTTAATTACATTTCTCAATGATCGTATATTAACTCATATGTACGTAATATATGACGTATCCATACTACGTATTTGGATATGTATTATCGATCGGTTAATTAGCTTTTGAATACGTACTATATATATATATATATATATATATATATATATATATATATATATATATACGTATATACATCACTAGACGAGACATATGTATATTCAAGACGATGTATAAGTTATGAGGGAATCTATGTATTATCTTATACAGGATATAGAAGGTGGAATAAGTAATACTTGTATAATTAATACATGAATAACTAATCCCTACATAACTAATACATGTATAAATAATATATAGATTCCCTCATAACTAATATCTACATTACTAATACCTATATAACTTTAACTAGCTACCAAACGACCCCTTAGTGTTATACACAATAGAAAAATAGTGATTATTACAAATATTTTAAAGGTAATACCGACATCCGGAGGTCGATTTTATTCAAAATAATTAAATAAAAGTAAACTACCGACCTCCGGAGGTCGGTATTACCTTTAATTTTAATGAAAATAAAATTAATTACGTTAAATAAATAATACCGACCTCTGAATGTCGGTATTAATATTATTTTTATTTTATATTTTATATAAAACCGTCTTCCGAAAGACGGTTTATTTAAAACTAATTCAAAATATTATTCTGTAGTCTTTTATATTTTTAATTGAGATAAAATTAAATTATATTCTTAAATTTCTAATCAAGTACCGACCACTGGAGGTCGATCCTAATAAAATAATTAAATAAAAATAAAAATACCGACTTCTGGAAGTCACTATGAGAATAATTTAAGGTAAATAAAATCAATTATGTAAATTTAATATTACCGACATCAGGAAGTCGGTATTAATTTGTTTTTTTTGTTTTTTATCTTATAAATAACTGTCCTCCGGAGGACGGTTTATTTAAAAGTTATTAAAAATATTCCTTTTTTTCATTTTTTTATATTTAATTGAGATAAATTTAAATTTTATTTTTTATTTACTAATTCGAAACCGACTACAAGAGGTCGGTTTTTCTTAATTTTATTTTTTTCTGGGAAAGTTTTCGACCATCAGAGGTCGGTATTTGGTTTTCCCGCATTGTTTTTCCAAATAAACCGACATCTTGAAGTCGGTTTCCTTAAGAAAATAAAATAATTTTTTGTTTTTAACAATACCGACTTTGGAGGTCGGAAATTACCGACTTTCATAGGAGGTCGGTAATTTTGAGGTCCGTATTCACAGTTTTTTTAGTAGTGTAAAAATTTATCGATAAATTAAAAGGGATGACGATATAATCTGCCTAAAGAAAATAACAATATTCGCCATCCCATTTGACGTCTTGAATGTTTATTATGTTTCTCTTTAACCTTTTTCCTTTGACTTGTGTGTCAAATTTTCTATTCTCGTTTTTTTTTTCTTGACATTAATATTATAAATTCAAAGTAAGCTGAATACCAGCTTGATTTTGTTTTTGTTCAATGGTGCAGCTCAGAGTCTCAGAAGTGATGACAAATGCACCATTAATACTGACCCTTGATTGTGACATGTACTCAAATGATCCCCAAACGCCTCAGCGTGTCCTTTGTTACTTTTGTGATCCTTCAATTAGGTCTACATTAGGGTACGTTCAGTTCCCTCAACGCTATCACGGGCTCAACGAAGACGATATATATGGGGGTGATAATGTACGAACATTTCGAATTTCACCTTCGGGCTTGGATGGTCTTGGTGGCCCGGATAACTGTGGAACTGGCTGTTTTTTCAACCGTCAGTCTCTTTTTGGTAGTCCATCATCCCTAGGACACTCTGAAGATAACCATATTCGCAATATGGCTATCTCCTCTGTGTCAATGGTAGAGCTAGCTTGTCATGCTGCTAGCTGCAATTACGAGTACAACACCGGTTGGGGCACCAAGGTATGAGGTTAATAGTTGTTAAATAATGAATATGTTCTCTAACTTGCATCTGAAAATTACTTTATGATACATGTCATGGAAGATCATGTGTGCCACTTTTTCAGTTTAGAAGATAAGTCTGTATAATATTGGATAAATTAGATTTGAGGTCATTCAATGCTTATGGTTTTGTTCGTTGAACGTTAAGAAGGTGGATTGGAAGTACAATAAATCCCTGATCAACTTGAAATTGCCCCCCAGGTGAAAATTTTATTTTGTGACTCATACATGTGACACTAGTTGGATCTTGTGAATATACTGACAGTATCTCTGCAACTTTTGTTGGAAAATAATTATTCCTAGCCATATTTAATAATCATTAATTGTTTTTATTACACATTATAATACTATCCTTTATTACGTTGCGTTTTTATTCGACCACTTCTAATCAGCCTTGATTAGTTATTAGTGCCTTTTGAATTCTTATTTAGATTACCATTTCTATTGTCTACAATTACAGTAGACAGTTATCATATAATTGAATAACAATCATCATAATGCAGTTGATTGCCAACGTTAGTGACTATAAAGCGTTAGCCTGCTATGTTGAATCTTCCTTCAAGAGATACGATAATATCCTTTTGTTTGGTGGAGAGAGATATCTCAAGACAAAAAACTTCAATTGATATATATTGTGTTGGGTTTTTGTTCTTAAAGAATCTTTGTTAGTTTCTGTGCTAGTTTTATCTAGAAGAACTTATTGAATCCTGTAGAAACATTTACACAGGGTGAAATATACTTAAAGACAGTGTCTTTGACATATCTCAAGCTTTAAAGAATTCCTTACAATATTTGTGATCAAGAATTTTCCATAAGATTTTCAATAACTTTTAATCCCAAACGTAATTTATTGTAAGCTGTAACGCATCTATCTTGCAGGGTCAATTAAAGTTTCTTTCTATAATTGCATTTCTTATCACATCGTTTGTTATTTTTGACATGTAAATATGTACATCTTTTTGTTCTCTTTTATCTTTTAAATTGTGCAACGACTGTGTAGTACGAACTAATGAGAATGTTGTGTTAATGGACAATGAGTAACATTCCATGCAGTACAAATTTTGTTTTCTAGTTTTTCTTAGCAATGACAATCGCACATTTTTGAATTTTCAGACGGGGATCAAGTACGGAACACTTGTAGAAGACATTTACACAGGTTATATGATGCACTGTGAAGGCTGGGATTCCATATTTTGCAATCCTGAAAGGCCTGCATTTTTAGGTGAAGTACCAATAAATCTAGATGATGTCCTAAGCCAGGTTAAAAGATGGTCATTTGGACATCTTGAAGTGTTATCCTGTAAGTACAGCCCATTAACATTTGGAATCAAAGCTCTGGGACTTTTGAGGGCTAATTGCTACATACACTATGTTTTGTGGCCACTTTGGTGCATACCAGTCACTCTGTATGCCTGCCTTCCACAACTTAGTCTCCTCAATAATATCTCCATCTTCCCCAAGGTACAAAATCTGAATCTTAATAGCATGTTTGGTCAAACTTTCAGAATTTGCTTATTTTAAAAAGTGTTTTTTTGTAAGAAGTCCTTTTCGAAAAATACTCTTGGGTAGTAGTTCGTGTTTCATTTGTGTTTGACCAAGTTTCTCAAAATTTCTTCTGAGAAAAAGCCGCTTCATTTAGTTACTCAAAAACAGTTTCTGCTACTACTCAAAAGTATTTATTTTTTCCTTAAGAATTTGATCAAATACCTTAACTTTTTAAAATAAGTACTTTTTGAAACACATAAACACTCTTGCTTCCTAGAAGCTTGACCAAACAGGCAGCCTAGTTTCCTCCATATGCTCATTTCATTCAATTCGTGTAGAAATATTGGACAATTGAGTTTATAACTCATTTTGGAATTTGACAGGTTTTTGATCCATGGTTCTTCTTGTATGTCTTCCTCTTCTTTGGAGCCTATGCACATGATTGTGTACAGTTTGTACTGTTCAAAGGTACTACAAAAAGGTGGTGGAATGACCAGAGAATGTGGTACGTGAAGGCATTGTCACCTTATCTGTTCGCCTCAATTGAGTACCTAACGAAAAAACTAGGCATCACGACGAAAGGATTCAATGTTACAAGCAAAGTAGCAGGACAGGACGAAAGAAAAATGTATGACCAAAGTGTCTTCACGTTTGGGATTCCTTCACCTATGTTTGTGCCATTAACAACGGTATCAATTATCAATCTGATAGCATTTCTCAGAGGAATCATGACAATAATCTTTAGGATGGAAAGTTTCGATGAGTTCTTCATCCAACTATTCATTGCCGGATTTGCAGTTGTAAATTGCTTGCCTATTTATGAGGCAATGCTACTTAGATCAGATCATGGCAGGATGCCTAAAAGGATTGTCGCTACTTCCGTTGTTCTTGCTGGGGTGCTTTGCATTGCATTTTCTTTAATTGTAAGCTGAAATTCCTTTGGCAAAATCTTTTAGTTGTAAAAATAATGCCAAGACCCACAGATAATAAAAAAAGATTAGTACACACAGAAGGACATAAATCTTAGCCTCCAAAACATGATGAAGATTGACAAGACTCATTCTTGTGTACACCTGAACAAAAAGAAGTTGCCTAACTTGGGAGGATACCTCCATTACATTTTGTATATATTGACCTTCACAATAAGATGCTATAAACAATGTTGTCCTTTACAAATATCTGTTGGTATTTTTATTAATGGGTGGTAATTCAAAGTCAAAGATTTATTTTCCTGAATTAACTAGGTTTATTTTCTGAAAACTGAAGTTAGTAAAGGTTCATTCCCCCGAATTAATCGTTCTCTAGAATTAAAGTTGAGTCAAGGTACATTCCCCCAAATTAAAAGATCTTTCCTATCCAATTTTTGTCATCTACTATATATACAGGTTGGGATTTCTCTTGTCAATATAGCTAAATTCTTCTCTTATTTTCAAAGTTCTTCTTCTCATTTTATTTTTTGGGCAATCAGTATGGGTGAACATGTTTAAAAGTGATTGTGTAACCTTGAAGAGCGACTGAGCGCAAAGATTTGTATTTATATTGGGTCGAAATCACTTTCAAGACAGTGGCTCATTACGACATAGTATTTGTGATAATTTGCTTACTATTTTAATTCTAGTACGGTGTCATTATTGTAGTATGTTAATTTGAAAGAGATTTTTCTATATACAACATTAATGAAATGACTATTTCTTTGAACAAAACTCTTCCCGATTTTCAAAGCTTGAGACTTTCTGAACGAGAATAATTTTAAACGTTAGTCTCAGAAACTTATGATTTTCATTGAACAATTAGAAGTTGATTATGTATTGTTGGACGAATCTCTTTTTGATGGTTCTAATACTACTGTCGATGTTCCAAATGCAATTGTCAGTTCTAGCGTAGTTGTAATTGCTGCTGCTGATGCTAAAAAAAAGTTTGAAAAAGACAAAAAAAATTATTAGAGAAATTTTGCTGAACCATATAACTAATTCTTTGCTTGATTTATTTGTTAGGTATCAATCTGCTAGGGAAATATGAGACAGTTTGAAAAAGAAATATGATGCCAATGAACAGGAAAGAAGAAGCATGTTGTTGGGTAATGAATTAAGTTTCAAATGGTTGACACTAGTCCAATCATGGAATAGGTTCACGGGTATGAAAATCTGTCTGCTGATGTTGTCAATGAGAGAATGAAGATGTGTGAGATTTTTCAAGTCGGAGTTATTACAAGAACTAATTGAAGCATAAAAAAAGAGCTTAATTTTTCAAAAATTGATCAATCCTTTGGACTGAGGAGGCAAATCGTCTGAAAAATAAGATGGAAGCTCTTTCTCATAATTCTTCTAAAGTTAACCTTGTGGAATCTTCTGATACACGTGAAAAACATAGTTCAAATGCAAATGGAAGAAAGTTCTGAAAAAAGGACATGTGAAGAAGAAGAATCACTTCAACGTCAAAGTGACCTTGTTTCATAAGCGAAAAAGTTGGTCACAAGGCTTTCCAGTGCTATCAAGGACAAGGGAAAAATTCAAAGTGGAGAGGACAATGTGTTGTCTAAGCTCACTTTTGAGGGTAATAAAGTGATTATTTTTATAGTCATCGAGGCGAACCTTGTAGCTAACAAGATTGACTGAGTATTGGATGCAAGCACTTCAAGACATCTGTGCCAATAAGAAGTTGTTCTATTACTTTGAGGAGTCTACTATGGTATGTTTACATGGATAAAGAATTTGTTTTTGCTTAAGTTACTTCTGAAAAAATATTAGCTTTAAATAATATTTTGTACGTTCCCTCCCTTCATAGAAACTTCATTTCTAGAGCACTCCTTAACAAAGAAGGTCTTAAATTTATTTTCAAAACTGATAAAATAAAATATCTTAGTGGGGTTTATTTGTATTGAACATTATTTAAGAAATTGTCATTAATGCAAATGTTTCCATCTGTTCTTACATTATCGATTCTGTTAATCTTTGGCATGATAGATTAGGTCATGTTAATATTATTTTTATTAAAAGACTTGGAAAAATAAAATTGATTCTTGTGATAAAACTTGATAATTTTTCTAAGTGTTCCATGTATATAAAAGAAAAATATGCCAAGAAATCTTTTAATTCCGTTACTGAAAAATTGAATTGCTTGAACTAGTACGTTCCTACATAGTATATTTTAAGAATACTCTTAACAATGGTGAAAATAAGTATTATTTTATTTTGTTGATGACTTTTCTGGATACACTAAGGTATATATTCTTAAATCTAAAGATGAGGCTGAAACAAAGCAAAAGTGAAAAATTAATTAGACAAAAAAGTCAAGAGGCATAGATTTGATAAGAGCGGTGAATACAGTACTAATACTCTAAAATATTTTTAACTATACATGAGGTTAGTGCTCCCTAACTCTCAAACAAAATGCTGTACTCAAACAAAAAAATTGAACACTTAAAAAATGATGAATTTTATGTTTATAAGATGGAGTCTACATGACAACATGTGAGGAAAGAATATATTGTCCGAATGTTATGTTCTTAATAGAGTCCCTCATAAGAAGTTGGACAAGACTCTGTATGCGTTGTCAAAGAGTTTGAGCCAAACTTGAAATTTCTAAAAGTGTGGGGTGTTTGGCTAAGATTGGTCAACCTGATTCTAGAACTTTCAACACTGTCTTTATTAGTTGTCACGATCCATTTTCTCAGGTCATGATGACACGTACAACCACCCTGTAGATGAACCAATCCCCATAGCCTGAAACGGTTAGTAATGGGCTACTACTGAAGCAAAGCACGTGCAAGATAGAGTAATAAGCGAAAAAATGTAAGGAAGACATAAAAAAAGGAGATAATCCCACGACCTGGTACCATAGTATAGAAGCCACTACTACATATATAGAGTACAAGAGGATACAAAATAAGAATATGCATTTATCTCTGAATATGAAAAGAGTACATAGTACAAAAGAAGAGATAAAAGCTAAGCCCCGGTCGCTAGGAGCTCACCCTAAGTCTCGGATGTCTGGAAGCACTGCACGAGTCTGTGCAATCAGCAGCGATAGCTCACACTAGATCTGCACCAGAAGATGCAGAAGTGTAGTATGAGCACCAATTACAACGCAACGGGTATTCAGTAGGCATCATCGATCGACTGAGCATATATAAAATATAAAACCAGTAAATAACATATAAAAAATAAGTAATCATGGAAACAAACAGAGGAAAACACAAGAAAGCTAGCAATAGATAGAAAACAAGGAAATACAAGTATACTATGCTAGCCACAGGAGATATATATTACGAAACACAAGTGAAAGAGTAGAGAACACACCTAAATGCTTGCAACAATAATATATACATAGAGTTAAGAACATAGCGGTATATCGATAACCTCAATGAAGGAAGAAAAGGAAAAATAATGAACATAATCATACTAACACTATAATTCATACAGTAAGGACGATCATGAGGTAAACTAACAAGTAACTATAATAAGAACTAGTTAGCAAATCTACCTACAGTTTCCATGGGCGCCCATACACCCGAGAAATACATATAAATGAAAACAAACCTTCCGGCATCCCATACTATCGTAGCGTACACTCAACAAACAGTAAACAAGAGTGGAACCGTGCAAATAATGTATGATATGCTATGAAATGCCAGTGGCACGTATGCACCTCTTTCGGTGCCCGCAGGCTCAGCAGGTAGGACCAATGGAAGGCTTCTCCCGTATACCCCTCCTTCGACACTCTCTGTCCGTAGCTTCTAATCCGGATCGGCAAGGTCCATGGAGGTCTCCGAGACCGCATACAAACTCTCAATATCAATAACTGTGTCTAAAATCTATCCGGGTCTAAAATTAGTAAAAAGTCATGTCTAGCGCTCTGGCTCAACCGAGCCTAGTATCGTATCAAATCAGTAGAAAATAGGCCTAGCACTCCAGCCCAGCTGAGTCTAGAATCAGTGTAAAAAAACCTATTGCAAACCTCTTTTACTCCAAGAAGATCCATAAAAACCAGTTAAAATCCATTTTAAAATCACTCAGAATTGAAAATAGGCCCTCGAGGCCATGCAAGATTTAGAAAACTGGTAATAGTTAGGCCTGCATACATAATAGTAGTAAATAAATACAGAAAACCCTTTTTCATGATAATAATGATATACTCGAGTATAAACAATAGCCCAACGGCTCATAATCAGGTCCTGCACAGGCTCAATTCACTCTATAACACAGATAACCAGTTCATAATTATAAAACAATGTCTGAGACTCACGGGCATTTCCCAATTATCCCACCATCTATGGTCCAAAGGCAAATACAAAGGCCACATAGAGTCACAAGGGCAATACTACAAAATGAGAGCAAATACTAAAACTAACGTAGGAAATAAGACAGACAGGAAGAAAGCAGACAAGGTCTGGGGTACCAACCTAGTAAACCCAACTTAAGGATGCTAAATAATACAGTTATATTCTATATACGCAAAGTCTAAGGTAGGTAAGCCATAACCTACCTGACATCCGATGATAAGCTGTTGGGAAGCCAAAGTCCGAGCCCGAATTGCTCTGAGAAGTTTCGAATAGCAATCACACTATCAAAAATATAATCTACATATTAAAACAAAACCAACAACACCCATATTGCTAATAATTAAGCCGGATCAAAATTCGGATCAAAAGCGGTCCCGTGGGCCATGCAACCTGAAACCAGAAACAAAAACTACTACGAGGTCCCCCAACACTATCAGGAGCACATGGTCGAACATTGAGCGAAAATCGTACCAAGGAAGAGCCCAAAAACTCCCTTTAACTTTAAGAGCAAAAATTAGGAATCAAATGATGAAATTATGGAATTTAAGGGAGGGAAACTTATGATTGAAGGTGGAGACTTGATCATGGGGATGGAAACGATCACCCTAATGCTTGAAAAAGAACTCACAGAGGATTTGGAGCGTAGAGCTCCAGAGACAATGGTGGAAATGTTTTGAAACTAAGAACAAATGTGGAAGAAAGCTTCTTAGTAGCTGCCAGTGCTAGGCACAGGCGCGCCATCGCCGTGGCAGGGGTAAGGGAGCGCAGGCGTGCCCTTTGATGAAGCCACCAGGCACCGTAGGTGCAAAATCCAGGGCATAAGTGTGACTGTGCATGTGTGGTCAAAGCACCACCGCCACACCATACCAGAAGCAACAACAACTAGTTGCAAGCACAACTCAAAACTAACCCGATCGCACACTCGGGGTGCATCCCAAACCTCGCGGACACAAACCAAAGGTACTCTCCCACCAAAAATGGCATTTTAGGCTCAACAGAATTGACAAAACTCTCAACGAAGGCCGATTTAACAAAAAATGAGCCCCGCGCCCAAATGGCCAACTTACCAAAAATGAAACCCAAAGGCCAAAAATGAGTTCAGAAGCCTCGGGACCTGAACCAAAGATCTTTCTATCCCAAATTTGAAATTCTGGAGCTAACAACACTGATGGAATTGCCATCCGAGGCTGTCTTCCCTGAATATTGACCAAAGTCAAACTTATAAGTTCAACTGACTAGAAAATACAGAAAGTGAGATAAAACTAAACCAAAAGCTTTTAGACCCCGACCAAGGGTCCAACTAGACCAGAATCTATGCTTCAAAGCTGATGAAACTGTTGGAATTCGATTTCGAGCACGCTTACTAAGAATGTTGACTATAGTCAACGATTTCCTAAGTTAAAATTATAAAACAGAAAAATGATCATAACGACAGAACAAATGGCCAGGACACCAAACCACCAGTCCCAATAAGCTATAAATGACTTGGGGCCACTACAAAAATGCTCTAACAGTACAAAGAAAGCAAAAATATGACAATGACCGAAAGGGTCATTACATTAGCTATTCTCAAAATAGTATTGCATATAAATTTATATGTTTAAATAATCATTTTATTTGTGAATCTAGAGATGTAGATATTTTTAGCATATTTTTTACTTTGAAAAATGATATTCCTAGTGATGTGCAAAATAAATGCTTTATATCTATGTTTGATAATACTCATGTTGTGCCTTCTTTCGATGCTAATAATAATGAGCATGAAGTTGAATGTATCGGGATAAAAGACGTAGAACTGAGAGTAGGTTTGGTCCTAATTTTATCACTTTTTTATTGAGAATTTTGATATTAATTTTAAAATGATAAAATAGTGTATATCTATTTGATGAAAGAAGATCCTAAGTTTATGATGAAGCAATAATGTCAATAGATTCTATGTTTTAAAAAGATACCATTGAAATTGAATTAGATTTTATAATTTCTAATCACAATTGAGACTTTTATGATTTGCCTAAAGGGTATACGCCCATAAGTAGTAAGTGGATTTTCATTAAGAGATTAAGACCTAGTGATATAATTGATAAATATAAGGTTAAAGTTGTGATTAGAAATTTTAACTAAAAAAAATATTGATTAGTTTGATACTTATTCTCCTGTGATCAAAATAGCAACCATTACAACTCTTATGGCTCTATTCATAGTTTAGTGGTACACCAAATAGATATCAAAATGATATTTCTAAATGATGATTTAGAAAAAATGATTTATATGATGCAATTTGAGGGTTTTGTTATCCCAAAATAAGAGGATAATGTATGCAAATCGAGAAAGTTCATGCATGACCTAAAGTAAGCACCAAAATAGTGGTATGAGAAATTTAATGTTGCATTAATTATAATAATTTTATTATTAATGAATATGATACTTGTGGTTTTTAAAAAATGGAAGGATCGGATTATGTGATTATATATTTGTATGTGGATGACATGTTAATCTTTAGCCTTAATGTGAATATTATTAATAAATCTAAGAATTTTTTATCTTCTAAAGTTGAGATAAAAGACCTTGGAGAAGAATAGTTGATTTTAGAGATTAAAATTAAAAGAACTGTTAATCGTCTTTCTTTATGTCAGTCTCATTATAATGAGAAGATGTTGAAAAAAATTAATTATTTGGATACAACTCTAGTGAGAATTCTTTATAATCCTAGTGTATACTTGAGAAAGAATAAAGAGTCTTATATTTCTCAAATTAAATATGCACTATACTCGTCCTGATATAGCTTATGATGTTAACAGATTGAGTGAATATACTCATAATCCCAATAATAAATATTATAATGCTCTTCATCGTTTGCTAAGGTATTTGAGAGGTACAATGAATTTGTGTTTGCATTTTAATAAACTTTCTACTATTTTTGAAGAATTTAGTGATGCAAACTGAATAACTAATAATGATGAAGTTAGCTCCACCAATGACTATGTGTTTACTTTAGTATAAGTGCTATTCATAGAAGTCTTTTCAATAGACTTGTGTTGCACGTTTTACCATAGTATATGAATTCATTTCTCTTGAATTGGTAGGAAAAAAAACTAAGTGGCTAAGAAATCTTTTGGCAGATGTGCTATTGTGGAGAAGACAAGCTTCACCAGTGTCTCTTCATTGTGACTCACAAGTGGAAATTGAAATTTCCAAATACAGCATATAAAAAAAACATATTTATATAATACATGATGTAGTTAAATAATTATTGAAATATAGTGTTATTTTCTTGGAGTATGTAAGATCCGAAAGAAATTATGCAGATATCCTTCAATAAAAGATTTTGGAAAGAAAAACAGTCCATAAAACATCAAGAGGGCTGGGGCTAAATTCCACGGATGTTGATAATATGGTGAATACCAATTTGTGAATAAAAATGAAGTCATATATGCTCTCAATATACACTATATTTTCTATCCATGTGGTGTGTGGTAGTATTTTATAAGATTAAGCTTATTTTTATCTTAATGATTTCACAACATTAAGGTGATCTATGTTGAGATAGACTTGATGGAATCGCCTACTTGAATATAAAGGTGTGATCGCATTTTATAAAAGACTTGGGCCATTTTTTAAAAGCACTGATGAGACCCAAGGTGTGTGCATGACTATCAAAGAACTTTGTTAGTATCATGGAGTTTGCATAAATTTAAGAATATGATATGTGTTGTGGGGGTCTCAACGTATAACCATTTAGTTCAAGAGTACTTCACTTTGTGGATATGTATTTTTGTCTCATTTCACTACGTGCGAGTTTAAATATAAAGATATTGTTTGTTGGAGCTGGCCGATGATCCTACCAGTACACCATTGTTGTGTACTGATTCTGCACTTATTTCTTTTTATGAGTACAGGATATCTTCCGGCGGCTCCTACGCGACCTCAAGTATAGTCCCAACAATTCCAGATTTCAAGGGTGAGCTGCTTCTATCGCGCTACCATGTTTTCTTCCAGTTTAGCTATAGTCCATTTGGTTTTGGACTTAAAATCTTATTTTGTTTGTTTTGTTGGGGTTGCATCCCCGTTCTAGATAGTTGGTAGATGTTTTAGTAAGATGACTTTAAGTTTCTAGGGGTATTTTCGCAGGATATTATTAGTTTTGGTTCAGATGTGAATGATAGTTCTTTATTTCAATGCAAACTGGTTTTGAGCTATTAGATTTGCTAAGTGTTGGGTTGGAAATTGGTTCGCTCATTCGAGGGTTTAGGATGGGTGCCACTTGCGGTGGTTTGGGTCGTGACAAAGATGGTATCAGAGCCCTAGGTTTGTTGATATTGTCGTACGGAAATGGGTCTAGTAGAGTCTTGTAGAATGGTATAGAGATGTCTGTACTTTACTTCGAAAGGCTATATGACTTTAAAAAAACTATCTCTTCTTCCTTCCTTCGTGTTATAACTTGATTCTAATTGATATCTGGTAATAAAAATTGGTATCTAACTTCTTTCATTCATTTATCCGTAGATGGTGAATACCAGAAGTAACAGAGTGAGAGCAGAGGTTCTGGTAGTAGGACCAGCAGTCAGAGAACGCGGAAGGGGCTGGGGCAGGGGCAGGGGCAGAGATAAGGTAACACCTGCCAGGGGTGGAGCTCAGGAAGTTGTAGGGCTGAGGATGGTGACCCCTCTTCCACCCCAAGATCCTGTCAAGGAGAAAGTTAAGTTGTTCTTGAGGATGGCACGGAACAGGAGGAGGCGACACTGTCTGGAGGTACAGGCCTTTCCCCTATATCACCTGAGGTATTTTAGCAATTGTGGACCTTTCTGAGTGGGCTGGTAGGTATTGGAGCCACCCCCACGGGTACTTCAGATCAGGTTTTAGGCACCCAGCCATTGGTTGCAGCGACTCCTAGGATGGATACATCATCGAATACTGATGACTTCTTCCATCCGATGTTAGGTCCTGTTATGACTGGGAATGAGCATGAGATGTTGACCAAGTTCTTAAAACTGAAGCCTCCTATGTTTTAGGTTACTGAGAAAAAGGATGCATATAATTTTATTTTAGACTGCCATGAGAGGCTGCATAAGTTGGGCATTATGAAGTAGCATAGGGTAGAGTTTGCCACCTTCCAGCTTCAGGGTGATCCTAAGCAGTGGTAGAGGTCTCATGTAGAGTGTCAATCATTAGCTTTGCCTCTGCTGACTTGGGCGCAGTTCCATACTCTTTTCTTAGAGAAGTATGTGCCCCGCACCTTGAGGGATCACAAAAAGGATAAGTTTCTGGCTCTTGAGCAGGGTAGCATGTCGATTTTAGCCTATGAGGCCAAATTTTATGCCTTGTCACATTTTTCTACTCAGCTTTTGGGTACGGAAGAAGAGAGGATTCATCTATTTATGAGGGCCTAAATAGTGAGTTGTAGTGTTGTCTGTGCATATGAACTCAGCGGGAAAAAGTCTTAATGAGGCTATGGATTATGTGAATAAATTGGAGGGGGTTAGACAGGTTGGGCAGGCTAAGGTGTTAGCCAAGAAGTCCCTGAATGAAGGTAATTATAGTGGTTCATACTCCAGGGGTCACAACCAGTAGGTGTATTCTACTTTTCCTATTCAGTCAGCCTTGCCAGTTTCTACAGATGGTCATCTGGGAGCCAGTCAGCAGTTTTCATCTCCTAGAGTCCAGTTACACTTCTACTAGCAAGCCTACTCTTGACCGCCGATGCTTTTATTGTGGTAATCTAGGCCACTTCAAGAGGGAGTGCTATCACAGGTAGGTAGGTAATTAGACTCAGCAATAGACTAAGGCTGTGGTTCTGGCAGGTGGACGTGGGTATGCCAGGGGTCATCCACAGAGTGGGAGAGGTAACTTTTAGGGAGGCCAGGGAAACAAAGAGAATAGTGGCATGGGTAGGGGAGTGGCGCAGCAAGCCAAGGAAGTTGCTCAGATTGATGATCGAGCTCATTGTTATGCATTCATAGGTAAGTCTGAGGCTGAGGCATCAAATGCGGTGATCACAGGTACAATTCTAGTTTGTGATAGGATGGCCTCCGTACTATTTGACTAGGTTCTACTTATTTATATGTTTTTGTAAAATTTTCTTTGGGTCTAGATTTGGTTTGTGATGTCCTTGATTCCCCTATTTATGTTTCTACCCCAGTTAGAGAGTCTGTGATAGTAACCCATGTTTATCGTATTTGTCCTGTGGTGTTTGTAGGGTTATAGATAGGTAGATTTGGTCATTCTGGACATGTTAGATTTTGATGTTATTTTGGGTATGACTTGGCTGTCTCCACATGATGCGGTGTTGAATTGTAATGCTAAGACTGTGACTCTAGAGATTCTGAGTAAGGATAGGCTAGAGTGGGAAGGTGGTACAAGCCTAAGCCGGCTAAGATTAAATCATTTGTTCGTGATAGGATGTTAGTGGGAAGAGGTTGTTTGGATAGTTTCAGAGTTTCATGAGGTGTTTCCAGCGGATCTGCCTGGCATGCCTCCGGATAGAGACATTGACTTTTGTATAGACTTGGAGTCGGGCAATCGCCCAATTTCTATTCCTCCCTATCATATGGCCCCAACAAAGTTGAGGAAACTTAAGACTCAGCTGCAGGAAATCTTAGATAAAGGCTTTATTCATCCCAGTGCTTCACCTTGGGGTGCTTCAATATTATTTTTGAAAAAGAAAGATGGTAGTATGGGGATATGTATAGATTACAGGCGACTAAACAAGGTCACCATCCGAAACAAGTATCCTTTACCTCGCACAGATGACCTCTTTGACCAGTTGCAGGGTGCTTCCATGTTTTTGAAAATTGATTTGAGGTCAAGGTATCATCAGTTAAAGATTAGGCCTGAGGACATCCCTAAGACGGCATTCCAAACTCGGTATGGGCATTATGAGTTCCTAGTGATGTCGTTTGGGTTAACCAATGCATCGGTGACATTCATGATCTTGATGAATAGGGTATTCAAATAATATCTGGATTCGTTCATTATTGTGTTTATAGATGACATTCTGATTTACTCCAAGAGTAGGGAGGAGCATGCTAAGCATCTTCACATTGTTTTGGATATTTTGAGGCACCAAAAATTATATGCCAAATTTTCCAAGTGTGAATTTTGGTTGAGTTCAGTCGCCTTCTTAGGATATGTGGCTTCATAAAAGGGAGTGATGGTGGATCCCCAAAATATTGAGGCAGTTAAGAGTTGGATCCAGCCTAGCTCGGTGACTGAGGTTAGGAGTTTTGTAGGGCTTGCAGGCTACTATTGCAGGTTTATCAAGGACTTTGCGTCCATCGCTACTCACTTGACAAGGTTAACTCAGAAGGAGGTACCATTTGTATGGTTCGACAAGTGAGAGGAGAGCTTCCAAAAGCTCAAGGCACTTCTTACCACAACTCCTATCTTATTACTGTTGGTTGAAGGTAAGGATTTCATTGTGTATTGTGATGCTTCACATTCATGTTTGGGTGTTGTGTTGATGCTGGACATGAATGTTATAGCTTATGCTTCAAGGGAGTTGAAGCCCCATGAGAAGAATTACCCAACTCATGACTTGGAGTTGGCAGCGGTGGTCTTTGCACTTAAGATTTGGAGGCACTATCTCTGTGGTTTCAAGTGTGAAGTGTTCACGGACCATCGCAGCCTGCAATATTTGTTTACACAAAAAGACTTAAGTTTGAGATATAGGAGGAGGATAGGGTTGTTGAAGGATTATGATGTGACCATCCAGTATCATCTGGGCAAGGCTAATGTGGTGGCAGATGCATTGAGCCAGAAGATGGTTAGCATGGTAGTTTGGCTTGTTTAGGGGTGTCTAAATGACCATTGGCTAAGGAGATTCGGTCTCTAGAATCTAAGTTCATGAAATTTGGCATCTCAGGACATGGTGGGGTGTTGGCCAGTATTGAGGTCAAACCCATATTTATAGAGAAAATAAAAGCCAAGCAGTTCCAGGATGCACAGTTGAACAAGCTTCAGAACAAGGTGGTGTCCGAGGAAACCCAGGATTCCACATTGGAAGCTGGTGGTGTATTGTGCTTTAGAGGGCGGATTTGTGTTTCTCGAGTTGATAACTTGATATAGAAGGTGTTGTTAGAAGCTCATGGTTCACAGTAGTTAATTCATCCAGCCGTAACTAAAATATACCAGGATTTGAGGTAATTTTATTAGTGGCCTGGGATGAAGAGGTACATAGCTGATTATGTGTCTACGTGTCAAAACTGTTAGCAGGTTAAGTATAAGCACCAAAGGCCTATAGGATTACTTCATAGGATACCCATTCCCGAGCGAAAGTGGGAAAGGATAGCCATGGACTTTTTGGTGGGTCTACCTAAGACCTAGGGAAAGTATGACTTCATTTGGGTCATTGTGGACAGGCTGACCAAGTCAACTCATTTTATTCTGGCTAGGGTGGATTATAATTTACAACAGTTAGCTAAGATCTATGTTACGATGATTGTGAGACTGCACGGGGTGCCACTCTTTATCATTTCAGACAGGGGTATGCAATTTACCTCTAATTTATGGGGTAAGTTGAATGAAGAGTTGGGCACCCCACTCAATTTCACCATAGCATTTCATCCTCAGATAGACGGTCAGTCAGAGAGCACCATCCAGGTATTGGAGACATGCTGAGAGCATGTGTGATTGATTTTGGGGGTCTTTGGGACCAGTTTCTACCATTGTGTGAGCTCACATACAACAACAACTACCACTCCAATATCAACATGGCACCATTTGAGGCAGTGTATGAGAGAGGATGTAGATCACCCATAGGGTGGTTTGTGGCAGACGATGTGAAGCCTGTGGGCGTAGACTTAGTGAGGAAAGCCCAGAAAAAAGTGA
Organism: Jaltomata sinuosa; assembly: GCA_003996215.1. NCBI lineage: Eukaryota > Viridiplantae > Streptophyta > Magnoliopsida > Solanales > Solanaceae > Jaltomata > Jaltomata sinuosa. Next base: position 132,698 of record QJPP01003095.1, on the reverse strand, counting down.
GGGGAATTCAGACCAAGTTGCTAGCATCTCAAAGTAGGCAAAAAGAGTACGCAGATAGCAAGGTAAGGGATATGGAATTTTAGGTTGGTGAATAGGTGTTATTGAAGGTTTCACCAATGAAGGGGGTTATGCATTTTGGCAAGAAGGGCAAGTTCAACCCTCGGTATATTGGTCCATTCGAGGTTCTCGAGATTGTAAGACCAGTGGCTTACAGGTTAGCACTACCGCTAAGTTTATCCAGAGTCCATCCAATCTTCCATGTATCCATGCTGAAGAAATACCATGGAGATTGAGAATATATCATCAAATAGGATTCCATTTTGCTAGACAAGGATCTTCCGTACGAAAAGGAACCAATTGTGATTCTAGACCGGGATGTCAAAAAGTTGAGGACAAAGGAAATCAGGTTGGTAAAGATTTAATGGAAGCATCATCTGGTACAGGAAGCCACTTGGGAAACCGAGAAGGACATGCGGGACAAGTACCCTCACTTGTTTCAGGATTCATGTACTACTCTTTCACTCTTTTAAATCATCTTTTTTGGGTTTGATCATTTGGGGATGAACAATGAGTAAATTGGTATCTGTTGTAACGATCGAGTCCATCATTATGAGTAATTTATTCATTCCAAGTTTTGAGTTAGAAAATTTTTGGGTTTGGAAGTTGGAAATTTAGGGCTAGGCTAGCCTCAGACAGATTATGAGAGAGGTATGATCTAGGGAAATTTGATCATTAGCCAAGACCTTAAGGAGTCTGGGGGACTTTTCAGAAGTAAACTCGGGTGAGTAGAACTACAGTATCAAGGTTAACGTGAAGGGGTTGTTCCGGAACATTAGGATTTAAAGTGTGTTATAAAATGGGCACTTTTGGGGGATTTTCTGAGTTTCTATCATGTGTCAACTGCTATGGTTTACACTGTACTACAACGGCCACCGTTATAGCAGAGAAATTCTTGCTATAGCAGAAGTCAATGTTGGTTAGCACCACTATAGTGGTTGTTTCTGCTACGGCGGCGCTGCTATAGAGGTGTACAGACAGCTATAGCAGACTTAGTCAGGATTAAAGATGAAACTTCCCCAAAAATATTTAGAATTTCTGAAGAATATTTTGGGGAAGGTCATAGACGAAGGGAGGCAATTTTCAGTGAATTTCCACCAAACTACATGAAAAAGGTAAGGTTTTCATTTCCCATACCTGTATTTCGATTCTCATTCCTTAGAAACTATAATCTCGAGCTTGGGGGAATGTTTGTAATAACCTATGATGGTAGAATCTGATGGAAAAGGGAGAATTCTAGGTGTAGAATTCTAGGTGTGGAAAAGGGAGCTTGGGTTATGCTTATTATCGCTTTTGCATGATTAGAACAACATTATTCGTTGAATGTAACCATCAAAATGGTAGTTTAGGGTGAATTAACAGTGGGAAAGCACGGTAATGGATGGAATTATTATGGTTTGGCCTGGAGATTAGGATTTTGCATAATTAGAGTAATTTTAAGCTATTGGACTGATTTTAGTATATTGTGTACTTGTTTTTAGACCAAGAGCAAGCGAAAGCTTCCAGAAATGGGAAAGCTCCGGTCCAGTAAAGTTTCAAGCTATTCGAGGTAGGTGATGGTTCTTGTTTTACCAAATACAATGTATATACATGTAACTTTAGCTTAGTGATATACGTGCTTGCATGCTTAGGCTATGAAGTTATGAATGTCCAAGTATTTGGGGTGTCAATTATGTGAAATGAACTTGATTATTGCTTGTTGGTTTTACAAGTGTGTTTTTGTTCACTTAATTATTGACTGTTGTCTTTGTGTGACATTCGGTTCACTCGAGTACCATGCCTGGTATGGAATACTAACGGTTGGCTCGGGTACCATGCCTAGTACAGGTCCTATATCGGTTAGCTCGGGTAATATGCCTGGTACGGGTTTAATTATGAATTATTTATTGTGTTTATCGATGATTCCATGAGTAGACCAGGTTGATTGTTGAATCTATGATTGATTATATTGGTTCTTGAAAGGCCGGGTTGTTACACTTAAAAATGGGGATAGTCCTAGGGTGGACCGGGCTTTGCATGTTAACACTTAGGTGTTGGTCTAAGGAACCTTAGATGGTCCGGATGAGGTAAAAAAGAGTAAGTATCATGATTATTGTTCATTGTTAGATGGTTGTTAAACCTATTACATGTGGTTGATAAGTTAGAAGGTAGGCTAAGAGCCTGGAATTATATTACTGGTTGTTGTTACATGTTTGTACTACTTTACTCAGTTTTGGTTTATTGTATCTATATTGTTTATTGGAGCTGGCCAATGATCCTACCAGTACACTGTGGTTGTTTACTGATTCTGCACTTGTTTTGTGTTTATGAGAACAAGACATCTTCCGGCGGCTCCTATGCGACCTCAGGTATAGTCCCAACGATTCCAAATTTTAAGGGTAAGTTGCTTCTGTCGTGCTACCTTGTTTTCTTCCAGTTTAGCTATTGTCCATTTGTTTTCGGACTTAAACTCTTATTTTTTTTGGGGTTGCATCCCCATTCTATACAGTTGGTAGATGTTTTGGTACGATGACTTTTAGTTTCTAGGGATATTTCCGCAGGATATTATTAGTTTTGGTTTAGATATGAATTATAGTTCTTTATTTTAATGCAAACTCATTTTGAGCTATTAGATTTGCTAAGTGTTGGATTAGAAATTGGTTCGTTCATCCGGGGGTTTTGGGTGGGTGCCACTCGCGGTGGTTTGAGTCGTGACAACCAATATGCAGTAATGATATCACAAGAAATAAATCTGGTCCACTCATGGAACAAACACACAAATCATAACCTAATATGTACCAGGCATGATACCTGAGCCAACTATAATAGAACCTGTACCAGGTGTCCTACCCAAGCCAACCGATAGATAACCCATAATGGTAGCCAAGCCAACCAATGAATTATACTAGGTGTGCTATCCGAGCCAACCGAATGTCGTAGACAACACAATAATCAATCACAATAAACACGCACCACACTTGTAAAACCAACAAGTAGTAAAGACAAGTTCATTTCACAAGATTGACAACCAGATATCAGTAACACTCATTATCTTATTCCCTAACATATGAATTGTACAAGCAACACTAATGTAATAGTTAAGATGCACACAAATCATAAATGAAAATAATTAACCATCACCTACCTTGAATTACGCTCGAATGCTCTACTGAACCCGAGCCTTAATTTTTTGTGAAGCTTTAGCTTATATTTGGTCTAAAACAATCACATGGAAACATAATTCTTAAAAGCATAGCATGACACTAGTTCAAAAACATGCTCTTACTAGATTTCATAACTTGAAGAACTAGGCATGTTATTTTCATAAACACTTGAGGTCATGTTATCTGATCATGCCCAATCTAGCTTGAAATATATAATAAGGTCAAATTATGCTGCGTTTATTTTCAAATCACGGGGTTAAGAAATACTTATCAAAACTCATACAAAATCATATAGAAGGATTAGAAATCATATAGCAATGATAGTAAATTGAATTTACAGGAAATTTCATAATTGGTTAGGAACCCTAGTTTCATAAATTCATAAATATCAATGGAAAAATTGAGGTTTTGGGCAAAAGGGTGATAGGGAACCCTCATTTAATACCCACATACCTGAGAAGGAGAAGAAATCTGATGAAAGAACTTGGTGAAGTCTTTTGCTTGAGCGTCAATGCTCTGGCTTGCCTGGAACCCTAGGTTAGGTGCCTTAGAGTCTTGAGAAAATACTTTAGAGAATGATCAATGTTTTTCTAAGAAATAACCCTTTTTGGGTGTTTAAACAATGTGGGGAAAGGTCTGAGGTAAGGAAAAGACCAAACTATTCCCAACTTGACTATTAAAAAAAATGCAGTAAACTCATCGGATGGCCCATCCCATGGGCCGTGGGTTGAACCATCAGCCTCATTGGGGATTTTGGAGCTTACTAGTTGGTTCCCACGATTGGACCCACTGGACGTGGGATGTCCCATGGGCCATGATCCGAGTCGGCAGCCCTCTCACAGCCGTCGGTCCTTTCCATGGTCGTCGGATTTTTGGCAGCCTGATAGTGCTTCGCTAAAATGCCCATAATATTTTACTCCAAACTTCGAGTAACAAGTAGTCAGTGGAATTGGGAAGAAGACTCAAAGAACTTTAATTTGGTGGGTACTAGACCACCTAACTCTTCATATTCAAGGAGTAGGGATTGTTTGAAGTAGAATCTAGTAAAAACTTACATGAAAACTAACTCGGCAGAAAGGCTTTTAACTTAGATTTGAGCTAAAATTTCTTTGTGAATTTAATTCATATCTACTATACCTCTAAAACATAATAATTGGTCATAATACTTAGATACATAGAAAATATATCGGGTTTGGGTATAACAACATATGAAAAATAGTTCGGATCTTAGCTTAGAAATTTTTTGGGGTGTTACATTATCTCCCCCTTGAGATCATTCATCCTTGAATAAAGACTAAACAAGCTGACATGGACTCATAAGACGTGCATACATACTGGAAACATAAAAACAATTGATAGAACATGAAACTGAGGGGATACTAACGAGGAAACATAAGGATACTGAAGAGGAACTATTACCTCAAGCTGGAACTGAATCGGAAGGAAAGAGGTAAGGGTAAATAGTCATCATGGCTGCTTTTGCTTCCCAAGTAGCTCCCTCAACTGACTGGTTCATCCAAAGAACTTTCACCTAAGTGACTTCCTTATTCCATAACTTTTGAACGTGATGATCAAGGATGTCAACTTGGACCTCCTCATAAGAGATACTATCCTTCAAGCTCACACTCTCTAATGGCACAATTACGGCTATATCACCAACACACTTCTTCAACAAGGGAATATGGAAGACCGGATGCATCATTTCTAACTTTGTTGGTAACTCTATTTCATAAGCCATTTTGCCAACTCTTCTCAAAATCCTGTAGGGACCTACATATCGGGGACTACACTTCCCCTTCTTACCAAATCTCATCACTCTCTTCATGGGTGAAACCTTTAGAAACACCCAATCTTCAACTTTGAATTCTAAGTCTTTTTTCCTCACATCTGCATAGGATTTATGTCGACTCCGAGCAGTCTTCAACCTCTCCCTAATGAGCTAAACTTTCTCCATAGTCTCATGGAATGAATATGGACCTATCAATGCTGCTTCACCTACCTCGAACTAGCCAATAGGTGACCTACACCTTTGCCCATAAAGTGCCTCATACAGAGCCATCTGGATGCTGGAATAGAAACTGTTATTGTAGGCAAACTCTATAAGAGGCAAGTGATCATCCAAATTACCTTTAAAACCAATCAAACAAGACCTTACCATGTCCTCTAAGGTCTGGATGGTATGCTTTGCCTAGCCGTCTGTTTGTGGATAAAATGTTGTGCTAGATTTACCTAAGTACCAAGAGCTTTCTGAAATGACTTCTAGAACTAAGATGTAAATTGAGTGCCCCTAAAATGAGATGATGGATAAGGCAACTCCACACAATTTGAATATCTCATTGATGTAGATTTTATCATAATTCTCTACTGAATTAGTAGTCTTGACAGCCATGAAGTGGGCTGACTTAGTCATCTTGTCTAATATCACACAAATTGAATCGTGTTGTCTGCGAGTGTGCGGTAAACCTGTAATGAAATCCATATTGATAACTTCCCACTTCAAAGTAGGAATATCAATATCCTAGGTCATACCTCTTGGCCTTTGATGTTCTACTTTTATCTGCTGGCAGTTTAGAAAATTTGCAATGTCCATCTCTATGCCATTCCACCAATAGACTTCACGTAGGTCATGGTACATCTTGGTGGCACTAGGACGCATAGAGTATCTAGAGTTATGCGCCTCTGTCAAAATCTACTGCCTTAAATTTTCTACATTAGGAACATATAACCAACCCTGGTAACTAAAAACACCATCTTCATTTTGGGCAAAAACCTCTACTCTCTGCTAATAAACTACCCCCTTCAATTGATGTAAGATGGGATCACTGTCTTACTTCTCCTTCAACTCAACTACCAAAGAAGATTCTGACCCATTATGAACTATAACACCACCATCTGCTGAGTCTATAAGGCGAATCCCAAAATGAGCAAGCCTATGATCATCCTTAGCCAATTCCCTTTTTTTTTCTTCAACCTGTGACATACTACCCATAGAAAATCTACTAAGTGCATCAGCCACTATATTGTCCTTACCTAGATGGTAAAGCATACTCATGTCATAGTGCTTGAGAAGCTCAAGCCATTCTTCTCTGATGAAGATTTAACTCCTTCTGAGTGAACACATATTAGAGGCTCTTATGGTCGGTAAACACATCCACATGGACACTATACAAGTAGTGTCTCCAAACATTTAAGACAAAGACAACTGATGCTAACTCAAGATCATGAGTCGGGTAGTTCTTCTGATGAATCTTAAGTTGTCTAGAGGCATAGGCAATGACCTTACTATGCTGCATCAAAACACAACCCAAGCCAACTTTGGATGCATCACAATAAACAACAAAACCATTTGAACCCTATGGTAGAGTCAAAACTGAGGTTGTGGTCAACCTAGTCTTCAATTCTTGGAAGATCATTTCACACTCATCTGATCACTGGAACTTAACCTTTTTCTGAGTCAACCTGGTCAACGGGTAGCTACGGATGGGAACCCCTCAATAAACCTCCTATAGTAACCAGCCAAGCGTAAAAAGATCCTAATGTCTAACAGAGAAGTGGGTCTGGGCGAGTTCTTCACCGCTTCTATTTTTCAGTAAATTTACTCGAACACCCTCCTCAGACACCACATGACCTAGAAAATTAATTTACTGCAACCAAAACTCACACTTAATGAACTTAGCAAATAATTGGCGATCCTTGAGAGTTTGTCATGGTGCCAGTATTTGATGGTATATTTTACTCCTTTAACCAAGAATACATACAAGTTTTCAAGCAACCGTTGTTAGATTTAATATTTCTCTATGTTTAATTTCAGGAAATTAAACCAAGGCCACAAATAATGGAAACTGTGCTGGAGAAGTCATTATGATGGTTCAGTATGACTAATCATCATAGGTGTGACAAATTGTCACACCCACCGCCAAGCTAAGCAGAATAAGAAGCTCAACTAGAATGTGTGACGACTCACTGTGATGAATCATTACAAGAGTGATGAGTCATCACTCCATCTATCAAGATAATCAAAACAAGAAGCTCAACTAGAATGTGTTATGACTCAGTGTGATGAATCATCACAAGCGTAACGAATCATCAGGCAAGCAATCACAACGAAGGCGGCCAGATCCAATTCTATTTTTGGATTCAAATTTCCCTAACACCTATGAATACTGAGTTTAGGTTTTAGAATATCATCTTTCTCTTTTGGATATTTCTCTCTTCTCTCAGACAAATTGTAATGTTCTTCCTTCTCCAATAATTAAAAGTTTTTGGGTTTCTAACCTTGGCTTAAGCTTTTATCAAGAATTCAAGGGTTGATTTCATTGTTGTAAGAATTATTCTTTTAATTATTAATATTCTTATTTTCTTTATATCCAGAACTATGAGTGGCTAAAAACCCCACAACTGGGGTTGTAGGATCCATGGCAAAATAACTAATTAGGGTTGATTTTGGTGTGGATTCATGTTGTATACATTAATGGGTTGTTATTCTTTTCGTCTTAATAGATTTCTAATGATTGCAAACATTAGAACAAGCCATAGGTTTTACTTGCTTGAAATAAGAGATTAAAATAGGGAAAAAGGATTAACAACAAGGATTCTGAGTTTCCAACCTCCATCTAATAAGTAATGGTCTAGAGAGATTAATCTACTTGAGGCTAAATTGAGTTTCTTACTCTTATCTTTTCAAGTTTGAATGGATTAAAGGTAAAATTGCCTAATTGAGTTGAGAAACATTAAGGCATACTTTTGAATTCAATTGCCTCACATTATTTGTACAAAACGAATCTGTTATCAAAGTAAACCAGAAATTATGGTAAAACCATAGTGAACACATCCCGAGTTTGCTTTCTCTAATGATTCATACTATTATTATAGTGTTGGTTACTACTTAAAACAAGTCAGACATTGACTCAAGATTACTCACTAAACCCCCCTCCACTTTTACAAAAATCATAGACTAATAGTCAATTAAGATACAAACGACTTTGTATTCACCATATTCCCTATGGGATTTGAACCCAACTTTTGTTGGGATATATATTTGATAACGACCACTTATACTTATTTTAGGAGGTGTAATTTAGGTGTATCATTCTACAGCACAACCCTCAAATGGTTTGTATGCTTCTCCTCACTCCACGAGTAGACAAGAATGTCATCTACAAAGACAATGATGATCATGTCCAAGTACTGCTTGAACACCCTGTTCATCAAGTCCATGAAAGTTGTAGGAGCATTCACTAGTCCAAAATAAATAACCACAAATTTATAGTGACCATACCGAGTTTTGAAGGTTGTCTTCAGAATGTCACATTCTCTAACTCTGAGCTGATGATAACCGGATCTGAGGTCTATCTTGGAAAAATAACTGGCACCTTGAAGCTGGTCAAATAATTCATCAATCCTAGGGATGGGATACTTATTCTTGATTGTGACTTTGTTCAGCTGATGGTAGTCGATGCACATTCTGAGAGAACCATCTTTCTTACGCACGAAAAAAACTGGAGCACCCCATGGAAGGATGCTAGGCCTAATAGAACCTTTATCTAAGAGGTCTTTCAACTTCTCCTTTAATTCCTTAAGCTCTGCTAGAGCCATTCTATAAGGAGGAATGGAATAGGCTACATATCTGGAAGTAGGTCTATCCCAAAGTCAATCCCCCTCTTAGGAGGAATTCCAGGCAGATCTTCAGGAAATACTTCTAGGAACTTATTCACTATGGAACGGAATGGATAGATAAGTTCTCGAACTTGTAATCCTTGACCCAAAATATATGGTAGATTAAACCTTAGAGATTATTTTTTCTAGACTTGAGGTAAGATATGAAGCGACTTTGCGACATACAGAGATTGCCTTGCCATTCTGAGATGGGCTCATTCAAAAATTGAAACTTGACGACTCTTGTTCTGCAGTCGACTGAGGCATAAAAGGAATGTAACCAGTCACTACCAAGAATAACATCAAAATTGCTCATCTTTAACTCTACTAGATCAGCTGAGGTGACTCTATGGAGGACTATGACTGGGAAGTTTTTGTATACTCTCTTGTCTAGGATTGACTCACCGACTGGAGTGGAGACATAAAAGGTTTTTAAGAGTTGTTCAGGACTGACTCCAAACTTACATGCAACATAAGGGGTCAGAAATGACAATGAAGCCCCAGGGTCTAGCAAAGTATAAACATCAAGAGAGAAGACTTGTAACATACTAGTGACTACGTCTGGGGAACTCTCCTGATCCCGATGGGATAACATAGCATAGAGGAATTTTTGGCACTGACCACAGCCAGTATCAGAAGTGGCACCTTACTGAGCTGTACGGCCTGCTGGAGCTGCTGTAGTGGACTAAGTTCTGCCACCTCTAGTGCTCTACTTAGCTGAGGGGCAGTCATTAATCTGGTGACCAATATGAACTCATCCAAACCACTCTCTTGTGCCATAGAGATACTCTCCAAGGTGATTCTTACTGCACTAGTTGCAAATAGGGAAGGGAGTCCCTTTTGTAACACTTTCCTACGAACTAGAGTCTGATACCCTACCTGCCTAATCATGCCAAGTTATGGGTGCCTGGGTAGGAGCACTAGCTGATGATGGCACTGGTTCTGATGACCTCTTCTGAAATAAAGACTAGTTTCCACCTCCGGACCTTTGCTGACTAAACCCCAAATTCTCTGTTTTATCCCTCTTTTTCTCCCTCGCCCTCTCTTTAAGTTTCTCCTCTTTGATCTGTTATACATAAGTCATGATCCTGGATATGTCCATATCCCCGACCAGCATAGTCGTCTTGCACTCCTTTTTCACCAAATTAGAGACTCTAGGAAGAAACATACATATTCTGGCCCTTGGCTCTACCACCAACTCTGGAGCATACTACGATGGCTGAGTGAACTTCATCTTATACTCTTGGACTGACATTGATCCCTACCTCAAGTTAATAAACTCCTCAGTCTTTGCCTCCCTCAACTCCCTTAAGAATAACCTATCCATAAAAGCCTCAACAAAGCATTCTCAAGTCACATGAGTTGTATTTCTTCTCCTACCATCCTTCCATTGAGTGTACCAAATGTGAGCCACATCCTTGAGTTGGTAGGAAGCTAGCTCAACACTATTAGTACTAGTCACCTGCATTACCTCAAGAATCTTTTTCACTTTGTCAATAAAGTTCTGCGAGTCTCACAAACCTTTGACCCCAAAATCTCTAGCGAGTTCATGCGGATAAAATTTCTCAATATAGCAGCAACTATCTCACCATTTGGATTAGCAGGAATAGGTGCCTGCTGATTAGCCTGGTTGGTCATCACCTGAGCTCACATCTGAATGGTATTACGAAACTCAGCATTTGTAACTTCATAGTTAGAGCTGGAGGTTTAGCATTGAAAGCGCTATTACTTCATGGAGGCATGATCATAAATACATAATGAATGTATTAGAAAGAATAATTATAGTTAAATCTATCGCACGATAAGTAATATGAAAGAAGTGGAGATTTTCCTAAAATGTCTCATAGACTTCTCCTCATAAGTGTAGCACGCTTCACACCCATGAAAGAGACTCAACTTAATGCGACTTTCAGATACCCTAGGACCCTTAAACCTAATGCTCTGATATCAAGCTTTTCACACACCGAGTCTACCCCAGAGTGCGATACGGTACTTGAGACCATAAGTGATCCCAAGCTAACCCTTGGCCATAACATGACTTAAAATACACAGACATTTATAGCGAAAGCATAAATTAAGTAGTGAGTAACTTAGTCTAGTATAGTTAATAAGTTTGAAAATAACAATCTTAAAACAACTGTCAAACTATGTCTGAAAAGCCTCTAAAACTGATAAGGTGAGTTGCTGGGACAAAACCCCCATCTAACTCTACGTACTTAAAGAAATTCATGAAGCTAAATAAAACTCATATCTAAACCCTCGAACGATATGACTCACCACTGTGATTGGAAATCCTGTTGGTATCTAGCCATGAGTCTAGGAATGAGCGTCTGAATCTGCATCATCATAGGATGCAACACAAAGAGGTATGCGATCAGTACTATGGAATGTACTGAGTATGTGAGATATACATATGCCATGATAAAATTGTACTTGAAAGCATACTCAAAACTAAAATCATGCAATAGTAGTGAAAGTTGTAGTACAATGACTCAAGGTAAAATCATAAGGTGAAATCATGCTACATAAGTATAAGTCATAAAATAATAAGTCTAAGCCTGAAAACCAGAAGTCATGTGAACTTAGTAATTTAAAATCATTTTGGATGGGAGTTTCTCATAACCAATATAAATTATATAAGCACCATAGAGTCCAGTGTCATACATCCACACTGAAAAAAGTTGTTTTAACCGGCCAAAGTTAGAATCATATACATAAGGATCCTGAAGTGCGCCTAAAAAGGGAAAATCTATGGTGACAACGTAGTTCTGGACTTGGGTTATCAAGAACCCTCGTTAGCTCAGTTCTAGATACTACTCCCAAAATATATCATAGAGCTCATACATACCATGAAAATATAATTCTTAAAAGCATAGCATGACACTAGTTCAAAAACATGTTCATACTAGAATTCATAACTTGAGGAACTAGGCATGCTATTTTCATAAACACTTGAGGTCATGTTATTTGAACATGCCCAATCTAGCTTAAAATATATAACAAGGTCAAATTATGATAGGTTTATTTTTAAATCATGGGATTAAGAAATACTTATCAAAACTCATACAAAATCATGTAATAAGGATTAGAAATCATATAGCAATGTGAGTAAATCAAATTTACAGGAAATATCATAATTAGTTAAGAACTCTAGTTTCATAAATTCATAAAATCAATGGAAAACTTGAAGTTTTTGGCATAAGGGTAAAAGGAAATCCTTATTGAATACCCACATACTTGAGAAGGAGAAGAAATCTAATAAAAGAACTTGGTGAAGTCTTTTGCTTGAGCTTCAATGCTCTGGCTTTCTTAGAACCCTATGTTAGGTGTCTTAGAGTCTTGAGAGAATACTTTAGAGAATGATCAATGTTTTTCTGAGAAATAACCTTTTTTTTAGAGTTTAAATGATGTGGAGAAAGGTCTGAGGTAATAAAAGGACCAAACTATTCTCAACTTAACTGTTGAAAAAAGTGCAGAAAACTCGTCAGACGGCCCATCCCACAAGCTGTAAGGTGGCCCACGAGTCGTGGGTTAAACCGCCAGCCTTACGGGGGATTTTAGAGCTTACTGGTTGATTCCCACGGCTCGCCTCATGGGCCGTGGGCTAAGTCGTCGGCCCTCCCATGACATTTAGTCCTTTCCACTATCGTTGGATTTTTGACTGCCCGATAGTACTTTACTAAAATATCCACAAATTTTTACTCTGAACTTGCATTAATGAGAGGTTAGTGGAATTGGAAAGAAGACTCAAAGACCTTTAATTTGGTGAATAATATCTCACCTAAATCTTTATATTCTAGGAACAGTGATCATTTGAAGTTAACTCTAGTAAGAACTTATATGAAAACTAACTCGGTAGAAAGGCTTTCAATTTAGTTTTGAGCTAGAGGTTCTTTATGACTTTAATTCATATATAATACACCTATAAAACTTAAGAATTGGTCTTAATACTTATATATATATATATATATATATAATTCATCAAGTTCAGCCTAACAACATATGAAGAATAGTTCGAATCTTAGCTTAGAAATTTTTGGGGTGTTACAAGAATATAATGAATACAGTATTTTTTGTAATATAAACGAGTGTGTATTTTTTCTTGTTCAAGTGAAGTGTCACACCCTCTTCTTTTATCTTAATCTTCTTTTATACTACATGGTTGTGTTGGTCTTGGATGATCTAATTGATTTATGAGTCAGTTCTCTTATCTTGAATGTTGTTGTGATTTGATGGAGAATCTTTGACTATCACTGGGATTGATTTGATAAATCAATTCTTTGATGTTCAACGACTTAATCTTTGAGGTAACCGAAGGAAGTTTCCTTCAATCAAGGAACAAAATATTTTTTCTTATATAAGATTTGTTTCCTTTGATCAAGGGCAGACGTTGCCTTGACTTAGCTCTGTTGATGATCTTCTTTCCCTGTCTGTGATCTTGCCTTCAGCGACTTTTAATTTCTTTCTATGTAGAACTTATATATTTTGTGTTTTCTAATTTTCTTCCATATAGAGATATTGTTTTCCACGTCATTTGATTTCTTTTCATGTATTGTTATGAATTTGTATTTTCTTACTTTTATGTGGTGTTGCCTTACTCTATATATTGGTGTTGACTTTCCAAAAGGAAAGTATTTTCTTTTTCATTTTCTTGCACATTACACAGTTGGTTAGATATCATCATTAAACTAATTTAAGGCTAACAAATATGAATGTGTTAGTTTATTTAAATATACTTCGTAATATTTTTAATTTTGAATTCTTGAAAAAGATGCGACTTTATTTTGCTAGTTTTGAATTTTGATGGTTATTTGTTGTTGAGATTGTAAATTCTTAAGTTATTAAAGTTAGAATTCATTATTAGAAATTTTATTAATCATTTGTACATTCTTAATTATTATGATGCCTTTAAATTTTTGTACATAATTAAAAAATTACCCTAAGCTTAATAACAAGAGTCCAATAATTACGTAAATTACTTAATAATTTTGTGGAAATCCGATGAACTTTAAGAGGATGTTCATCGGTTAATTATTAACCATTAGATACTCAAATTTAAAATTTTCAATAAAATATATTAAGATTAAAGTTAACATTTAAGCTACAAATTAATCTGAGTTTACATGTAATATAATTTATAATTTAATATCTATATTTTCTTAGGTATTTTTATAGATGGATCAGCATATGTGACTATGTATGATAGGGCTAATAAATATTGTGGGAGAGATGAATTTGTTCAAGGTGTTAAAGGTTTATCACTCATACAATGTCATTGTATCCTTTTCAAAGTGAAGAGTTGATGATTAGGTCTCCTTGTTTTAGTTGCAAGTGTTTGAAGTTTTTTAATTCGCAAATTGTTATGGTTCATCTCTATCGTAATGAGTTTAAGAATAGATATTATATGTGAACTGATCATGAAGATACCGTGATGGAGTGAATAGTATATTTATAATATAATTATGGATAAAAGTAGTAGGTCATCTCAGAAAAATAGTGTTTAATATGATAGGTTGTATGGTATGGTCAATGATGCTTTTCGGGTACACACCGAGTTTGACCTTGAATAAAATTTTAAGCAAACTCCCAAATGTTTATTATATTTTTATTTAATTTTTATCATCTTAATCATTTATGAGTTGGCATTTTTATTGTTCTTATTGAAGGTTCAATCCAAGAAAATATAGTACAAAATCCCTCCTGAAAAGAATTTAGAGGCTTTATGATCGATCATATCTACATAGAATGAAATTGCATTTCAACTATGATAGAATATGTTTAATCAGTTTAAGGCATAAAACTTAATTATTACTTTGTAAACTTTTACATTTAGTCATTTATCATCTAAGATTAGTCATTGTTAGGCGAACATCGTGTACAGGGCCTTCAAAACACAATAACAAAATTGCTAAAAACTTCTAGAGGAAAGGGAGTTTGAGGCTGTCTTGGTTTAGGGATACTCAAAAGAAAAAAAAAGAAGCATAAGTGGATTCTACCTCCTCTGTAGAGGCTTCTAATGAATATTGAAAAACACTACTGAGTTTAGGGCAAAGTATGAGCAGGCAAAAATATTTTAAAAGTTCAAGAAAAATGACTTGTTACAAACTGCACATGAAAGGAGCCAAGAGATGATAGTTAGAAAATTGGTAAGTAATATTATCCTTATAATTAAGTTATCTGTTATCCAATTGGTAATTAAGTAATTTGATTTAATTTTGTTTGAAAAAAAAATATAATTGAAGAATGAGCCGACTCAAGAAGAGTTCTCTTCGATAACCCACATGAAAAAGGATGAATGATTCCGATCTTGATCAATGGATCGAGCCAAAGCTGAGCAAGCCTATGTACATTATAAAAAATTAATGAAAAGTACTGATAAGACCTTATGTATATATTAACTTTTATTTTAAATATACAAACTCAGTAATAACATTTGCAGAAGAATAATCAAACTCAACCAGCCAATGATCAAGCGAGCCAACCCAGCCTATGGTGATAAGTATATGGATTGACACTATTAGAAGAAAACAAAAGAGGAAAGCATATGGTCTAGGCCCAAGGAACACCTTTCACCATATCCAGTCTGGATTGAAAGCTGTAGGGTCTTCACGTCAGATTGAGACAGTTGATGGTGTTCAAATTATCGCTATGGCATAACAGATCAAACAATTTACTCACGTGTTATACCAGGATAAAGCAATATGGGTTGCTAAAATTAGGACCACGTGCGAGATAATCAATTCGCTCAAGACACAAGTGAATAACCTCATTGCAAGTGGTATGCATGGTGTATCCCTTTCTTCTTCCTGCAACCCAGATGATGAAGATTCTAAGGATGAAGATGAAGAATATATTGTTCGAACACATGATGAGGAGTTTCCTTAATTAGGATTTTCTATATGCACATGTTGATATTTTTTAAAACTATTTGGTACTTTGAGTTGATTGGTTAGTATATATTCGAACTTCGGTAGATTTTATCGATCATTTTGATAGATCTTAGTATTAAAATTGATGTTTTTGATTGACATTTGCTATCTTTTTGATGTTGTAGCTCTTTAGTAATTGTAGCTCTTTAGTAATTAATTTAGAAGCATTTAGTGTTTAATTTTAGCTGGATAAATTTCAAGTTTCTACATCTGATTTTATTGGTAGAAAACCTACGGATTAACTGACATAGTTCCTCGATTTTATGCAATAAAATCAAATGTAGAAACTTAGAAAGCCGACTTTGTCTGTCGATTTCTTCTTCAATAATTTTCTTATTAAATTTAAAATATTTTAAAAAATAAAATTAATTAAACAAACTGAGGTGGTCCATCAGTTTATTTTGATTACATTCGCTAGGATTTATATAAAGAACCGACGAAGTGAAATTAAGATTAAAGGGACATCCCTCGGTTATAACCGACATTATCTGTCAATTTTGTGAAATCCATCCAGGTTAACCTGGCGATGTTCAGTCCATTGATTTGACATCAGATTTCCTATAGAAATCAAGGTGATTCTTCGATTTTGGACCTCAATTTTGGACCTGATTTTCTTAATGTCATTAAAAGTTTACTCTCTCAGTCTCTGAATGAAATAATTAATCTTGTTAAAATTTTCATCATGATCAGTATGCTACCACAAAGAAAATATTTGTATCTTGATTAACCAAGCATGCTCATAAAATTTCTCCTCTCCCTCAATGTTTGAGTCATGTATTGTTTTGATGTAAATAAATTGCATCAATTTAATTACTAAAATAAATCATGGAAGCTGCCTAGAAATAAATAAATTTCAACGATCTTTGGCAAATCCAAAGAGAGTTCTGCTATACGATTCATCACAAAATATTTCTAGATCCCAATATACCCAATGCCAGATAGTTGCCTGATACGCCCAAATTACACCTCTTTTATAAAGTATAAAGCAATTGTTGATCAAATATAGAACCTAACCAAGGTTAGGATCGATCCCACATGAAATATGGTAGCACCTCAGTCAACTGTGTGTATTTACACTCTTAACCATCTTATTTTCCTAATGGGGGGTTTTAAGTAAAAAGTAATGTTTGCAAAATATCAAGTAACAAGTAACAACAAGTATAAATTTTGTTGTGATTCAGAGAGAGAATGGACTAGGACTGTGTTCCCCATGAGTTCATAATGCAGTAAGTATTATACTAGCAATCTATTCTGGTGTTTAGCATGCAAGATCGGTAAATTGATTTCAACTAAATGGTTGGTCCCCTAGATAGAAGAATTTCACCATGCAACTTGGTTCGTCTACGGGTGTATGCTTTACTAACCTTTACCTTTGATCCCAGGTTAGCTATTCCCATATAAGGTCAAGCTATTAGATGAGGGTTGGTAGCCTCAAATCTCTATTGTAATAACCCTTTTCTCATTCGTTATCCCCTTGGTCCGGCAAGTAAGAAAAAAGTGAGTTCTAAAGTTGTGCACCATTAAAAAGCAATCAAAGTGAAGGAAAGAACAATACATGCATAAACACCTTCCTAGAATTGCTAAGTACTTTGCCTACTTTGTTAATCTGTCATGGTTCCCATAATCCTAGTTGTAGATTTAGCTACTCGTGTTCATAAGTAAACAATCAGAAGTTGTTGAAGAATTCATGATCGTATACTTACAAGATGAAAATAAAAGAAATCCAAAATCTTAAATTATTAAAGAAGAATCAGTAACTAAGAATCAATGGATGAATTAATCTCTCCAAATCAAGAACAATGTAATACCAATGTTTTCAAGTTGGTATTCCCACTAAAAATGCGTAACGTCCGAAATAAACCTTAAGAAAAGGATTTATAGAAAACAAATACTATCCTAAGTAGACTAGGAAAACATGGTTGCGTCAGTGATCACGAGTTAGTTCACGACCTGTCATTCTGAATGAAAGTTCGTGGTTTGCTGAGGTCAATCATGGTTCTATTGAGTCAACCTTCCCTGTTGTGAGAAACCACTGATGAAACCACGGGTCGTGATTTTAATCAACGATCGGTCAACTGACCCGTGGTTTTGAGATCTATTTTGCACCTTCTCTTATGAACTATCACTGATCAAAGGACGGGTACATGGTCTTGATTCACGGCCAGCAAAATCCCTCTTGATTTTAAGCTGCGAGTCTGCATGTCTGCAGGTGATCATTTTCATGAGTAGCAGCACTGGTCGTCATTTGGAACTGCGACTGGTGAATTGACTCGTGGTTTTCAACTTGTCATTTGCGCCTCTGCAGAAGTCAATTTCCACGAGTAACAACACTATCAGTGATTTGAAACCACGACCAGTTGAATAACTCGTGGTATAGCCTTCATACTTGTAATCCTACAGCTTTCTTTTCATTGTTAACAGCATAATGTGGTTTGAAACCACGAGCAATTATCCCACCCGTCATTCCTTCCTTCAGCCATTTTCACTATAAATTTCAACGTTTTGGTTGCGGACCTGTTTTCATGTACAACTCATAAAAAATATCAAATTTACCAACAAAATGCTAAAGAACATATAAAAAATTTAAGTGTTAAGCATCAAAAGTGCCGTAAATTCGCGGCACATCAACACCCTTAACTTAAAATTATTATTTGTCCTGAAGCGACAAAAGAAAACTATCCTAACATGATGCTTAAGCAAAAGAAAACTAGAAACTACGGCAGTCATATGATTCAATCAATTCAGCTCACAATTTTAACCTCCTCTCCTTTTTAATTTAAAACCAGTGCACATAGATTATTTATCAAGACAACACAAAATGGATCCATGGATGATATCATGATATCGACAGACAAACTAGCATACGCAGATGATATTTGGCCTAACAGTCAGCAATCAATGTTACTCTAGTGCCTTCACCCAAAGAAGCCCTATCACACAGTAATTTATACGGAGAACATAGGATTGGAATTATTCACCCACTCTCACAACGAGGTTTAAACACTGCATGCACAATACCATAGGCTTGCCCTTATTTTCTACATCTCAGTTTTTAGACAATTGGACTAGAATCAATGTAGGACTTTATTTGCCTTGTAATGTAGACTCAGAGATGGGTATGGTACATATGGGAATAGTGACTTCGCCCTCCTTGACTTATCATTATTTCCTTTTAATTTATTTTTTCTCAAGCAACAGGTGCGGCTGTTATTTCAAATGCAACTTTTCATCAATTTTTTCTTCTTCTCTTTTTCCCTCTTTTTTTTCTTTTCTTTTTCTAGTACATGCGCCGCACCCATTATTTTCCCTTTTTTTATCAATAACCTGCTCTTTTCATTCCCCATTCATTCTTATTCACCTCTACAGTAGTCACCCTCAACTTACGCAATTTACCTGAGTTGAGGTGCACAATGTCCAAGGAGGGACCAGGGCCAAACTAGAGATTCATAGAAAACATGAAAGATGATTAGGCTAACCAACAAAAAGGATCAATTCAGGCTCAAAATCAAGGATCGAAGGAAAATCAATTTTATTCGATTGGTCATTTTAGGTTCAGTGGACTTTATTCAAAAATAACCTATGATCACTTCCTAGCCAATCTATCCTACCACCTAGACCAGACTAACCGGGCAAGTTCTGGTTGGAATATAATGCAAGAACAGTACCAATTGCTAACTATAAAGTTTATGCCCTAGCTTAAGTTATTTATCACATTGATATTGCACAATGTCATGCACAGATCAATAAGGATTAGTCTTAACAAGATTGTTAATTGTGACACAAAAATTTGGATGGGTCATCATTTTTATCAAAATCACTTTCAAAAACCAGTCATAAACTATGCCAAGTTTCTATTCTTCTTTTACAAATACACATACTACCTAAACATGTTGGTTCAACAAAAATAAAGGCTCTCGGATACCTCAAGAAGGTACCCTCTTGGGTTGCCTCCCAAGCAGCGCCTGATTTAATGCCGCGGTAAGACGCGAGTGTCTTGGTTACTCAGACTTCGCCAAGACACCCATAAAAAATGCACGGACTAGCTGCCCCCACCCCACCAAAAAAGTGTACATTATCCCAATGCACCAAAGCAAAATAGAGCTGCAAGGGAGATGGGAACATACCTGTGGAGCCTAGGCACTGGTGTCCAGGGCTGGTGGTTCGACGCTCGTAGTGGAACCAGTGGCAGCCGATGCAGTGCTTTTAACAACACGCTCTCTGCCCAAAATAGGCACTCCCATAATAAGGTCTACAGAAAGGTTTGCACCTGAGGGTGCTAGGCTCGATAAGGTACCATCTCTCAATGCATCAATCCTCACTCGCTCATCCTCACGTCTCTCATCTTTCTATTGTCTAGAGACCTCCATAGTCTGGCTCAGCACGCTTGCATCAATTTTTCTTATTTTTCTCTCATCTTTCTTCCGCTTCTTTTCTAACTCACCTGGTGTCAATGTCGACTCATCATCCTCTCGGCAAATTTCCTTATCCCTTCTCTTCCTTTTTTTCTTCTTTTTGGTCTCAGGGAGCTCACTATCATTATTACCATCATCACGAACTCTATTAACCAACTCACAAGGAGGGGAGTGTGCCAGTAGATCAATGAAGGTGTCATCCTCCACAGCTCCAACTGGTGCTATTTCAATATTTAGGATAGCCGGCAGTTTTGAATCGCATCAATGTCAGCTCGAGCTCTGGCAAGCTCAGTGAAGATAGCAATAAGGTCTGGAGTGCTCAAGTTATACAACTGCTCGCTTACCCAAATCTCTATCCCGTTAAAATGGGTATTTACCTTATCAATCGAATGTTGAATGGGCTCGAGGGAAAAAGTATTCTCTTTTCTGATCAATGATTTAATAGTATTGGAGAACCGTTTTATCTGCTCATCTGCATGAAATGCCTTTTTAGCCACTTTGCTGAATGTCTCGCTAGTAAAAAGGATAGGGTCACCTGACTCATCGGATGGTGTAGGTGAGATATTGTAGATGGGTCTAGTGCAGCAGCTGAAAGTGCGGAGGTGGTAGCAGCAGCCTCATCAAACACAACCAAAGAGTCGACCGGGACATTGCCACTTGGCTTAGAAAATAAAGCACTCCCAAATGAATTAGAATGGGCTCTACCCCTTGCCACAGGGTTAGCCATATCTCGAAAAAGGGAAATATCCTGGAAGCCTATTGCCTAAAGTGTCTTGTCTATCCCCACATAAGTGGGTATTCCAATAGCTTGGCATAGCCTAGTGATCAAGCATAGGAACTGAAGACATGTGGATGGCCTCAATGTTCACTCCTTAAGTTCCTCAACAATGATGCGGGCAATGATGATGTCAAACTGGACATGATGACAACAACTAAGATTGCCCGATCCGGAGTCAATGTATTATCTGAGGCTATTGGGACCAATTTAGACCGCACCATGGACCACCAAAACTTTTTGGCCATACTCAGATATCTCTTTGTGATACTCGGCTTATTGCTAGTCAACCAAGGCAGGTTCCGATCCATAATAACTGAAGCAAGCCACTCATAAGGGGTTTTCTTGTTCCTGTGTTATTCCAATTAAAATCGAGATTGGTTTGGGCAACTGGTGCCAAGTAATTAGGGTCATAGATAAAGAGTTGGATGGTGGCTTTGGAGATATCGACTGGGACCCCTCTTACTTGTACATTATTCAGAGGTGGCAACTTTTTCACATCTTTTTTCTTTGCACATGAGTTCAGCAAAGTGGCTGCATATGCAGCATAGAACTCACGAACAAAAACAGGGTTATAAGCCTCTCCCCGCTGAATCATCCAATCAAACCCGTAGTGGTCGTACAGTTCCTTGATGTATGCAAGCTCCTCTAGTGTTGTGAAGCGTACCTGAACTTCTTCAAAAATACTCCTCTTCGGATACCCTTAGTCATTCTCGGCCAACCTCTCATGATATAATCTGGAAGTGCCTTCTATGGCCCATCTCACATTCTCCTAGACCTCTGGATTTTTTCTTTTGAAAGTCAGAATAGTGGGGACGGGCTCATCATTGCGAACCTTTGCTTCCTCGGGGCTCTTAGTGCCAGATGCACTATCACTACCAGTGGCCGACCCAGACCCCGTCTGATCTTTGCTGCTTGAAGTTGTTGCATCTCCGGTCTCTGTATCTCCGATGCCACTTTTACTTGACGAAGACTCAAACTCACCCTCACCGTCTTTAGACTGGGAGGGGTGGTCTGTGCCTGCTGTTTTTCCCTTTGCCTCGTGGTCTAAGACTCTGCAACGGTTTTAGATTCTATGGTGTAAATCATTGTCTCTGTTGATGTGGCCTTCTTTGGGTTGTTCTTTGGTGGCATGTTACCTGCGGGGTAGAACCGTTAGTGATTGAATCAAGAGAAACTAAAACAGTAAAAAAAAAATTACAAGTGCAGACAGTCGACTGGTTGGTCGACGGCCAGTGGTTTAAAACCACCACCAGTGAAACCATCAGTTATTTCTTGCATTGCTGAGGCATTACTATTTTTACACAACCACGAATCACTTGACGACCAGTGGTTTGGAACCACGAATCCGTCCTGTGACTCGTGGTTCTTCTTCTGAGGGTCACACTTTTAGAGGAAATTTCACGAGTTACTTGACCGATCGTGGTTCTTGATTCACGACCAGCAGAATCCCTTGTGGTTTTGAGTTTCCAGTCTACATGTCTGCAGGTGATCATTTCCATGAGTAGCAGAACCGGTCGTCGTTTGGAATTGCGGTTGGTGAATTGACTCGTTGTTTTCAACTTGTCATTTGCACCTCTATAAAAGTCGATTTCCACGAGTAACAACACTGTCAGTGGTTTGAAACCACGACCAGTCGAATGAGTCGTGGTTTAGCCTTCACACTTGTAATCCTGCAGCTTTCTTTTCATTGTTAACAGTACTGTCAGTGGTTTGAAACCACGACCAGTCATCCCACTCGTCATTCCTTCCTTAAGCCATTTTTCACTATAAATTCTAACTTTTTGGTTGCGGACCTGTTTTCCTGTACAACTCACAAAAAAACATCAAATCTACCAACAAAATGCTAAAGAACATACAAAAATTCTAAGTGTTAAGCGTCAAAAGTGTCATAAATCCGCGGCACATCACTGCCAAAAAGCATAAGCCAGAAAACACAATATTTCCTCTCGCTACACATTCGTAACTCCAAATACCCGAATTTGTTACAGTTCCCCTGTTATACTCCAACCGCCCCATGAATTGGTTATTCCTAAACGAGTCATGAAGGGTATAACGAACATACCCTGTCTCTATATTGGATCAAGAACAAGATCAGAATGATCAAAAATCAGCATTCATATAGAGCCATCGAACCACTCAAACCAGCAATCAGAGTTGTATGCATTAAATGAACATAAACCAACCGAAAGAGATTATTCAATACAACGGTATGAATACGATATCAAGGCAAACTCATGAAAATGCCCCTTATATCCAAGATAAATGGACACTACGCAATAAACAAAATGGCAAAAGTTACATTGGAATTAATGATTTAAAATCAATGTGTTCTAGTTTTTATTCACGCAAACATATAGGCACAATGCTTCAATTCGCCACTGATTTTACTTCTAAGTCGATATATATTATATTAGTTCAAATTTAACAATTTGTTCACTAGAAATGATTCCAGATCATTTTTCACTTTTGCCTATATATGTCGGTAAATTAAAGTAGACTCACCAAACATGTCCCATGAAGCATTTTTCCTACTTGGTGCCCGCTATAAATTTTTGAAGTCATTTAAAAGCAAATTAAAAGAGAAGAAGAAAGGGGTCATTTGGGTAAAAGTGGTCCATGACAGGTCCTTGCTGCTTGGTCTTCTATACAACAGACACACTGAAAAAGCAACTTGTGACTTGTTTATTAATGCTCTTCCACCCAAAGGAACAAAAATAAAATGAAATAAAAGTAAACATATGTAAAAGAAGAAAAAGAGAAGGAAGAAAAAAAGAGTTTTAACTTCTTTAAATTAGCAGTGTAACTTGATCATCTCGCCTAAAAGATAATTATAGCTAATCGTCCATAATAAATAAGTTTTGTAATCGGAAAGAAATGACAAATTATTCCTTACAATAAGTTAAAATACATTGGTGGTGTAAAATTTTATTATATCAGTATATAATCAGGCCTATATATTATAAGTTGATCGGTAATTCAAAAATATTGTTTCTGTCTTGTATTAGTTGGTCACTTTTCTTTTTACACACATGTTAAGAAATCATAAATAAGAAGGTAGTTTTACTAATTCAACTCTTAAGAAACTTTTTTGGAACTTTACAAACAAGTGTTAACACTTTCAAAAAGAATTAATTGCAAGAATAATATGAAAAAAAATTATTTAATGTTTTCTTGATTTTGTAAGGTGATCAACGTTAATGGGACAAGTACTTTTAGTAAGGTAACCAATTAATACGGGGAGGGGAGTGAAAAAGAAGAAACAAAACAAAGCCCAAGTCTGGCGGGGTTCGGGGAATCAAAGTGAGCAACTCGAAGAGCTAAACAAGGCTGAATCTTCGCCGATATTAATTACAGAAAATGTTTTTTTTTAATGTAATTATAATATCCAAAACAGCTAATGGTTGTGATATGATTTCAGCTAAAATCAAGCCTTTTTGCCCCTTAGCTTCTAATAGAGTATTTCTGCATAAAGAAAACAGACAAACAAACAAGTGTAAAATGACACGAGATGTTGGAAACCCCTTGACCATAATTATCATCCTCAGCAATATACTTCCTCCGTTCAATTTTGCTTGTCATTTTTTGACTTGGCACACTCATTAAAAAAAAAATTGGCATAGCAA
Source organism: Jaltomata sinuosa (assembly GCA_003996215.1). Classification (NCBI taxonomy): domain Eukaryota; kingdom Viridiplantae; phylum Streptophyta; class Magnoliopsida; order Solanales; family Solanaceae; genus Jaltomata; species Jaltomata sinuosa. Next base: position 108,101 of record QJPP01003095.1, on the reverse strand, counting down.
TTTTATCACATTACCCCTATTAATTAATGTTAGTTTTAAGTCTTGGAAAATGATTTTAGGAATAAGTAATTAATACTAAAGATAAAATATAAAAAAAGTAATTATCTTTTCTTGATATGTTAAAAATGACAAATAAAAATAAAAATAAAAAATAAAAATAAGTGACAAATAATTTTAAACGGAAGGAGTAATAATAAGTAAAAGCCTTTGGCCAAAAAAGAAAGAGAAAACTTATGAAATAAAGGTGTTATCTTTTGCTTTTTATCATTGGAACAATCAATTCCCGTTGATTAGTACTGAAAGTTTGTCTGAGTTAACTGCTCAAAGGAAAGGGTCATCCATCTCTTACTTCTTCCCTATTTTAAATTCTAAATTATAGCCCAAAGCACTCTCATGTAATCATCTTTTTTATTCTCCAATCTCTATTTGAGGAATTCTCATTTTTCTAATACTCCCTCTATTTCATATTACTTAGACTCTCGTTAACTTGACACATTTCTAAAAAAGAAAATTAAACTAGAGGTATTCTTATTAATAATATTTTGAAACTCTAAATTCGATCACTACTACTTTAATAGTTACTAATAATAATATGAGAAAGAAGTAATAAACTCTCTTAATTTGTTAAAATAAATAAGTAAAATAAAATATTTATTTTTATATAGGGACTAAATAAAATAAAATGGAGGGATATTTAAAACATTTTTATATGCCCCTATTATTACATAATGGATCAAAAATACCCTTTTTCTAATAAATATATTATTTTATTCTTGTTCCTTTTTCTTTTAAAATCACTTTAACTAATAAACAAATAGTTTTAATCTTATTTTATCAATTAAAATATAATAAATTTATGTACTTTTTTTAACTAATAATACATATAAATCATATATACAAGATCATAGTAACTCCTTCATTAACTTTTATTTAGATAACGATAAGAAAAAATTCCTAATAAAATAAAAACTAATTTTATTTCTTAATCTTTTACAACTTAAAGTGGGACAAGCATTTGCTAATAAAAAAACTATTACTAAGAAAAAAATGTGTTTAAAAAGAAATTTTTTTATTTATTTGGAAAAAGACATTTTCGACCCATTAAGCAATAATAGGGCATTTTTAGGAGTCCGAGACCTAAATGACACATTTTTAAATAAAAAATATCAAAAGGGCAATTGACTCTAGCTCTAGGCCAAAAGAAACAAAGCATTTTCACCAAAACATTTTGCCTCAAGTGTGGGCCAATCTAAGTTTACTGCAAAACAAAATTGTTTTTAAGTTTCAACGATTCTCTTTATTTTATTTTATTTTATTTTAAAAAAAATCGTTTAGGTCTAAACAATTTCTCAAGCGTAATTTTCTTTTTAAGAAACGTTTCGCTGCAAACGATTTCCAACAAAAGACAATATTTTTTTTAAAAAAAAACACGTTAACTCCTAAACGAGTTGCAACTTGTTTCATTTTTTGTTTTTGTCCTAGTTCGAGACGGGTCAATAGATTTTGTACCTATTTTCAAATTTATTTTTGATTTTCTTTTTTTAAACAAATATCTTTATCTTTATATTTAATAAATCTAAAAATAACATGCAAATTTTTTTATTTCAATTAATTTTTTGTCCAAAACAAATGTTACTTTAGTAAAAAAAATTATTTGAAAATAAGTATTATCTTAGAAATTCAAGACAAAAATTTATATGTTTTTCCTAACTATACTTTTATACTTCATCTTCTTAATAATATTGAATTTTCAAGAAATATTTATTAAATAAGGATAGTTTAATAAACTACACATTGAATTTATTGATTTTTTAATGGGCGTGATTTTTGCTAAGTGACACTTAGAGGTCATTTCATACACAAATTAAATTTTCTGGAATTATAATTCCTAAATTATGGACTAATTTATCCCATCTAAGAGGTGAAATTTTATACCGTCAATCAAATACAACTTGTTTCATTTTTTTGTTTTTAAGTAATTTTTGTAAGTTTGTAAGAAAAAATGAAAAAAGTTGCAAATCGTTGTGGCAGCAACGTTTTTCAGAAAAAAATGTTTTTTGTTGGAAATCGTTCAGGTAAAAACTTTTTTTTAAAAAAAACAGCCTGTTGGAAATCGTTTACACTTAAACGTTTTCTAAACAAAATTACATAAAACTTGAGAAATCGTTTAGACCTAAACGATCTTTAAAAAAAAGGAAGAAAATAAAGAAAATCGTTGAAACGTAAATGACTTTGTTTTGCAGTAAACCTAGTCTGATCCACACTTGAAAAACGTTTTGCCCCTTTTGTTTAGAGCTGGAGTCAGTTGTCCTTTAATTTTGGCATTTTTGATTCAAAAATGTGTCATTTATGTCTCGAAGTCACATTTTTAGACCAAACTATTAATGACAACGATATTTTTGTTCAATTTTGCATAATTTAAGGACATTTTTAACGTTTTTCCCTCTTTATAATTATTTCAATAATGGTGTCGGGAAATAAGGAAACCTCCATGAACATTTAATTAAAATCAATATAGAGAGAGAGCGGAAATTCATTCATATTGTGGATAGTAGAAGGCTTGTAATAAATTTCATATCTCAAGGTATTAACATATGTCAAAGAGAAGAATTGAGAAGCCCATCGATAATGTAACAATTCTCCATAACCCATCTAGCTAATCTCATGATGTAAGAGATTTTCCTTCTCAGTATTCCATATTGTATTGTTATCCCACAAGACCTACCTCTCAAAAACCAAGGGAACAAAAAAGGAAAAAAGAAAAAAGAAAAGGGAACTCCACATTCAAAAATGTGAGAAAATTATCAAACATAGACGTTGGTAGGTTGGATCATACACTTCTAGCGAGCATTTCTTGAAATCTCCTATAAGATTCAACTTTCTCCAACCTGAACCTTTCATGAGAATTTGCAATGAACATATCAGCAAGCTTATCAATATCATTATTGTCTTGAGAATTAGCCTTATCTTCAAGCCATTGAAGGTAGCTAGAGAGTTCAGACTCATCACAAGCAGTAGAAATGATAGAATTCCAGGTAGAGTCATAATAAACATCAAAAGCAGTTGGGACAGGCACTGGCATGACATGAGAAGAACACCAATTATAGTGTAGCCTAAATGAACCAAGGAACAACTTGGCATTATTATTCTTCTTCTTGTTCTTGTTCTTCTTCATCATGGGAAATTCAACAAGCTGATGGACTAACTGAACATTCTTCACAAGCTGAAATAAGATTGATTTGGCTTTCGCTAGTGTTCGGTATAAATGGGAGAAAATAAAGGATTGTACTAGGTTCTTCATGAGCTTCATGGAATTTAAGGTAGTAGATGATGATTTCAGGGATGTTTTTGGATGAGAGGGACCGGCCATTTTTCTTTTCTTTGAATGTGTTATAAAATGTGTCTTGTTCTAGTGGGATATATAAAGAATCTTTCATTACCAATTTGCCACTGGTAAGTAGGTAATTTATAGAAAGTGCCAACCACTTTGCAGATTTTTCTTTTTTAATTTTTCCCACTAGTTTGTTTTGGGGTTTTATACTAGTACTAGCTTTAGACAACAATTGTACCTCCATGTTTGGTTGAATAAAGCAAAACACAACATGGAAATTCCTACTGTGGAATTTACTCCAATTGAAGGTTGTATGGGCTTTATTCATTTTGATTTGAATTGTGCAGAAAATATGCAAATATGCCAAAAGAGAAAGAGAAAACTTATGGAGTAAAGGTGTTATCTTTTTCTTTTTATCATTTGAACAATCAATTCCCGTTGATTAATACTGAAAGTTTGTCTGAGTTAACTACTCAAAGAAAAGGGTCATACACCACTTACCACTTCCCTATTTTGAATTCTAAGCTACATCTCAAAGCACTCTCATGTAATCATCTTTTTTATTATCCAATCTCTATTTGAGGAATTCTCATCTTTCTAATACACCCATTATTTCATATTGCTTGGCTTTTGTTGGCTTGGCACACTCTTTAATAAAATTTAAATTAGAGATGTATTTTATTTAACTAATCTTATTAATAATATTCTGGAACTCTAAATTTGACTACAACTACTTTATATATTTAATACTAATAATAATATGAGAAAAAAGTAATAAAACTTTCTTAATTTGCTAAAATAAACAAGTAAAATGAGATATTTGTTTTTATATAGGGACTAAATAAAAATGAAACAGAGGGAGTAATTGAAACATTTTCAATGTTCTCTCTTTCCCCCCCTCAAATACTAATAAGTTTTTTAATGAGGTTGAATTTTGTGAGTTCACTGATATAAGTTTTAGATGAATGAGCTATTGGTTAATGAAATAGAATACTTTTCATGAAAATAATGTATTTCTTTCGTTTTTAAATGAGTGGTTGTCACTTTTTTTTTTTTTTAAATAAGTGATGTATCAGATAATCAAGAAAACATTAATAATATTTTTTTAATTTTATCTTTCCTAATATAAAGAAGGTTTTATATAACCAAGAAACTACTAAAGAGTTATATCTTTTTTAAGGAATTTATTAAGGATAAATTAGTAAAAATATCTTTTATTTTCTAAGAGTAAATAATTTCTTAAGGGATTGCCCAAATAAAAAACAACACTTATTTAGAAATGAAGGGCAGTAACAAAAATTATAGTACTCTTGTACTATATTAGCCTAGGTTTCTAGTTATGTAACTTACGGGATGCTAAAATTATTAATTTGCCAAATGGTTTGAGCTAAGAAAAAGGACAGAGATTTTTCGGGAGCTTGGATCTGATAAAACATAGATACACGCACTGATAAACATAATACTCTATTTAGTTCATATTAAGACATTTTTTATACTTCTTTCTGTTTTAATTTGTTTGACCTATTTTGACTTGACACAAAATTTAAGAAGAGAAAAGACATCAAGACATCATTTCCACCCTAAACTATTTTCGAAAAGTCGATTTCACACTTTAACTATTGATGCGATCTAATACACATCTATACTATATGAAAGTGAATTTAATACCACCCTAAGTGATGATGTGACAAAAAAATATATTTACTTTCTTTTAGGCACGTAAAAAGTTAAAAAAATGCTTAAAATCAACTTGTTTGTCTACCTGTCATTTTTTTATTGGTTAAAATATATTAATTACATTTAATACTAAAATATATTTCCTTTCTACTTTTTGTTTTTTATTCATTTTCTTTTTATTATTTTTACTACTCAACATACCCATGTGGTGTATTTTTACTTTTTTGTCTTTTTTTCTTTAATTCTTTCTCTTACATTTTTAATTTCTTTGTTCAATTAATCTGCATCGTCTAACTGCCCCAGCCATCCCCCATTGCACTGCCACCTCCACTTTCCCCTTCATCTTTACTCCTCCTTATTTTACCTTCTTTTTTTCTTTTCCCTTAGTAGTTTCAAGCTTCTTTTTTTTTTACATTTTTGTTTCAAAAGTCTATCAAAAAATTCTCCTTCCACGTTTATTATCATCATTGAAGCCAATAAAAATCCTTTGAATTTTAATTTCGCAAAATACTTTAAAAGTCATTATTAATAATTTTTGGCAACATAACTGAGAAAAGATAAGTTGGAGTGACAGAAAAAAATGAAAGATATTTGAAAGTTGAGCAAAAAAAATGAAAGCGTGCGAAAAAAAAAATTCGGCTAAAATCAACTAATGATATTCCCTATATGATGAAAATGTGGGTTCTTGTTTTAAAAAAGAAAATTTATTTTCTTTGCTCATAGGCATTTCTATTTAATTTTCTAACCCAAAATTCATGTTGAAATTGTGAGTTTTAACCACCATTGATGCTATTGTAATGGGAAGAAGGGAAAAAAGTATGTGAGGTGGGGGGTTGGGGGTGAGGAAGAAGATGGAAGATGTAAATTTAAGGAATAAAAAGAATTTTTATAAGTTTTCTTAAGTGGAAGTTGAGGTGGGGCACAAGTTTTCTTACGTGGAGCTGAGGTGGAGCGAGTGTACTCCACAGCCCCAACCTTATGATTGGTCTTGGATTGAAAAGAAGATAATAGTTCCACTTTAATATAGTATAGGTGTGTATTAGATCGCATTAATAGTTAAAGTGTGAAATCGACTTTTCGGAAATAGTTTAGGGTGGAAATGATGTCTTTTCTCAATTTAAGAAAGTAAAGAAAACTTTTGAATCTTGTGGTTAAAAATTAAAGATATGTCAAATGTATCAAAATGCCCTTCGATCTTGTGGTCTTAATCATGCCATGTGGAAAGTCAAAATTGAAGAGTTGCTAAAAAATGCATTCTTTTTTAAACGTACCAAAAAGAAAAGTAGGCCAAACAAATTAAAACGAAGAGAGTAGTATAAAATAAGTGAATTTTTTAAAATTTAGGAGAGTTGTTAATTTTTTTTTTGTATCCATCTTTCTATTTAATGAGGTTCTTAACTACTTTATATTTTTTTAAGAGATAGTTTGAAAATTATCAAAAAAGTATAGTGAAAAGTAGTCTTTTAATTTATGTACTTAAATATATTATTTAAAAGGTATATCATATCTGAATAATTTACTTAGTATAAATTAGATCAGGGAGTAATATCTAAATCTTAAGAAATCAAATGTGTAATGTGTTGGTTACTGTACTTTGTTTAATACTACTATCATCTGTAGTGGTACTCCCTTGGTTTCATATTATGTAGCTCCTATTTATTTGATATATCCTTTTAAAAAAATTAATCAGAGGAGTATTTTATTGAATTAATGTTATTAGTGATGTTTTGAAATTCTAAATTTAACTATTATTATTATTTTATATGATTATTTAATACTATAAATAGTATGAGAAAAATATAATAAAACTTCTTAATTTACTAAAATCGACAAGTAAAATAGAATATTTTTTTAATATAGGGGCCAAATAAATGAGATTAAGGGAGTATCAATTACTCCATTTCATCCAAAATAATTGATGAACTCATAATAAAATGGTTCAAAATAATTGATATTTCCTAAAATCAAGAAGGTATATGATTTTTTTCCCCCTCAAATTTGCTCTTGACACATTTCTAATTTAAGGAACAAATTTAATGATACATACAACAACATAAAAAGAAAATAAAATCATAATTATATTTTAGTTAAAATCCTTCTGGATTTATAGAAGTAAGTGAATATTTTAATTTACATGTCCCATCTAAAACATCAATTATTTTAAATTGGAGGGAGTTTTATACTCTACTACTTCCTCTGTTCCCACCCATTTAGTCACTACTCTTAAGATACAATTAATTAGGAGGGTAAATTAATTAATACTTCCCGTAATCTTTATCTATTTTGTTGCCTCATAATTCCAAAATAATTACTTTTATCTTGATTTGTTATATTGCTAAGCATTTTTAAAATAACTATTTTTGATATACATGATATTAAATGGAAACACAAGAAGTACTCCCTTTATTTTATTTACTTGATCTCTATATTAAAAATAAATATTGTAATTTATTTATTCATTATAGTAAATTAAAAAAAAATTGCTACCTATTTCTCATAATATCCTTTATATTAAATAACTATATAAAATAATACTGATCAAATTTAGAGTTTCAAATTATTATTAAAAAATTAATTTAGTAAATCAACCAAATCAACATGAATCAGATAAAATAAAATAGAGAAAATAATTAATGCATTTATTATTCCACCAAAACGCCGTATAACTAAAACCAAGCTGACAGCCTGACACATGTTTATGTATTTATATATGACTTAAAAAATAAAGCCCTTGCATTAATAAAACTTCCTCCTCGTTAGTGATAATGAAACTACTCCCTCCGTTTTATAATGTAAATGGTATTTCATTTTAATTTATTTGTTTATTTACTTTTTTTATTTTAGTGTGTTTAAAAAATATTTAGATTCGTTTTTAATTTTAACTTTTCAAATGTCATGTTTAAGATCATAAGATAAAATAATATTTTGATATTTTTTGACATATTTTTAGTTTAAGATCACAAGATTCGAAGTCATTTTTAATTTTTTTAAACTTTGTGCTAAGTCAAACTCAGACAAATAAATTAAAATGTAGAAATTAATTTTAAATTGAGTATATTCCTTAAGAAAATTACTCACAATTAGAAAGTAAGAAATGTTTTACGATCAAACCTCGTTATAACAGTCATTCGTTATAATATCATTTCATTATAACGATATGATTCTCTAAAATCGCTTTTTTCATATTATATTTTATTTCTCTATGACAATATTTTATCTATAACAGTTGTGATATTCATTATAATGGTATACTTTAGTAAAAATCCCCTCTATAACAGACATACTAAAATATTGTGTAATAATATTTTGTAAAATATATATATGTATAAGAATAAACTATTAATTATTTATGATAATCATTATTAATGTAATACACGTTAAATTTCAGTATGAATATCCAAATGAAAAATATGTATTTATATGGTGCACATGACATGAGTTATGGTCATAACTTTACGAGAAATAGCTACTGGTTTTTGCATTTTTTTACATTCATACTCTTTCTATTTTTTTTTGGTTAACAAATATATTCCTTCTTCTTGGTACACAAAATCATTAAACTATTTTTTTTTGCGTATTTTTGTTTATAACAGCTAAATGAGATCTAAACGTCAAATGTCAGTTATACATATATAACAACACCTCACTATAACAACCATGAAATTTTCAGACAAACATTGTCACTATAACAAGATTTGATTGTACTAACTTACCCTCAATTAAATGTCCCAATAAACTAATATTTTTTTTTAATGATTTCTTAATTATATAAAATTTTATTTATTTAAATAAAGATAAAATTGAAAGGAAAAAAAAATCACTGTCTTTTTGATTTTATAAGATAACCCTTATTTTTGGATCAAATTAAAAAGATAAAAATATCACTTATTATAAAACAGGAAAAATACTTATCTACCACGTAAGTAATAATTTTACCAGGATATTTAATCCCGATTAATGAATAAAAATGTATGTAAAAGACACACCACATATTTATTTATATAGTATAAACATCAAATACGAGTATATTCGTTTTTATTTTCTGTGTTAAACATAAACATGTCCAAGATTAGAGAATAAGTAGGCGTTTGACCATAAATATTATTCATAATATTTCAGAATACGTTTTTACTTTATTCCGAAATACTTGTTTGACCATGAAAATCAAAAACATATTCCGGAATATGTTTTCACAATTTTTGATTTTTTGAAAAACACCTTTTGAGGTGTATTCACTATTTTTGGATTCAATTTTTCCTCACTTTATTTTTAAATACTACACCAACTCAATAGTTTAAAATATTTTTAAAATACTATGGCCAAACACAACTCCAACTCTATTTTCAACTTTAAAGTGAATACCAAATAAAGTGAATACATTTTTTATTTTTATGCCAAAATAGTGAGTATACTTAAAAAAAAAAAAAAAAGAGAAACGATTTTCTAGCCCTTCCAAACTTCTTTTTAGTTTTATGTCTTTTTTATAAGAGATTTTTTTTTACGCATAAGAGATTTTTTTTTAATTTAAGAAATCAAAAAAAAAACGAAAATTCTCCCGTTCAAATTGTAAAAGTGCAACATATATCATTTCCTTGAAAAAAAAAACTAATATCATAAGCATGTTAGCTTTGAGTCTAGAATATAAGTAAATGAGGACGACTTTTCCGTTACGTTACATTTTGACGATAAAAAAAATTACTGTTTCTAATCCTAAGCTGAGGATGTTAATTACCATAATAAAGGTTAGAAACCATAAAGCACCATTAAATTAAGATTAATTAATGAGTAGTACCTTTACTCAATCTTGTGCAGAAAGCTTCTAGTTTAAAATTTGTGAAAAAGGAATATATCTGATTGTGGGGAATTATCTGACGAGAGCGGGATTTGGAGTTGGGAAGGAATCTGTAAAACAATGAAAGGAAGGAGAAAGAGAAAAAGCAAAGGAAGGGAACAGGTAAACAGTAGGTGAAAAACACTAACTTTAAAGTGTAAGCTAAGTGTGTACCTAAAGACATAATCAATCACAATGGAAGATTGGGAATACATCATCATCACCCATTCCTTTATCATATATTCCCTAAGAATCAATTGTCATTGTCACTAAGGGGTCGTTTGGTAAAGTGTATTAGAAAATTATAAAAAAATGTATTATTACGATGGTTGTTTTGGCGTGTAACGGCGGTTTAGAATTGCCACAATTTGCACTTCTGGCGGTTTTCAAACCCGCCATAATTACGTCTGCCACAACCATAATTCAGCAGTTTTGAAAAAATCGACATAATCTTACAATTGATAAATTGACGGTTTTCCATTTGCATATTACGACGTTTAGAACCGCCAGAATTGTATTCCATTATGCCATATTACGAAAGTCAAGAGGGGGGGTATGAATTGAATAGGTTTTATCACCAAGTCGACTGTGGCTATGCACTAGTCGACTCACCTGCAAGTTAGTTTGATAAGCAGAATATAATAAAGTGCAAAAACTGAAAGTAAATAATAACAAAATATTTTTATACTGGTTCGGATCACCGATGTGGTGCCTAATCCAGTCCCCTTGGATTTCAAGGGTTTTCTTTTAGAGCTTTTGAGTGAATGGGTTTACAACGAGTTTTGCTTGACAATCTCAGATTGTCTTCATTGATCTTTTGTAGTGACACAGCCTCTACCTATCTAACTAGTATTGACTTTTCCTTTTTCTTTTGATTACAATTGTAGACTCTAAGGAGTACAAAATATTATGAAAGATAAAAGCTAGACAGTGGTCTTGTTCAAGAGAAGTTGCGTATTTTTCTTCTTGCTGGCTTGCAGGTTTTTATACTTGTGTGGGTAGGTCTGCTGTTGCTCGAAAAGAAAAACCCAAGGAAATTTTGTTCAATCAAAAATTTAGTTTTGTTCCTTGATTGAGGTCTCCAATCAATCACGTCCGTATCAGATACGTCTGTGATTCTTCTTTCTTTTTTGATCATAGTAATCTTCCTTGTGTGGATGCTTGATTTACTTTTCTTGTAATCTTGAAGTCTTCGGATGCTTGATTTACTTTCCTTGTAATCTTGAAGTCTTCCTATGATCTTGCAATCTCCTGGATTACTTTGGCTCAATCACATCTTGAAGAATTTGTTGGATCTTTGAATTCCTTGATTCCTGGATATTATTCTCATTATTTTGTGATCACTTCCTTGAATCGTGAAGGAATTGTGATTTCTTTGATCTTCTTGCTTTTGCGTCTTTTTGCTTGAGATTCCTTGAAGCTTGTTGTTTCTTTTTTGCCTGCAACAAATTAGAGGATTAGTTTTGTCATTATTAAAAATGATTTCAAGAGGCTAACAATCTCCCCATTTTTTGATAATGACAAACAAAGTCACAAATTCATATGTAGTCGACTTCCTTGTTAGTTTGCTTAGCTCCCCTTTTCTTGGTGCTTCTCTTGTTTAACTCTTCAGCTTCCCCTTGCTTCTTTAATTTTCGAGAGGTGTATTTTCTCCCCCTTTGACATAATAAAAAAGAAACAAATACACAGAGAACACATACACATACATATAGCACATAAATAGCACACAAATAGTGACCTAGACGAAAGAGCAGAGAGAGCAAGCAGAGTTAGGGGGTATAAGGAACCCCAATTACAGACCCAAAAGAATATGTTTAAAGGGGACAGACACCATAGGAGAGTTTGAAAAAAGATAGAGTCAATTTTTCTGGAGGAAGTACTTTAAAGTATTATGCATATTTTTGCAAAAGGTGTCATAGGATCATTCCATATTCGTGAAGAAATTGGAGTAAGAGGTCTAGACTGTCACAGCTAGTCTATTCTGAGATGAGTCGACCTCCTTTTTAAGGGAGCTGACTTGTTTTATAATCTTGTTAACATAGGACACTCCTTCCTTCTTCAACCCATCCAAAGCAATATGGTGCTTACCAACATATGTACTTGATTCTTTACCCAATTCAAGCAGCTTACCAACTGATTGTTGTATAGCATTCATTCCTTCCTCGAGTGTTTGTGTACGATCCTTGATCACTTCAACTTCTTTGATCAGGAGAGATGTGGAGTCTGCAGAATTCGGCTGGCCTTGGCAATGTCTGGTTTTGTCTTGGTTGCATCCTTTTTACACCACTTGTTTGTGTACCCCATGCTAGAGAAGGTTTTAGAGTCATAGGTGGATGATATTTCCACTGCCTTGTAGTCGGATAGGTCGACTAGTATCCTGGATATCAGTAGACCATATGGCAAACTTGCAGAAGCATTTGTATCTTTTGCACTATCCAACATATTTTCACGAAAATAGGCGATCCAGTTAAATCGATATTTCTTAAGTAAGCAGTAGAGCAAAAACACATTCCTGTTAGAGATGGAACTGAGAGATCCTTTCATGAGAATCAGAGTTGTAGCAATCATATGGGAAAGAATACGATGTTCAAAGCACATAGAAAGAGGACCAAAATTGGATAGATCAGCACCAGATTCAACCACTGCTTCTTTAGCAGCTTCTAGAGACACTTCAAAATTTTCGGGCCACACCCCATTCATATAAGGAATCACACCAGAGAATTTTGTCCCAAAAATCTTTTTAACAAAAAATCATTCACAATAATCCGATTCTCCAAAATAAGGTTTCCAGTTCATGACTATCTTTAGAGATATGGAGATTTGTATAGAATAAACGAACTGGTTCTTCATAATACTCCAGGCCACAGAGTTTTAACAGCATAGTTAATTTTTGTGCCTTGAAGAAGGTACTTATAGGGCAGTATATTTCTTCTTTTTGTTCCAAATTAATCACCCGACCAGAAATAATATGACGATTTTTTAAAAGACTAAAATTTTCTCTGTTGATCGGCACCCTAAAATTTGTGCATATCTTTAGGAGAGAGTGAATCTGCAATATCAGCTTGCAATTTCTTGTTGTCACCTTTCTTTCTATTTGAGGGGTGTTTCTTTTAGGCAAGAGAGGATAAAGGAACATGAGATTCTCCCTCAAATGAGTCAGAGGAGAGAGACAGGATGTTAGGATCTTGAGAGAAGGATTTGTCTTCAGAAAGAAGAAGAATGAAAGATCCCATGGGCCTTGTTCTAGTCATTGTGAGAAGATAAGGTAGAGAAAATAAGGAGGAAAGAGATTGTCGAAGAAGGGATCACAATGGAGGGGGGTATATATGAAAGGATTAGGACAGTGTGAAAGGAAGGTGAGAGGGTGATTGAGGGAAAATATGGCGTCAGTCTGGGAGAAGTGACGCTTAGAAGGAAACCGAATATTGAAAAAGATATTTTTGAGGGAAATGAGGAGAAGAAATTAATGAGACACAAAAAAATAGTAAAAATTAATTAAAGCAGGTAATTTCTAAGAAAATAGAATCTTTCTTTCAAAAGAGGTTTTGTAAAAATATCAGCTCGTTGATTCACAAAATCAATAAATTCAAGCACAAAATCTCCATTTTCAATATGGTTTCTAATAAAATGATGCTTTATGTCTATATGCTTGGCCCTAGAGTGATGCACAGTATATTTATAGAGACTAATTGCACTGGTGTTATCATATAAAATAGGAACAGATTCAAAAATAAATCATAATCAAGTAGTTAATGCATCATCCATAATAATTGAGTACTGCAGCTACCAACTGCAAGGTATTCTGATTCTATAGTAGAGAGAGCTACTAAAGTTTATTTTTACTGTGCCAAAAAATTAGTGCTTCCTCGAGAATTTGACATATTCCACTAGTACTTTTTTTATCAGTCTTATCACCTGCAAAATCTACATCTGAATAACTAATTAGTTCAAAACTAAAGGAGTGGGGATACCATAGTCCGAGATCTTGAGTTCTACTGAGATATCGTATTATCCTTTTAACAACAGTAAGATGTGACTCCTTTGGAGCTGATTGAAATCTAGCATATTTGCACACACTGAACATGATATCTGGTCGACTTGCTTTTAGATATGATAAAGATCCTATCATTCCTCGGTATGTCTTTTCATCCATGTCCTTTCCAGGTGCATCAGTCTCTAAACAATTAGAAGGACTCATAGGAGTGTCATAAACCTTCCCTTTTTCTATACCAAACTTCTTGATGAGTTTCTTTGTATACTTGCTTTGACTAATGATAGTTTCACGTGACGATTGCTTAATTTGTAATCCAAAGAAGAATGTGAGTTTTTCTATTAAGCTCATTTCAAATTCTCCTTTCATAATATTTGTAAAATTCTCACAGAGAGATGGGTTAGAACTACCGAAAATAATATCATCAACATAAATTTGTACGACAAAGATACTGGAATTGAGTTTCTTTGTAAAAAGGGTGGTGTCAATTTTTTCTCGTTGAAATTCATTGCTCAGTAAGAAGTTACTAAGTGTTTCATACCAAGCTTTTGGAGCTTGTTTAAGACCATAAAGAACTTTAAAGAGATTGAAAATGTAATCAGGACAAGAGGAATTTTCAAAACCAGGAGGTTGCTCAAAAACTTCTTCTTTTACAAAACTATTTAAGAAAGCACTTTTAACGTTCATTTGAAAAGCTTAAAATATTTAAAGGAAGCATAGGCTAATAATATGCGAATGGATTCTAACCTTGCTACATGAGTAAAAGTTTTATCATAATCAATACCTTCTTGTTGAGAGTAACCTTGAGCTACTAGTATTGCTTTGTTCCTGATCACCTTACCTTTTTCATTTAACTTGTTTTGAAAGGCCCATTTTGTGCCAATGATAGAGCAATTTTTTGATTGTTTGATAAGATTCCAAACTTGATTTCTTTTAAACTGATCCAGTTCTTCCTTCATGGCATGTATCCATGATTAATCTTCTAGAGCCTCATTGATTTGCTTGGGCTCAAGTTGAGATATGAGAGCTACCGAGGCTTGTTTTCTTAATGATGCTCTAGTATGCATTTTTTCAACTATATCTCCAATAAAAAAATCATTTGGGTAGCTTGCATTATGTCTCCATTCTCTGGGAATGTTGGTTTTATCAGAACCTGTATTAGTCGACTCGGTTTCAGTCATAGTTGATTCTTGTAATTCAACTGGATTAGTCGATTGATCTGGTTCCTCTAGAGTCGACTTCTGTACCTGTTCTTCATCAAAACTGAGACTACTAGATTTTTGAATATTGGGGTTAGAGTCATCAAATACTACATGAATATATTCCTCAACACTTAGGGTTCTTTTATTAAAAACTCTAAAAGCTCGACTAGAAGGAGAGTAACACAAGAAAATACCTTCATCACTTCGTGGATCAAACTTATCCAAGTTTGTTTTACCGTTGTTATGAATGAAGCATTTACATCTAAAGGGGGTGAAAGTAGCTGATGTTGGGCTTCTTTCCTCTCCATAGTTCGTATGGAGAGTTTTTCAGGATAGGTCTTATCAAACATCTATTTAATATTTGACATGCTGTGCTCACTGCTTCTGCCCAGAGTGATCAAGGAGGCTTTGTTCCAGCAACATTGTTCTTGTAGTGTCTTAAGGTAATCTATTCTTTCGTTCAACTACTCCATTTTGTTGAGGTAGGTGATGAAAAGTTTTGAGTGAATCTATTCTGTGAGCAGAATTCCTCAAATGCATTGTTTTCATATTCTCCTCCATGATCACTGTGAATAGAGATGATGTAATAACCTACTTCTCTTTGTACTTTTCTACAAAAAACTTCAAAGTTAGCAAAGGCTTCATGTTAATGAGCAAGGAAAATGAACTAGGTAAATCTGGAGAAGTCATCAACTATAGCAAAAGCATATCTTTTACCACCAATATTGGATGTTGTAGTAGGCCCAAAAAGGTCCATGTGAAGAAATTGACGTGGCTTAGATGTGCTCATAATATCTTTGACTTTAAAAGAGGTACGAGTCTATTTACCAAGTTGACAGGCATCACAGATGTGATCCTTTTCAAACTTGAGTTTTGGCAGACCAATAACTAGTTCAAGTCTGGATAGTTTTTTAAGAGCGTACATGCTGGCATGGACAAGTTTTCTGCGCCACAACCAAGGATCACATGCTAGATCAGTAAGACAAGTTAAGGTAGGTAAATCAACATTGTTTAAAACATATATACTATTAATCCGATCACCAATGATGGTGAGGTTCTTTGCTTCATTGCTTATGGTGCATTTGATAGAGTTGATCAACATATCAAATCCTACATCAGAGAGTTGACTGATGCTGAGTAAATTATGCTTGAGTCCATTAACCAAGTAAACTTCAAATCAGATCGCATGAAGGATAAATTGTTATGGATCCAACTCTGACTACATGACCTTTAGCATTGTCACCAAATCTCACAGATCCACCATCAAGATATTTTACTGATTTAAAATTCTCTCTTTTACCCTTCATATATCTGGAACATCCACTGTCTATTACCCACATACCCTTTTTGTATATCTTTCTAGAGTATCCTGCAAAACAAGTAAATCAGTTTCTTTTAGGTACTCAAGTATCTTTGGGTCCTTGATGGTTAGTGTTAGTATCTTTAGGTCTCCATACCCATTTTTCAGGATGATTTCTCTTACAATTGAAAGCCTTGTGGCCAATTTTGTCAAATGAGAAACATGTAGGTCTATAATGGCTAAAGGAGCTTTTGGCATAATGAAAATCATTTGAGGAGTTTGAAAAATATTCATTTTTAGAGAATTTTGAAGAAGATCTGTTAGTTTTAACTACACATTCGCTTGGTGATTCTTAGAGTTACTCAAATGCATTTTGATTTCACCAAGTTCTTCTTCAAGTAAAGCTACCTCAATTTGGCTTGCTTCAAGAAAAATTTGCCAGTCCTTTTTCTCTCTAGCAAGTTTATTATATTCATCAATAAGCTTCTAGAGATCATCGATAACTATATCAAGAGAGGTTTAAAGATTAGAGTATTTTGGACAGTTAGAATATCTTACCTTGCTTGTTTCTCCAATGGCCATGAAGCATATGTTAGCATTTTTAGTTGGTTTATCTTCTGAGGCTTCCTCGTCATTCCAGGCTCTAATTTTTTTTGGATTATTATTTCTTTGAGATCCCTTCTTGTTAAGCTCAGGACAGTTTGGTTTGATATGCCCTGGTTTGCCACAGTGATAGAATCTTTCATCATTTATTTGATAGTCATTGCCTCTATTGTTTGACTGTGACCTCTGGTTCCTTTATCTCAACATGTGTCTTACTCCTCGATTGATTAGTGTCAGTGCTTCATTTCCTCCTCATCAACTCCTTTTATTGCATCTTCATGAGGTATTGCATTGAATGCAACAATCTTCTTCTTTTCCTCCTTGAGATGCTTGTTGATGTGATTTTGTTCATAAGCCATCATATTTTCTCGTAGTTCATCATAAGTCATGTTTTTAGGTCTCCATCTTCAAGAATAGTGAACTTTGTTTCCCAAATATTTGAAAGACTTCTGATGAGTTTTCTGACTTGTAGTCCATTTGAATATACCATTCCCAAAGACTTAAGTTCTCATACGATTTTACTAAATTTTGAGAACATTGTTTCAATGGTTTCTTTATCTGCCATTTTGAACAATTCATACTCGTTCACCAGAGCGCTGATCCTTGCTTCTTTCACTTTAGTTGTTCCTTCATATGTAACCTCCAGTTTTTCCCATATCTCCTTTGTAGTTTCATAGGTTGAGATCTTGTCGTATTTTGATCCGCTAACTGCACAATAAAATAGACTTATAGATCTAGCATTAGTTTAAATTACCTCTTATTGTTCCTTTGTAACTTCAAAGGTTTCCAAGTCAACTTTGATAGTGGAGCCTTTTGATATGGTTCCAGGGATAGGTTTTGGTCCCTTCTTTGTTATGACCCAAGCTTGGAAATTATTTGTTTGCACAAAGATTCTGAATCTTTACTTCTAGTGAGAGTAGTGTTGTCCATTGAAGTAGGGAGGTTTGTTAGATGAGTGTCTGTCTTGCAGAATTGCTCCAGGGATTTGATATGCTGCCATTTGATCTTTTCTCACATGTTGTTAGGCACTTGGACTGTGAGACCTGCTCGAATACCAATTAAAAGTCAAGAGGGAGGGAGGGTGAATTGAAAATTTTTAACCACTAAGTCGACTGTGGCTACACACTGGTCGACTCACTTGCAAGTTAATTTGATACCAGAATATGATAAAGTGCAAAAATTGAAAGTAAATAATAACATAATATTTTAATACTGTTCGGATCACCAATCTGATGCCTAGTTCAGTCCCATTGGGTTTCAAGGATTTCCTTTAGAGCTTTTGAATGAATGGGTTTACAATGAGTTTTTCTTGACAATGTCAGATTGTCTTCCTTGATCTTTTATAGTGATACCGCCTCTACCTGTATAACTAGTAATAACTTTTTATTTTGTTTTTAATTACAATTTTAGACTCAAAGGAGTACAAAGTATTTTGAAAGATAAAAGATAGACAATGGTCTTGTTCAAGAGAAGTTGCGTATTTTTTCTTCTTGTTGGCTTGCAGGCTTTTATACTTATGTGGGTATGTCTGTTGTTGATCGTAAAAGGAAAACCCAAGGGAATTCTACTCAATCAAGGATTTAGTTTTGTTCTTTGATTGAGGTCTTCAATCAATCACGTCCGTATCAGATACATTTGTGATTCTTCTTCCTTTTCGGATCATAATAATCTTCCTTGTGTGGATGCTTGATTTACTTTCCTTGTGTAAAAACTGATTAAGGCGTTACTAGAAAGGCACCTCATTATGGGTGAGCTATTCGTGTGAGGAGCGAGTTAGAAAAACTTTCGGGTTGGAGAGTTGAAAAATTTGGACTAGGCTAGTCTCGAACAAATTTTGGGCGAGGTAAGGTCTAGGGTAATCCAAAAAAGAATTGGATAAAATGTCTAAGTTTGAGCTAGATTTTCTATTAACTAGGGCGTTAAGGAGCCCGTAGGACTTTTCAGAAGTGAATTCGGATGAGTAGAACTCCCGATATCTAAGTTGACGTGAAAGGGTTGGTTCAGAATGTCAAGATTGTGAAATGTGTTGTAAAATGGGCCATTTTTAGGGATTTTCCGAGGTTCTATTATGTGTCAACCACTATAGTGATTGACACTGCGCAACAGCAATAAGCGCTATAAATGAGAAATTCCCGCTATAGTGGAAGTCAAAGGCGATCAACTCACTATAGCGAGCGGATTTTGCTATGGTGGTACCACTATAGTGGTAATTAGATTGCTATAATGGAACGACGGGATCAGAAAACCCAAAACGGGCTTTATAATTTCACTCTCCCCTTTAGTCCCAAGAATAGACGAGGGTAACTCCAAAAACTCTCCTAGGCTGCTCCAAAACTTGGGAGCTATGGAGAGGAGGGATTTCAGCTAAAAGAACACAAAACTATAGATTTCGGGTTTATCATCCGTCAGGGAATGCCTTCATGGAGCCATAAACTGCATAGTGCAGCTTCTTGGCATCCAGGTAGGCTAGGTTTTCTTCATTGAGTAAATTGACCTGCTTTCATTTCGTATTTATTGTATAGACAGAAAGGAGAAATCCATACTTAGGCCTTCGGACACGGAGTCTGGAGGAGAATTGTGGTGGTTGGATTGGTTGAACTAGAATTGGTCAGTTGTGATAATGTGTCATATTATTTCAGGTTGTTATGGTTAATTAGGGGTCGTATGATGATAAAGTCCAAGGACCAGGATGTCAGAAAGGTTCGGGGAACCAAAAATATTTGGGTAATTAAATGGCTATGTAAAAAGAGAATTCTCGAAAATGTTTGATAAAAAGGAATTAGAATAAAGTAAATGGTTGAAGTACCAAGGTTAGGGGATGTCTTTTCCCCATATCAATATTGTATCTATATTAGAAAAGGTTTGGGAATAAATGTATCTACTAGTCATGTGTTAAAAAGAGTTGAACGGTGGCTTGGTCTTCGAACGGGATCCAAGGTTGAGTTTATGTACCCGGGATAGGGGTAGGTGATGGTTATTAATTTCCAATATGCATTGTGTGTTCACATACTATTTCTTAGAATTGTATGAGTTGCATGATTAGGGAATGAATTATGAATGTCTAATTGTCCGGTTATCAGTCTTGTGAAATGAACTTGTTTGTTACTTGTTGGTTTACAAGTTTGTTTTGTTCATTGTTTGTGATTGATTGGACTTGGTGTGACATTCGGTTAGCTCAGGTACCACTCCTAGTATAGGAAATACTAATGGGTAGCTCGGGTACCACGCCTGGTACGGGAATGCTAATAGTTAGCTTGGGTACCACGCCTAGTATGAGATACACATTCAGTTATCTCGGGTACCATGCCTGGTATGAGATACTAATGGTTGGATCGAGTAACACGCCTGGTACGAATTTAATTATGCATTATTGACTTTGTTTGTCGACAGTTCCATGAGTGGATTGGGTTGATTGTCAAAACTGTGATTATTTACATTTGTCCTTGAGAGGCTGGGCTGATACACTTAAATATGAGAATGGTTCTGGAGTGGACCGGGCATCGCATGTTAACACTTAGGTGTTGGTCTAGGGATCCTTGATTGATCTGGGTAATGAAAAAGGGTAAATGTCATGTTTATTATTGTTGTTGAATGATTGTTGAACCTATTCCCTGTGGTTGATAAGTCAAAAGGTAGACTGAGAGTCTGGAGTTATACTACTGGCTGTTATTATATGTTGTACTGCTTTACTCAGTGCGGGTTTACTATTTGTTCTCTACATATTAGGTTCCTGAGAGGTCTGGAATTTATTATTATTTTGCGTATAGTTGGTCCTTGAAGGGTTGGGTTAGTGTGCTTAAGTGACAAGGTGGTTCTTCTGTGAACCGGGGTCGCATGTTTGTCGTCACTGAGAATTCTCAATGTAGGTTAGTTTTTTACGTGCGGTTGATGAGCTAAGGAAGAGACTCGTAGTCTAATTATAATGTTGGCTGTTTTTACTTGTCGAGTATGGCACTGGGAGACATTGGGGTAGTCTTGTACTAGTAGGTGGCGTTACGACTGGTGTAGTCTACGTCACAAAGTAGTGGGGTTTACTCCAGGTTGTTGAGTCATAATGGTTGACTTGGGTAAGGAAATGGTAGTCCAGGTATGGACATAGAAGTTGGAAATGGTAGGGGTGACTTGGAAAGTATAGGTGATAAGTGTGACTTGGGAAATCTAGGTGATAAGTGTGACTTGGGAAGTCTAAGGGTTAGTGTGCCTTGGAAAGTCTAAGGGTTAAGGTGACTTGGGAAGTCTAAGGGTTAAGTGTGACTTGGGAAGTCTTAGGTGTCAAGGTGTAGAGTTAGAGAAGGGAGTTGGCAGCGGAAGGATTAGAAAGGCTCGGGTTTGAAGTAGGGTTTGATAAAAGTAGACGTTGAGGGATTGAAGCGTTATAGTTAAATATGTATTTCCCTTGATTTCCTATATGATGGTATGAGTGGATTTGGGCCGACCTATATGCCTACCAGTACGCGTATTTGTACTGATTTTACTCTTGCTATACCTTTTTGGGTATAGTCTGCTTGCAGAGTTGGTGATGTTTCATAGGTACATGGCGATGGTGATCTCCAGCAGCTCCTACTTCTTGTTTCTATGGTGGAGTTGTGTCCTTTTATATTTTCTTGTAATACTATTATAGTAACTCTTGTACCGGCTTAGACTAGAACCTAGGGAGGGTGTAGGTATTTTTAAAAAAGGTTTTTTCGCATTATATTGTAAACATTTTCATGTGATAAAAAGAGTTATTTATGGTCTTACTTTATTTTTTGCATTACCTATTGGATCGGGTAGTAAGGGTTCTCCTATTTAGGTGGATTAGAGTAGGTGATCGCACAACCCAGTAGTTGGGTCGTGACAAATGATATCAGAGTCCAGGTTACTGGTCTCCCAGTACAAAAGCAAAATGTCGAATAGAGTCCTACGGATTGGTGTGTTGACGTCTACATCTAATCTTTGGGAAGCTATGAAATATTTTAGGAAACATCTCTCTTATTTCATTCCTTTCATGCGGTTTGTTACTTGTTTGGATGTGTTGAGTCCAATTGGTATTTCTCAATTCCAATTAGTATCTCGACAAGGAAAAAGGATGTCATTTGACTCCGATTGAGATGACACAAGCAAGAGAAATTGGAACCGAGAAGGTTCCAATTGGTGTCTGGTCGGTGAGTCTATGTAAAGGTATGGATGGATCGGCTAACGGTCATCCATGAGGCGAATAAAAGGTAATAAAACTGATTTGATTGAGTGTTGAAGCTTGAGACTTGAGATTGTGCTTATGTGTATTGATGTTGTTTGAATGACTGCAAATGTGTGGTGTACAATTATTTGATTTGCTGTGAATATTGTGGTCAGGAAAAGGTCATAACTTGGTTATGTGTTAATGATTAATGTAATTCTTGTTTTGTGATTTTAAGTGGAAAACAGAAGGCTAAATGCTGGGCAGGGTCTTATCATTGGTAAAAATGATAAGGGAAAATAATATATATACTTGTGGAAACTTATGTTTCAAGTGATTAGTATGTGAATGAGTACCATTGACAAGGACTATTATTGCTTAATAGCGGGAATGGTGGTAAGAAAGTCTTTGTGGTAAAGCATGACCGACCAACTAATAGTCATCCATGGGACGAATAAAGAATGCTATATGTGACTCGATTAACTTTGTGTGTTGCATTGCTTGGCTAACTGAATTTTTTGGTGTGTAACTGACTTACCTTATTGTGGATATTCTGGTCCGGAAAGAGTCATAACTTGAATTTATGTGTTCTGGTTGATGAGTTGCCATGCGCGTTGATTTAAAATTCCGTATTTCCCTTCGAAAAATGGGACTTATCATTGGTTAAGATGGTAAGGGGATGATACCTATGACTGTAGGGGAGCTTCAGTTCCAGGACAGTCGGGACTTGGTTGGGAACCATGGGAACAAGGGGATGTACCAACATGATATCAGGAATTTATTGTTGTGAACAGTTTTCTTATGTAATTCGAGTTTATTGTGATGATATTGGATGTTGAGTTTTGGTCTGTACATTGCAAGAAATGGTCTTGGGGTGTTTTATAAAGACCATGGCGGGACTTATGCTATTAATAACGATAACCGGGAATGGGGATGAGTTGTTTCTACTGAAAATTTAATTTTTTTGGGCTGTCACCATCGAGACTGCCATAGCAGAACTGTACTACTATGATGATCCCGCTATAGTGGAAATTTCTACTGCCACGGCAGTACCGCGATAGTGGAATGGCAATCGCTATAGCGAGGAGGCTCGGGGCAGAATGCCTGCCCTATTTTCCCCCTATTTTGTTTTTCATTCTTGGGTAATTTTAAATCGCTAATTGAGTTGTGAGCTATTGCAGGAATTATTTAGCATCCATGTGTGATAAGAGGAAAGGGTAGATATGATAGCCCGAGGTATTGGTGAACGGGGTCGCCATGGTGGAATCTAGTCCCCTTGGCATGGAAAGATTACTTTTGTTTGTTAGTTGAGTTTCTTTCACTCCGGTGTTTTGATTAGGCCCCGAATTTCTTGGGCACTTGGGGAGGGATAATCTAGTTAGCCTTGTGCAGCTCAAAGGAAGGAATTCCTTGATAGAGCGAGAGCGAATTAAATTGTGATTGAGTTGGGTACCCCAAGGGATTTGGAAGTTTCGGTGGTTTGCGTAAGGTTATATTTATGCTGTCATGATGGAGCGTTAAGGTTCAGGGGGCATGCTCCTTCTTCTCTTTCTGCCTTAAGGATCATTCGGGGATGAACGATGGGTAAATTGGTATCTATTGTAATGACCTATTCAATCGTTACTAGAAAGGCACCTCATTATGGATGAGCTATTCGTGCGAGGAGCGGGATAGAAAAACCTATGGGTTGGGGAGTTGGAAAATTTGGACTAGGCTAGTCTCGGATAGATTCTGAGCGAGGTAAGGTCTAGGGCAATTCGGGAAAGGATTGGGTAAACTGTCTAAGTTTGAGCTATATTTTCTATCATCTAGGGCGTTGAGGAGTCTGTAGGACTTTTCAGAAGTGAATTTAGGTGAGTAGAACTCCCGATATCGAAGTTAACGTGAAAGGGTTAGTTCGAAACGTCAAGATTTTGAATTGTGTTATAAAATGGGCCATTTTTGGGGATTTTTCGAGCTTTTGTTCCGTGTCAACTGCATAGCGGTTGACACTGCCCTACAATAATGACCGCTATAGCAGAAAAATTCCCGCTATATCAGAAGTCAAAGGCGGTCAACCCGGTATACCAGGCAGCTTTCGCTATGGCGATACTGCTATAGCGGTAATTAGGCCGCTATAGCGGAATGACGGGATCAAAAAACCCAAAACAAGATTTACAATTTCATTCTCTCCCCTTCAGCCCCAAGAACAGATGAGGGGTACTCTAAAAACCCTCCTAGGATGCTCCAAAACTTGGGAGCCATGGGGAGGAGGGATTTCGGCTAAAAGGATGCAAAACTATAGATTTTGGGCTCATCATCCGTCAGGGAATCCTTCATAGAGCCAGAAATTGCATGGTGCAGCTGCTTGGCATCCAGGTAAGCTAGGTTTTCTTCATTGAGTAGATTGACCTGCTTTCATTTTGTATTTATTGTATAGATTGAAAAGAGAAATCTATGCTTAGGCCTTCAGGCACGGAGTTTGGAGGAGAATTATGGTGGTTGGATTGGTTGAACTAGAATTAGTTGAGTCGTGATAATGTGTTGTAATATTTTGAGTTGTTATGGTTGATTAGGTGTCGTATGATGATAAAGTCCAAGGACCAGGATGTCAGGAAGGTTCGTGAAACCTAAAAATGTTTGGGTAATTAAATGGCTATGTAAAAAGGGAATTCTTGGAAAAGGTTTGATATAAATGAAGTAGAATTACATAAATGGTTGAAGTACCAAGGTTAAGGGATGTCTTCCCGATATTGTATCTGTCTTAGAAAAGGTTCGGGAATAAATGTATCTACTAGTTATGTGTTAAAAAGGGTTGAGCGGGGGCTTGGTCTTCGAACGAGATCTAAGGTTGAGTTTATGTACCCGGGGTAGGGGTAGGTGATGGTTATTGATTTCCAATATGCATTATATGTTCACGTTCTATTGCTTAGAATTGTATGAGTTGATTAGGGAATGAATTGTGCATGTCTAATTTTCTGGTTATCAGTCTTGTGAAAAGAACTTGTTTGTTGCTTGTTAGTTTACAAGTATATTTTGTTCATTGTTTTTGATTGATTGGACTTGGTGTGACATTCGATTGGCTCAAGTACCATGCCTGGTATGGGAAATACTAACAGTTGGCTCGGGTACCACGCGTATGGAAATACTAATGGTTGGCTTGGGTACCACGCCTGGTATAGGATACTAACGGTTGGCTCGGGTACCACGCCTGGTATAGGATACTAACGGTTGGCTCGGGTACCACGCCTGGTATGGATTTAATTATACATTATTGATTGTGTTTGTCAATGGTTCTATGAGTGGACCGAGTTGATTGTTAAATCTGTGACTGATTATGTTGGTCCTTGAGAGGCCGAGTTATTACACTTATATGTGGGGATGGTCCTGGGGTGGACCAGGCATCGCATGTTAACACTTAGGTGTTGGGTCTAGGGATCCTTGATTGGTCTGGGTAATGAAAAAGGGTAAATGTCATGTTTATTATTATTATTGAATGATTGTTGAATTTGTTCCCTGTGGTTGATAAGTTAAAAGGTAGACTGAGAGTCTGAAGTTATACTACTGGATGTTATTATATGTTGTACTACTTTACTCAGTTGTAACGATCGGGTTCGTCATTACGGGTAAACTTTTCGTGCCATATTTTGAGTCAGAAAACTTCTGAGTTTGGGAGTTGAAAATCATGGGCTAAGCTAGTCTCGATCGATTTTGGAGCGAGGTATGGTCTAGGGAAATTCTTGTATGGATTTGGTAGAGTGTCTTGATTTGAGCTAGTTTACCATTTAGCTAAGACATAAAGGAGTCTGGGGGACTTTTCGAAATCTAATTCGGGTAAGTAGAACTCCCTGTATCAAGGTTGACGTGAAAGGGTTATTCCAGAACATCAAGAAATTGAGTGTGTTGTAAAATAGACCAATTTAGGGGACTTTACGACTTTCTATCACGTGTCAACCATCGTAGCGGTTGACACACCGCCATAGCAACCTCTGCGGTAGCGGAGAAAATACTGCTACAACGGGAGTCAACGTCAGCCAGTCTCTGCCATAGCGGTTGATTCCGCTATGGCGATACGTCTATAGCGGAGCGTAATGGGATTTAATGCAGAAACTTCCCCAAAATAGTCAGTTTTCATCAAAGACGTTTTGAGAGAAGGGCAAGGCAATTTTGGGCAATTTTCCTCCATTTTCCATCATTTTTTATCCCAAAGGTCTGGATTCTACTCCCCAAACTCCGTACTATCTTTCCTACGCTATAAAATTGCTAGGGGTGGACTTGGGAAAAGGTTTGGAATGACCTAGGATGGTACAATCCAGGGGAAAAAGGAATTCTAGGATGTAGAAGTTCTTGGGTATTGTTTATTTCACTAGATTATAATCATGTGACCTTAATTCTCTAAATGTATCCATAAAAATGGTAGGAATAGATGAATTAATGGTGGAAAATCCTGGGAAAGGGGTGGAATGATTATGGTTGGCCTGAGGTTTGGGATTTTTCATAATCCGGATAATTAATAGGCCATAAGGATTGCTTTTGCTTACTGTGTGTTGTTTAAGACCAAGAACCGGCAAGATCGAGAAACGGAAAAGCTCTGATTGAGTAGAGCTTGGAATATTTTGAGGTAGGTGATGGTATTGATTCTAATATGTATTATGTGTTCACGTACTGTTTCTTAGTAGTGTATGAGTTTCATTTTTAGGAAATGGAAATGTGAATGTCTAGTCGTACGGTAATCGACTTTGTGAAATGAACTTCTTTGTTTGCTTGTTGGTTTTACGAGAATGTTTGTTCATTAGTTGTGATTGATTTGGACTTGTATGACATTCGGTTGGCTCGAGTACCATGCTTGGTACGAGAATTATTAGCAGTTGGCTCGGGTACCACGCCTGCTATGGGTATACTAATAGTTGGCTCGGGTACCACGCCTGGTGCAGGAATTCTAATGGTTGTCTCGGGTACCATGCCTGGTACGGGTTGTCTTGATTGCATTGTCATATTGTTCGATGGTTCCATAAGAGGACCGGGTTGCATTCTTGAACTGTGATATCTATATAGGGTCCGTGAGAGGCCGGGTGATTTTATGTTAAATGTGAGGTTGGTCTTAGATTAGACCAAGATTGCATGTCTAAAGCTTAGGTGATGTTAGGGGGATCCTTGGTGGGTCCGGGTTATGTGAAAAAGGGTATACATTACTGTTTTTGGGTGGGGTTAATGGTTGTTATATAGTTCATGTTTTAATAAGCTTAGAGAGAGATTTAATATATGGCTAATTGTTGACATACTACATGTTTCCTGTACCTTACTATGTTATGGTTTATTGTTCATATTATGTTTATTGAAGCTGGCCAATGATCCTACCAGTACACAGTGTTTGTGTACTGATTCTACACTTGCTTTTCTTTTTGTGAGTACAGAAAATATTTCGACGACTGACACGCGACCTCACCTGTAGCCCCAGCGCTTTCAGACATCAAGGGTAAGCTGCTTTAATCGAGATACCTTGATCTCTTTCACTTCAGTTATCGCCCACTTGTTTCGGGCTTAGACTCTTATTTATTTTAGGGTTGCATCCCCGTATTCTAGGCGTTTGGTAGTGTTTTGGGACGATGACTTTCAGGTTGTAGGGAGGGATTTTCCGCAGGTTATTTATTATAGTATTGAGATTGTTATTAAATTGCTAGTTTATTTCCTTGCACACTGGTTTTGAATTATTAGAATGGTTAAGTTCGGGTTCGTTGATGGTTCACTCGCCTGGGGTTAGGTGAGTGTCACTCAGGGCAGTCTGGGTCGTGAAAAAGATGGTATTAGAGCCCTAGGTTCATTGATCTTGTCATACAAAAATAGGTCTAGTAGAGTCTTGCGAAATGGTGCGGAGACGTCTATACTTTTCTTCGAGAGGCTATAGGACTTTAGGAAAACTATCTCTTCTTTCTCCCTTCGTGCTATAACTTGATTCCAATTGGTATCAGTTGATACAAATTGGTATCTGACTTCCTTCACTCTTCTATCCGCAGATGGTTAACACAAGGAACAATGGAGCAAGAGTAGTGGGCCCGACTATCAGAGGTAGAGGAAGGGGCATGGGAAGGGGCCGAGGTAGGGCAACACCCGCCAGGGGTGGAGCTCAAGCGGCTGCTGGAGCATGTGAGGCGACCCCTCCCCCACCCCAGGATCAGGTTGAAGAGGAAGTCAAGATTGTTGTTGAGATGGGTGTAGAGTAGAAGGAGGCAGCACCAACTGGAGGTGCAGGTCTTCTCCCTATCACACCTGAGGATTTCAGCAAGTGTGGTCCTTCCTGAGTGGGCTGGTTGGTGCCGGAGCCAACCCCACAGGGACTGCAGATCAGGTCTTGGGTACTCAGCCAGCGGCTACTACAGCTTCTAGAATGGATGTGGCGTTGGGCACAGATGACTTTTTTATACCAATGCTAGGTCCGGTAATGACAGGGAATGAGTATGAGATGCTGACTAAGTTTCTCAAGATGAAACCTCCTACATTTCAGGGTACTAATAGGGAAGATGCTTATGAGTTCATACTGGACTGTTATGAGAGGCTGCACAAGCTGGGCATTGTGCAACAGCATGGGGTTGAGTTTGTCACGTTTCAGCTGTAGGGTGATGCTAAGAAGTGGTAGAGGTCTCATGTAGAGTGTCGATCATCTATTTTTTCCCCACTGACTTGGGAGCAGTTTCACGCTCTCTTCCTAGAAAAGTATGTGCCTCGTACCCTGAGAGATCGCAAAAAGGATGTGTTCCTGGCTCTGGAACAGGGTAACATGTCGGTCTCTGCTTATGAGGCGAAGTTTCATGCCTTGTCTCATTTTTCTACACAATTGTTGGGTTCTGAGGAGGACCGAATTCAGTTATTTATGAAGGGCTTGAATACAGACTTATAGGTGCTATCTGTGCACATGACTTCAGCAGGGAAGGGCTTCAATGAGGTAACATATTATTTTAAGAAGTTAGAAGGGGGTCAAGCAGGTTGGGCAGACTAAAGTGTTAGCCAAGAGGCCCCAAAATGATGGAAACTTCAGTGGCTCGCACTCTAGGGGTCACCATCAGCAGGTTTACTCTGCCTGTCCTATTCAGTCAGCTTTGCCAGCTGCTATAGGTGGTCGTTCGGGAGCTAATCAGCAATTTTCGGCTCCTCGGGGCCAGGGAGCTTCTTACACATCAACCAACAGGCCTTCACTTGATCGTGGTTGTTTCCATTGTGGTGATCTGGGACACTTTAAGAGGGAGTGCCCTCACAGACAGAATGGTAATCAGACTCAGCAGCAGCCTAAGGCTGTGGTCCCGGCAGGTAGAGGTATCCATGCTAGAGGCCGTCCACAGGGTGGGCGAGGTAACTTTCTGGGGGCACAGGGAGACAGGGGGAACGATGGCGCGGGCAGGGGTGTGGAGCAACCAACCAAGGAAGTAGCTCAGATTGATGATCGTGCTCAGTGTTTTCGTTTCCCAGGCAGTGTTATGGGAGGCGGGCGCTTCACCGCTTAAAGCGGAGAAGCGAGGCAAGGCGCCCCTTTGCCGAGTCGCTGCTGTGATGCGCAAGCAGCCTCACTAAGCGGCCGCTTCTAGGGATGAGGCGACGAGGCGCGAGGCAGCCAAAGCGGGCGCTTTATGGTGACAGACATTTAAAAGGTCTATCTTGGTATTTTACATTTTAAAAAAAAGGAAAATTTGTTAAACTTCTAGGGTTTCTCTCTACTGCTGCTGGCGACATTTGCGACTTCTTAAGACCAGGTAACTTCTTCTCTTCTTCACTTCTTCTCTTCTTCTCCTCTTCTCTTCTTCTCTTCTTCTCCTCTTCTTTTCTTCAGTTCTTTTCTTCTTCTTCAAAGCTGCAATTGCTCTTCTTATTCAAAGCTGCAATTGCTCTTCTTATTCAAAGCTGTGATTGCTCTTCTTATTCAAAGCTGTGATTTTTTTTTCATCTTCTTCTTTTGTTCTTGTTCAGAGGCTCAAAGAGGCGAGGCTCTATTATTTTTTTTCAATTTTGCTCTGTTTTTTTTTTCAATGTTCAAACCTGCTCTGTTTTTTTTCCAATTTTGCTAAAAAAAAATTCAAGTCTGCACTATTTTTTTTTTCAATTCTGATTTGCTTCTTAATTCTTAAATCTTAACAGTGATTCAAAATGTCTGATCCGGCTTGGAAATATGGTACAAAAGTTGATCCGAACAATAGGTCTAAAGTTACATGTATTTTCTGTAACAAGACGTTTAATGGTGGAATTTTTCGCCATAAACAACATCTTATTGGTTCTTATAGTGATGTAATTAGCTATTCAAAATGTTCGGATAATGTGAGGAATGAAATAAAGGAGTATGTTGAGGGAAAAAGGGATCTAAAATGTCAAATGTTATCTCAACCACTAATAGTTACTAATCTTGATGATGATGATGAAATGGAAGAAGGAGAAGTTGCTGATTTGTCACTTCCTTCAAAATCACAAAAACAATAACAAAATGCATCAGCAGTCTCTTCAAGTTATGGATCAACCGGTAGGAAAGGTCCAATAGATTGTTACTTTCCTAAGAAGCCAGTAGATATTGCAGGGACAAATGGTAAAAATAATGTGCATGATGTGGCTAAAGGAGTTCTGAGGGATCGTGCAGTTGCGGCCTTTTCACGGTGGTTGTATGATGCAGGGCTTCCCTTCAATTGTGTCAATTATAACGACACTTTTGGAGACTTCATTGAAGCCGTAGCCCAATGTTGTCCAGGTATGAAGCCTCCCACTTATCATGAAGTTAGTGTCACTTATCTAAATAAAGAAGTGGAAGAGACACAAAAACTTGTGGAGGAGCATCGACTTGAATGGAACAAATTCGGATGTTCCATTATGATGGATAAGTGGACAGCAAGAACCGGAAAGATGATCATCAATGTGTTGGTGAATTCTCCTAAAGGAAGCTTATTTCTTGAATCCATTGATGCAAGCGACTCTTCTACTGATTCCATCAAAATGTTGTCCTTGTTTGAGAGCACCATAGAGAAGATTGGAGCAGAGAATGTTGTTCAAGTGGTTACAGATAATGCAGCTGAAAATATTAAAGCAGGTGATATGTTGAAGGGAGTGTTCCCTCACATATATTGGACTCCATGTGCAGCTCATTGTATAAACTTGATGTTCGGGGATATTTTCAAGGAAAGACCCTTCCAAGATATTTTCACTAAGGCAGTTAGGGTGCATTCTTACATTGTCCAAAGGCCTTTGTTGTTGAATATGATGAGGAGATTCACTAAACAAAAAAACTTAGTGAAACCTGGCAAGACTAGATTTGCTACTGCTTTCTTGACTTTGCAAAGAATGCACATACAAAAGGGCAATTTGAGAACCATGTTCACTTCAGATGAATGGAATAATAGTAAATTTGTAAAAAAAGTGAAAAAAAAAGAAGTTGCAAGGATAATGCTTTCTTACACCTTGGAACAATGTTGTTTATGCTCTTAAAGTCAATGGTCCCTTGCTTAAAGTTCTTCGTTTGGTAGATGGTGAGGCCAAACCATCAATGGGTTACATTTATGAAGCGATGGATAAGGCTAAGGAGGGTATTAAAAAGTTTTTTACTAATGAGCATAAATATAAGAAGGTCTTTGAGATCATTGATAAAAGGTGGAAGGATCAACTCCATCAACCGTTGCATGCGACTGGTAATATCTTGAACCCATCACTCTATTATAAACGTGAGAATGATTTGCTGAATAAGAAACTGATGGAGGGATTTCATAAGTGCATTGAAAAGTTGGTTGTTGATGAAAAAGTTCAAGATAAAATAACCAATCAGATTAGTACTTATTGCTCTGCTGATGGACTTTTTGGAATACCAATGGCCGTAAGACAAAGAGACAGAAAGTCACCAAGTGAATGACTCCTTCTATGTTTCTTTTGAGTTAACAATAACACTTCAAGTTGTTCCTTTATAATTTGTTGCTAAATTTTGAACGATTATTCTACTTTAATAGTTGAATGGTGGAGGCTATATGGTTCAGAAGCTCCAGAGTTACAAAAGTTTGCCATCAGAGTTTTGGGTCTAACTTGTAGCTCATCTGGGTGTGAGAGAAATTGGAGTGTGTTCGAACATGTAAGACTTAGAGGAAAGCTTTAGTATATTGAGATAATTATATTATATCTCAAATGTCTCAAGTCTCAACTCCTACTAATTACTTGTCAATATTTATTTGAAGATTTATACCAAGAAGAGGAATAGACTCACCCTAAAGCGCCTCAGTGACTTGGTGTTCATAAAATACAATAGAACATTGAGGCGTTGTTACAGAGCTCGCGATGAAATTGATCCAATTAGCTTGGAGAATATTGATGATGCCAATGAATGGCTAACTGGAGTTGAGAATGCTGAAGATGAACCAAATTTTAAGGAAGATTCTACTTTCACTTGGGGTGTTATTGCCGAGGCAAGTGAAGTTGAGCAGAACCGTTATGGTTTAAGGGGGAATACTTCAAGTTCAAGCTTACATAACAAGGGAAACAAAGTAGCTACTTCAACTTCAAGACTAGTTGATGAAGATGATGAAGTTGAAGATGATGAACAATATAATAATGATAATGAAGGAATACAAGAATTAGATGATCTTGGACTTGATGAAGTAGAGCTTTAGAAGAACAAGAATTAGATGTTGAAATCTTTGGTTTGCTTTAAAAGACTGCTGGCCTGACTGTTTTTTTTTTCTTCTTCTTCTTTTTTCTTCTCTATTTTGTGGCTATTTTGTGGCTGTTTTGTGGTTGTTTTGTTGCTTGCTCTGTTTTGCAACAGGTCCTTGAACCTCTTTCAATGATCAAACCTCTGTTTTGCTTCTATATATTGTCTTAAACTCTTAGTTGTTGATTTACTGTGTTACTGCTCTATTTTTAGGCTTTTTTAAAAAAAATTGTGCTTCACCTCAATGAAGCGGGCGCTTTGCTTAAAGCATAAAGCGGAGCCTTGTCGCTTTTTCCCGCTTCATACTCCCCAGTACACTGTTCCCAGGGAGGTCTGAGGCGGAGGCATCAGACGCAGTGATCACAAGTACAATTCTTGTCTATGATAGGATGGCTTCGGTACTTTTTGACCCAGGTTTTACATATTTATATGTGTCTGTGAATTTTACTTTGGGACTGGACTTGATTTGTGATATCCTTGATTGCCTTATCCATATTTCCACCCAGTTGGAGAGTCCGTGATTATGACTCATATTTATCATATATGTTCTGTTGTATTTGTGGGGTTACATACCTGGGTAGACTTGGTAATTCTGGATATGGTAGACTTCAATATCATTTTGGGCATGACCTAGTTATCTCCTTATCATGCATTATTGAATTATAACACCAAGACTGTAGCTCTAGAGATTCTGGGTAAGGATAGACTAGAGTGCGAAGGTGTGTACAGGCCTACGCCGGTTAAGATCATATTTTTTGTTCGGGCTAGAAAGCTAGTGGGGAGAGGGTGTTTAGCCTTTTGTCTCATCTCTGGGATGATAGTATAGAGTCCCCATTTATTGAGTCAGTTTCGGTTGTTTCAAAGTTTAAGGAGGTGTTCCCGGCGGATTTGCCTGGTATACCTCTGGACAGGGATATTGAATTCTATATTGACTTGGAGTCGGGCACTCACCCAATTTCCTTTCCTCCATATCGTATAGCTCTGGTAGAGTTAAGGGAGCTTAAGACTCAACTTCAAGAACTTCTAGATAAGGGATTTATCCGTCCCAGTGCTTCACCTTGGGGTGCTCCGGTCTTGTTCGTGAAGAAAAAGGATGGTAGTATACGTATGTGCATAGATTACAGGCAGTTGAATAAGGTGACCATCTAGAATAAGTACCCTTTACCCCGTATAGATGATCAGTTTGACCAGTTACAGGGTGCATCCGTGTTCTCAAAAATCGACTTGAGGTCAGGGTATCATCAGTTGAAGATTAGGCCCGAGGACATTCCTAAGACTACTTTTCGAACTCGGTATGGGCATTACGAGTTCTAAGTGATGTCGTTTGGGTTGACCAATGCTATCGTGTTGGAAATATTGAGTCACCAAAAGCTTTATGTGAAGTTTTCTAAGTGTGAATTTTGATTGACTTCAGTCTCATTCTTGAAGCATGTAGTGTCAGAAAAGGGGGTGATGGTGGATCCTCAGAAAATTGAGGCAGTAAAGAGTTGGGTCCGGCCTAGCTCTGTAACTGAAGTAAGGAGTTTTGTTAGGCTTGCAGGCTACTATTGTAGGTTTTTCAAGGACTTTGCATCTATTGCTACTCACTTGACAAGGCTGACTCAGAAAGAGGAACCATTTGTGTGGTCCAACAAGTGTGGGGAAAGCTTCCAAAAGCTCAAGCACTTCTAACCACGACTCCTATTTTGTCTTTTCCGGTTGAAGGTAAGGACTTTATTATTTATTATGATGCTTCACATTTGGGTTTAGGTGTTGTGTTGATGCAGGACATGAATGTGATAGCCTATGCATCCAGGCAGTTGAAAGTTCATGAGAGAAATTACCCAACCCACGACTTAGAGTTGGAAGCGGTGGTGTTTGCACTCAAGACTTGGAGAAACTATCTCTATGGTGTCAAGTGTGAGGTGTTCACTGACCATCGCAGTTTCCAACATGTTTTTACCCAGAAGGACTTGAATCTGAGGCAGAGAATGTGGATGGAGTTGTTAAAGGACTTTGATGTGACCATTCAGTACCATCCGGGTAAGGCTAATGTGGTGGCAGGCGCATTGAGCCAGAAGACAGTTAGCATGGGCAGTTTGTCTTGTTTGGGGTGTCCAAACGACCATTGGCAAGGGAGATTCATACTTTGGAATCTAGGTTTATACACTTGGATATTTCAGAACATGGTGAGGGTGTTGGCCAGTATTGAGGTCAAATACACGTTCCTAGAGGAGATAAAGGCCAAACAACTTTAGGATTCACAGTTGAGCAAGCTTCAAAGCAAGGTAATATTCAGAGAGTTCGGGGATGCCACATTGGATGCTGGAGGGGTGTTGAATTTTATAGAAAGGATTTGTGTTCCTCGAGTTGATGACATCATTCAGAAAGTGTTGACAGAGGCTCATGGCTCGCGGTATTCGATTCATCCGGGTGTAACCAAGATGTACAGGAATTTGAGGCAGCTTTACTGGTGCCCCAAGATGAAAAGGGACGTAGCTAATTTTGTGTCCAAATATCAAAATTGCCATCAGGTAAATTATGAGCACCAAAGACCTGCGGGACTACTTCAAAGGATGCCCATTCCAGAGTGGAAGTGGGAAATGATAGCCATGGACTTTGTGGTGGGTCTTCCCAAGACTTTGGGGAAGTATGACTCTATTTAGGTCATTATGGACAGGCTGACCAATTCAGGTTATTTTATTTCGGTCATGGTGGACTACAATTTACAGCAATTGGCTAAGAACGATGTGAAAGAGATCATGAGATTGTACGGGGTACCACTATCCATTATTTCAGAAAGGGGTATGCAATTTATCTCTAAGTTTTGGGATAAGTTACATGAAGAGTTGGGCACTCAACTCACCTTTAGTACAACCTTTCATCCTCAGACTGATGGTCAGTCGGAGAGGACGATCCAGGTATTGGAGGACATGCTGAGAGCATGTGTGATTGACTTCGGGGGCTATTGAGACCAGTTTCTACCATTGTGTGAGTTCTCATATAACAAAGCTACCACTCCAGTATCGACGTGGTACCATTTGAGGCACTGTATGGGAGGAGTTCTAGGTCACCTATAGGGTGGTTTGAGGAAGGCGATGTAAAATCTTTGGGCGTGGACTTGGTAAGGAAAGCATAAGAAAAGGTGAGAGGCATTCATACCAAGTTGCTAGCGGCCCAAAACAGGCAGAAAGAATATACGGATTGCAAGGTAAGGGACATGAATTTTCAGATTGGTGAACAAGTGCTATTGAAAGTTTCACCAATAAAGAGAGTTATGCGTTTCGATAAGAAGGGCAAGATCAGCCCTCGATTCATCGGACCATTCAAAGTTCTTGAGATTATAGGGCCAGTGGCTTATAGGTTAGCATTGCCACCCAGTTTGTCGGGTGTCCATATGGTATTCTATGTATCAATGCCAAAATGATACCATGTGATGGGGATTACATCATCAAGTGGGATGATGTATTATTGGATAAGGATCTACTCTATGAAGAGGAACCGATTGTAATTCTTGATCAGGATATTTGGAAATTAAGGACAAAGGTGATCAACATGGTAAGGGTTCAATGAAAGCATCATCTGGTTGAGGAAGCCACTTGGGAAACCAAGAAGGACATGCGGGACAAGTACCCTCACTTATTTGAGGATTCAGGTACTACGCTTCCCTTTCTTTATTTCCATAATTTTGGGTTGGGTCATTCGGGGATGAACGATGAGTAAATTGGTATCTGTTGTAACGACCAGGTTTGTCATTACGAGTAAACATTTCATGCCAAGTTTCGAGTCAGAAAACTTCCGGGTTTGGAAGTTGAAAATCCTAGGCTAGGCTAGTCTCGACCAATTATGGAGTGAGGTATGGTATAGGAAACTTCGGGTAAGGATTGGGTAAAGTGTATTGGTTTTCCGGAGGACTTCTCAGAATCAAATTCGGGTAAGTAGAACTCCTAGTATCGAGGTTGACGTGAAGGGGTTATTCCGAAATGTCAGGAAATAGAGCGTGTCGTAAAATAGACCAATTTAGGAGAATTTATGACTTTTTGTCCTGTGTCAATCGCTGTAGCCTCTGCCGTAGCGGAGAAAATACCACTACAGCGGGAGTCAATGTCAGTCAGCCTCCGCCATAACGGTTGATTCTGCTACGGAGCTACCGCTATAGCGGAGCGTAATAGGATTTAATGCATAAACTTCCCTAAAATAGTCAATTTTCATCAAAGACGTTTTGGGAGAAGGGCAAGACAATTTTGGGCGATTTTCCTCCATTTTCCATCATTTTTCATTCCAAAGGTAAGGATTCTACTCTCAAAACTCCGTACTATCTTTCCTATGCTATAGAATTTCTAGGGGTGGACTTGGGGAAAGATTTGGAATGACCTAGGATGGTAGAATCCGAGGAAAAAAAGGGATTCTAGAATGTAGAAGTTCTTGTGTGTTGTTTATTTCACTAGATTATGATCATGTGACCTTAATTCTCTAAATATATCCATAAAAATGGTAGGAATAGATGAATTAATGGTGGAAAATCCTGGGAAAGGGGTGGAATGATTATGGTTGGCCTGAGGTTTGGGATTTTGCATAATCCAGATAATTAATAGGCCATAAGGATTGCTTTTGCTTACTGTGTGTTGTTTTAGACCAAGAACCGGCAAGAACTTCGAGAAACGGGAAAGCTCTGATTGAGTAGAGCTTGGAATATTTTGAGGTAGGTGATGATTTTGATTCTAATATGTATTATGTTTTCACATAATATTTTGTAGTAGTGTATGAGTTGCATGTTTAGGAAATAAAATGTGAATGTCTAGTCGTTCGGTAATCGTCTTTGTGAAATGAACTTCTTTGTTTGCTTGTTGGTTTTACAAGTATGTTTGTTCATTGGTTGTGATTGATTTGGACTTGTATGACATTCAGTTGGCGCAGGTACCACACCTGGTATGGGAATTACTAACGGTTGGATCGGGTACCATGCCTAGTACGTGTATACTAACGGTTAGCTCAGGTACCATGCTTGGTACGAGAATTCTAATGATTAGCTCGGATATCACACCCGGTACGGGTTGTCTTGATTGCATTGTCTTATTCTTTGATGGTTTCATGAGTAGACCGGGTTGCCTTCTTGAACTGTGATATCTGCATAGGGTTCGTGAGAGGCTGGGTGATTTTATGTTAAATGTGAGCTTGGTCTTAGATTAGACCGGGATTGCATGTCTAACTCTTAGGTGATGTTAGGGGGATCATTGGCGGGTCTGAGTTATGTGAAAAGGGGTATTCGTTACTATTTTTGGGTGGGGTCAATGGTTGGTATATAGTTCATGTGTTAATAAGCTTAGAGAGGGATTTAATATCTGGCTAATTGTTGACTTACTACATGTTTCTTGTACCTTACTATGTTATGGTTTACTGTTCATATTATGTTTATTGGAGCTGGCCGATGATCCTATCAGTACACGGTGTTTGTGTACTGATTCTGCACTTGCTTTTCTTTTTGTGAGTATAACAAATCTTTCGACGGCTGACACACGACCTCATCTGTAGCCCCAGCGCTTTCAGACATCAGGGGTGAGATGCTTCGATCGAGCTACCTTGATCTCTTTCACTTCAGTTATAGCTCACTTGTTTCGGGCTTAGACTCTTGTTTATTTTGGGGTTGCGTGCCTGTATTCTAGACGTTTGTTAGTGTTTTGGTACAATGAGTTTTAGGTACTAGGAAGGGATTTTTCGCAAGTTATTTATAATAGTATTGAGATTGTTATTGAATTGCTAGTTTATTTTCTTGTACACTAGTTTTGAGCTGTTAGAACGGTTAAGTTCGGGGTCGTTGATGGTTTGCTTTGCCCAGGGGTTGGGTAAGTTCCACTCACGACAGTCTGGGTCGTGATATCAGTGCAGGTGGACTATTTGTTCTTTATATATTGGGTTCCTGAAAGAGCAAAATTTATTATTATTTTGCGTATAGTTGGTTCTTAAAGGGCCGGGATAGTATGCTTAAATGACAAGGTGGTTCTTCTGTGAACCGGGGTTGCATATTATTGGCGTAGATGATATCCTAGGAATCCTTGTTTGGTCTGAGTTATATAAAAAGGATATATGTTTGTCGTCACTGATAATTGTCAATGTCGATTAGACTTGTTACATGCTGTTGATGAGCTAAGAAAGAGACTTGTAGTCTGGTTATAATATTGGCTATTGTTACTTATCGAGTATGGCCCTAGGGGATATTGGACCGGTCTTGTACTAGTAGGTGGCGGTACAATGAGTGTGGTCTACGTCACTAAGTAGTGGGGTTTACTCCGGGTTGTTGAGTCACAGTGGTTGACTTGGGTAAGGAAATGGTAGTCCGGATATGGACATAGATGTTGGCAATGATAGGGGTGACTTGGAAAGTCTAGGTGATAAGTATGACATGAGAAGTCTAGATGATAAGTGTGACTTGGGAAGTCTAAGGGTTAGTGTGTCTTGGAAAGTCTAAAGGTTAAGGTGACTTGAGAAGTCTAAGGGTTAAGTGTGACTTGGGACGTCCTAGGTGTTAGGGTGTAGAGTTAGAGAGGAGAGTTGGCAGCGGAAGGTTTAGGAAGGCTCGGGTTTGAAGCAGGATTTGATAAAAGTGGATGTTGAGGGATTGAAGCGTTATAGTTAAATGTGTATATTTCCCTTGATTTCTTGTATGATGGTATGAGTGGATTCGGGTCAACCGATGATGACTACCAGTACGTATGTTTGTTCTGATTCTACTCTTGCTATACCTTTTTTGGTATAGTCTGGTTGCAGGATTGGTGATGTTTCATAGGTACATGACGATGGTGATCTCCAACAGCTCCTACTTCTTGTTTCTATGGTGGAGTTGTGTACTTTTATATTTTCTTGTAATACTCTTGTAGTAGCTCTTATACCGGGTTAGACTAGAACCTAGAGAGGGTGTATGCATTTTAAAAAAGAGGTTTTTTCGCATTATATTGTAAATATTTTCATGTGATAAAAACAATTATTTATGGTTTTACTTTATTTTCTGCATTACCTGTTGGATCGGGTGGTAAGAGTTCTCCTATCTAGGTGGATTAGAGTAGGTGCCCGCACGGCCCGGTAGTTGGATCGTGACACCTTGTAATCTTGAAGTCTTCGGATGCTTGAATTACTTTCCTTGTAATCTTGAAGTCTTCCTGTGATCTTGCAATCTGCTGGATTACTTTGGCTCAATCACATCTTGAAGAATCTACTGAATCTTTGACTTCCTTGATTCCTGGATATTATTCTCATTATTTTGTGGTCACTTCCTTGAATCGTGGAGAATTTGTGATTTCTTTGATCTTCTTACCTTTGTGTTCTTTTGCTT
Organism: Jaltomata sinuosa; assembly: GCA_003996215.1. Lineage (NCBI taxonomy): Eukaryota > Viridiplantae > Streptophyta > Magnoliopsida > Solanales > Solanaceae > Jaltomata > Jaltomata sinuosa. The sequence continues at coordinate 68,063 of QJPP01003095.1, read as the reverse complement.
GAGATTCCTTGAAGCTTATTGTTTCTTTTTGCCTGCAACAAATTAGAGGATTAATTTTGTCATTATTAAAACTGATTTCAGGAGGTAACATATTGTACATTGTCAAAATATAGCGGTCAAAATCGCCATATTTTCTTTGGGCTAAATGATGTTTTGCACTGATGTCTAGTTCTTGTATGGCTCATTGCAACATTCTTGTTATAATTTTATTTATTTATTTGAACTTTTAATTATACCAATGTATCCAGACTTGTCAAATACTTTAGAACAACTTTAACACAAATATAAAACATTAATAAAATATCTATTATTGAAAAAGTATAAGTACTTCAACATTACATCTCTGTAATGTGCTTTGTACACACTAAAATTTATCTTGACAAAGCTGTTGTTAGGGACTTGTCAACTAATTTCTGAAACTCATGTTCATATCAAGAAATATCTTTTTTCGTTAATCTTTTCCTCAACAACTTTAATTTCTTGTTTCTTGCAAACAAAGATAGCATCACGTGAAAGATGGATTAGCATGGCCTAATAAATGATAATTCTGATTTTCTTTTGGTTAAACTACCTAAAGAGACATATCTTCTTATCATATTTACTAACTCTCCCACTATTTTATTTTAATTACTTAATATACCACATGTTTTACTCGAATACATCACCTCAGGTCATGATACATTGCCTCACCTCGGATACATCCCACCACTGATGTATCAAAGGTAAAACCAAAGAATGCCGATATATTCGAGTGGTTTTGGAATGTATTAAATGGGATTCCGATGTATCCGAGTAGTTTGGAGATGTATCACGAGGTGAGGCGATGTATCCCGAGGTGAGGGATGTATCCGAATGGAAGTGAGGTGGGAAAAAGAGTAATTAGCTCTCAAAGATGTGTGTTTTAGGTAAGTTACCCCTTTTTTTTCTCGTATAAGGTCAAATATAGATCAAAATTATGCAGTGACTTTAAGTATTAAATTTCAAGAGTATTAGTATATTTTAAAAGTTCAAGATATAATTAGGATATTAGTAAAGCACAATGATAGGGAAGACTAATTATTCTTATTATACAATATGCATACAGTTATTAGTAAATTAAGTCATGCTATTAATGATTAAACGATAACTTTCAAGTTAAATAAGAGAAAATAGACAATTAGCACGCAATAATCTCTCTACCCAGCAGTTTCAAGTTCACTATTTAAAAGTATTTATAGTGAATGGACTAGTACAAATGGGGCTTCGAATGGATAAAATTATAGACTGAATGGACTAAGTACAAATGGGGCTTTGGGTTCACACTACCTTTCAACAACTCTCCGGGCATGCTTATTACTTTATATATTCCCTATTTTTCTCCAAATCTCAATTGTAAACCCTTGCTATTCTAAAGAACACTCCAGAAGAATATCAGTATATATCCCAAGCAACAAAACACCTATCAATAATGGCATAACACATCAACAACAACAAAGTCAAAGCACCTATCAGCTATGGCATAACTGAGAAATTATCCTCTATAACTGCTATATCATTAGTAGCTGATAAATTTTATACTGTTCAAATGTGAAAGACTTTCGCGTAATAGAACTGAGTAAGATGCTATTCTTAGTAAATGCTTACTCATTAAAGCCTATGACTAACTACAGAAAGCTCATATCCTTTGATAACTCCGTATATACAAGAGAGACAATTTAACAACATATAAGCAAAAGACAAATTCAAGAAAATTATTTTGCTAAACAAGGGATTGAGCTGTACCTGATCAATAAGAATGATAGCAGGACATAAAATTTTGATCCAAGGAGGTAGCGTCATCTTCCGGTATATTGAAAACTTAACATCTCAATACGATGAAGACGCGTCAAATTTTTTTTCTAGTGTTCTCTGCATAAAAATATTGCAGAACATGAAGAGAGTTGAGCTATCGATAAGAAAAACGTTAGCGTGGACAAGATGTGAAGCTACATGCATCAAAGAGGAAAAATTAATGGAGACAAAGAGAAAACCCGCTAACAGTCTCATGTCTCTGGACAAGAATGATTCTAATTTATCTTCTTTAGGCTAGCTCTGTACATGATACATTGAATTGTCACAATAAACTAACAATAGATACAATATACAACCAGTGTGAGGGAGTTGAGATTTCATGAGAGACAGAAAAAATAGATCACCGCATAGTGAATGACAATGCGGCAACCCATGAAACATTTTATACGACTTCCGCATAAGGGGTAAGGATTATTGACTGACAGTTTATAAGACCTTACCTCAGGGATGAGAATTATAGACCAATTCAAGTATGTCGCCCAAGATTTCAAAGATGAGCTCTAGCACCACTGCAGTTCAGCAAAAGTAACACGCATAGGAAAAAGTGTTATTCTTTTCAATTGAAAATGCAACAAAGAGAAATTCTTGCATAGTTCAGGCTCATGCAAAACTTAGATATGCCTGTCATTGGGTTAATCTAAACCTCAATCACTTGTACAATGAGACTCGTAAAGTCACAACAATGAAAATAACGGGGTTGCACAAACACCGAACCAAAACAAACAGCCACCTCACCGGAATAGTGATGTCGACACAGCAAAACATGCATAATAAATTTAGAAAATTGAAATAAAACATCAAATTTTTACTAAAATGATCCTTGATATTTAATTAAATAACTAATTATCCATTTTCAGCAATTTTCACACTAAAATGCAGAAAACTTACAGATAATCTCATTAATAAGAGAAATACACGATCTGGATTCTATCTTAAGCAATTTAAGTGTTAGAAAATACATATTTAGATATGTTACAGAATATTGAACTACCAAAATCATAATATGGATAGAAGAAACGATGACATACCACATTGAGAGAATTAGGAAAAGCAATCAAAATCCAAAATGGAAACAACTGAAGAAATCACTATTTCAAGCCCTAATTTGACGCATACCGTACTTCACCGGGAGACCAAAATGCCGCTGATAAATTTTCACCAAATCAATGAGAGGGAGAGGGAGAGAGGGCAGAAGAGTGTAAGTGACCTGTGACCCGATTCTATTGGAGCAACACATGGCTTGACTTATTATTATTCAAAAAATAAACCCAAAAAGTCTGCTAAAATTAAAATAAGGATACCGGCTGTTCAGAACCGCCCTAATATAGCTCAAATGCTGTTAAATAAATAGTAAATACGGCTTTCAGGAAAGTGCCATATTATATCGTGTATTATGGCGTTTTTAGAAAACTACCGTATATAAATCACCGTAACATCATCTTCTTCTTTTTTTTTTTTTTTTTTTTTTTTTTTTTGTAATGAGGGAAAATAATACATGCATTAACTTTGTATATTATCAGTACTTTATTTGGGATATTTTTTCAGCCTATGTGTAATTAATTCTTGCATTACTACAATGAGTTCTAATGCATGCATTAGCATGATTAAAGACGTAATTGTCCCTCAAAACTTTTTTCACATTCTCTCCATCATATTTGTGAATGTATTTTTGTAAATAAATATTTTTTTAAAAAAATTATGCAATGCATGTTATTTTTAATACATCAAACTAGACACTGCATAAGAAAAATCTTAGCATAACTAATGCAAGTATAACTAATACCAACATTATACTAATACAAGCATTACTATTACACCATATTCTACATTATTCTTATACAACCTACCAAACGATCCCTAAAAGTCCCATGCTACTCCTCACTTCCTAAATACTTGTCACATTTTTTGTTTGTACGTCTCTTAAAAAAATATTAGCTAGAGAGTAATTTAACTAAATTACCCTTATTTATCACTTCTCTCTATTTAATACTTTTTTTTTTGCATTATATTAATATTTCTCCATATTTATCACTAAGGGTAAAGATGAAAATAAATAATTAATTATGTCTTAATTTTTTAAAATGACAAGTATTATGAAATATATATTTTTAGTAAGGATGATAATATTTAAGAACAGAGGGTGTGTTTGTTTTCTACTCCATATTTCAATCATTTCTCACTTTTCTTGGTTCCTTCAAATATTTAATTTCAAATGTCGTCTTTCCTTTCATCTTTATTCATTTTCCATGTATTAATTTTAATCAAAATCTTTCCTATTCTATCTAGAGATGGATCCATTAGGGGTCGACTAGGTTTTTTTGTTCTTCGATCATTCTCTTTCGAGTTTAGATAGATTTTAAGTAGGCGTTTGACCTTCGATTTCAAATGTTTTTTATTTTATTTGAATTTTTTAAAAGTGAAGTTGTTTTTTGTTATAGTTTTTACAAAGAATATTTGAAATAATGTGTTGGAAGTCACGTCTTTTCTAGAAACTTTAATGTGACCCATATATTTGGTAATTGAATATTTAACTTGTCTCTTAAGTAAAATAATAAATCATTCAATCAATCTTTTTCCATAATATGCATATTCTGAATTTCCTTGATGGAAGGAAACTATTTGAGTCCCTAGGACCAATCGTATTTCATGGTGAAGTCTTTTAGGACTAAGGTTTTTTGCTTAAGAATCAGAGACTACTTATAAATACGCTTGTGACTCCATTAATCTGACACACACAGTGATATGCATAGGCTAGAAGATTCTTAGGTTATTTTTTTTGAAAAAATTAGATAAAATGAACATTGTATTAAATTTATTACACAAAAAATAGCCCATTTATCATTTATTACCTAAATGGCCATTCAACCAAAGTTTTTACTCGAAATGGCCATTTGGTATACATGCTGTATATATACGATATACATGCGGCTATTTTTTTAAAACTTTTTAGCAGTATATATACATATACATGCGGTATACATACGATATACATGCGGCTATTTTTTATAAATTTTTTTTACAATGGTACATTTTTGTAAAAAACCCTATATGTTTTTCTTTACCACTTTCTTGCTAAAGTTCATGCAAGACAAAAATGATTCTCCATATCATTTGAAAAACTACGGCTTCTACTTTAATGTTTCATTGTGTTTGGCTTTGTGTACGTATTGAATTTTAACATGTGGTATCAAAGCCTGTTTTTAATCATCTTGTTTAGTATCTAATCATCCGATTATAGTTGCAAGAGATCTGAAGCATTACATAATTTTATTGTTATGACTATTTGAATTTTAAAAGCTTTCTTTAATGGAGAATAAAAAATATTTTGTTTGTTAAATGGAAAGCTTTATTATTGTAGTTACCCTAAATCATATAAGTTTATTTTTGATTGGATTTGTATAAGAACATTGCAGGAGTAATACATATAATATCTTTGTGTTGCTTTTGATCGTGAAAATAGGTTAAGCTTAATTAACTTTGTTTTTAAGCCATAAAAGTTAACTTTATTTTCTGAAACATGAATTCAATTGATGTTGAAATTTTTATTTGATTTGGTACTTAAGCCTCATTTATTTACACTTTATGGAGGTATGAATTTTACCATTCAGATTCAGTTCATTAAGAGAGTTTATTTTTTAGGTTTGAATCTTAATCATTCACATTCAACCCATTAAGTCCATTTTTTTTACAAAGCCTCTTAATGGATCTGAAAAGATCTGCATGAATCCAACATGTAACAAAGTCTTAACACCATTTAGACTCATTTAATAAGAGAATACAATTATTTCACAAAAAGCTCATGCCCCCCTCCCCCCGCTTTCTCTTTCCGGATGCCTCTCCCTCGCTTTTCGTACGCCTCTCCCTCTCTTTCTCAATCATATATCAATTTTTTCCTTTTCAATTGAATTTTTTTCAAGATCTTTACAAGTAATTTGTTCAGCATTTTTTATATTCATAATTATTTTTGAGTATATTGATGTTTATAAGAAACTCAAGGTTTGTGAATGAAAAAATAGACATACTAATAATGTAGTTGCATGATTTTGATATCTTTTATCATATTCTAGATATTCTAAAAAAATGACCTTGTTACAGAAATGAACTTCCTTCTCCGATCCCATTTTTCAATGTCACTCTGTAACCTCTCTGCATTGTGGGTCTCTTGCATATTATGTCAGATGTTTCGCACAAATAAAAATTTAAAATACAAAGCAACAAACACGATTTTTGATATAGCAGAGTATACATTATATATCTCAATATCTTACTTTTTGTTTTTCACATATCCCTATTTCCCAATACTTTTGCATTCTCTCAATTGAACACCAAGAAAGGTATAGAGTTGTTCCTCTATTTACTTGCTCTCAAAATAAAGTTTTTCAATTCACATTTTTGGAAAAGAAAAGAATATTTTTTCTCTCATGAATATAGAAGAAATTTAAATTATAACAAAGAAATTATGATCAGTAAATTAATAACATGCATTAGTTTGCACCAAAAAAGAATTTTAAATAATTGGTGTTATATATTTTTCAAAAACATTAATTCTTTCACCAACAAGAATTCAGACTAGAAAGTTTTCTCTAAAGTTGTCATAAAAGTGTGTTTTAAAAATGATAGAAAATTATTTAAAAGCATTGTTCTTGCGTTACACCAAATAGATATAATAAAAACTTATTCACATTTTAGTTTTAGAGAGAGAAAGTGTAACAATTCTTATAGTGATTTTTGACTTTTGATGTGTTTTGACAATTTTAACCTTCCTTATAATTATATTATAATATTCGTGGTATGTAAGAGTGGGCGGCACGGTCCTCGAGATTGTTGATTGAGAATTATGCAAGTTTCTTATTTTGGAAGGTTGGAAAGCTGATATGATTGACTTTAGTCAACATCCTTAGAAGTTGAACTCGTATCAAAATTTCATTAGTGCCATCAGCTCCGGAATGTAATTTTTGGATTAGTAGGGCTATAGGTTCGGGTCCTGAGACATTTAGAAGAGTTTTAGAAGAGTTTTTGAGTTTTGAAAGTAAAAAACTTAAGAAAGTTGACCAAAGTCAACCTTTGTGGTTAATGAGGTCATTTTTGAGTTTTGATATTTTCACTAGGTCACGAGGGTGACATTTGGTCTACTTCAAGGTTTGATTCAATTCCCAAGGCCTTGAAATGAGTTTTGAGTCGTTGTTTGAAAATTTAGAGATTTCTAAGTTAAGAGTTGAGTTCAGTCAATATTCACTCAAGATGACCTCGTTTGGGTGTTTTGATGATTCCATCAGATCTGGAATGTGTTTTACAAGTGGTTTGCACTATTGGTTTGTGTTCGAAAGGTCTCAGATAAATTTTGGGTACTTCTTCAGAGATTGAAGTTTTTCATCATCGAGTTTTAATAGTATCATCTGAACCAAATGAGCTATATTTGATTCTTGGATAGAATCATTAGATCCTTATAAAATTTTGGAGCTAACGCAAAAAAATTATCGCATTTGGAGTTCGTATGAGGGAAATATGATCATTTTACTATGGACAACTATTGTTGGTGAAACTGTGGTCACGATCGCGGAACTTTAGTCGTGATCGCGAAGGGTTGCCACTGAAGGACTTCGCAAATGAGAGCCTTTGGTCGCGATCACGATAGGTCACCACTGAAGGTACCAATGATTATTTAAAAGACAGATTTTGAGGATTTCGTATTTTTGATATTTTAGAAGCTAGGGAGCTCTGATTGAAGTGATTTTTAATGCGGTTTTTCTCGTACAGATGTTAGGTATGTGTTTCTACCTTCATTTTACTCATTTACTAGAATACCATTTCCTTATTCATTATTTTTGATTCACAAATCAAGTTTTGAAACTCCAAAGTTCAGAAATCAAAAGTTTTTTTTTGTTTTAGGATCAATTTGTGATCGATTTTCGTTGATTTTTAGAAATTAAGTTCCTTGAAGTATAAACTAATTTTAGCATAAATTTACTAAACTTTCTTGTTTTAAATTGCGTTTTAACTTGGAATTTTGGGGTTTTATATGATAAAGTTAAAGATTAATAATCTTGATGATTTCAAGCTTGATTTTAATCTCATTTTCAATAAAATTTCATATTTTAACTCCTTAAGCTTTAAGTAAATTGATTTTCTAACAAAATTGTAATTTTGCCCTTGCGAGCTCGGGGTTGACTTTTGAGTTAACTTTTTGGACCCGATTTAGAATCTTAACAATATGAGTATCATTGGATTCGTGTTTATGCTTATTTGTGATAGAGTGGTTGCATTTGGAGGCTCTTCATAAAGGAAAAGCTCAGATGTGACCTTGTAGAGTTTGTTATTCGGCTTCAAGGTAGGTTATGATTTAACTTTCTTCAGACTTTACTTGGGTGAGAACTTATCATGTAAAATATGCTATGGGTTGGGTGAATGATAACTAGCATAATTTTGAGTTGAATTATATTAGAGAAAAGACATCAAAACACCCCTAAACTTGTCCGCAAAACTTACTTTACCCCTTTAACTACATGGGCATTTATTTACCCTTCTTAACAACTTTGAAGTGATTTAATATCACTCTAAAAATATTATACCAGTCTCACAATGGAGAGTGTATTACACACACGCCACATCGTTGACACATCAGTGCCACGTCAAAGCTACGTTGGAAATTATTTTTTTAAAATAGTAACTCACTAAATATGTAGTAATAAAAAGAAAAATAAAAATCCCTTCACCCCCCTCCTCTCCCTGTCTTCTTCTCCAACGCAATCCCCTCACCCACCCACCCCACCCCTTCTCCAGCACCCCCACAAGCCACCCACCCCCACATTATCTTTTGTTCTTATTTTCGCTCTACACTCATCTTCTTCATTACACTATTCTTTAATTTCATTATAAATTTATTTTTGTGGCCTAATTTTAAGTTGACATCGTAGGTGTTGGTGATGATTGTTGTGAAATTACGGAGATGGAGGTGAAATTATTATTGGTGTTGAAGTATTTAGGAGTTTATATCAATGGTGGTGAAAATTGTGAAATTAACGGAGATGGAGGTGAAATTACTGTTGGCGGTGAGTATTGTAGAGTTGACGATGGTGATGTTGCTATTGGTGATGGGCATTGGTGGAGTTGATGACTGCAATGATGATGTTAGTAGTGATGGCGAGCTTTGAGGATTTAACAGTGACAATAATGAAGATGAGAAAGATCTGAGTCAATTTCTAACATCTAAAATTTATCACTGATTTACCTTATTTTTCACTACTTTATATATTCACAAATACTTTAATCAAATACTTACATCAATTATCAAAGCTATCAATTTGAAAAACCTCACAGATCTGCTATTTTGATTTGAATTTTTTTCTTTTGTTGTAAACTGCTTAGAAGAAAGGGAAAAGTGTAGTTATGAGATGAAGAAATAAATTGAGGAAGGAGAAGAGAGGGAGTGATGGGGTGGAGGGGGTGGAGGTGTGAGGAAGAAGAAGGAATTGAAAAGATGGAGGCGGGGGCAGCGGGGGTGGTGGGGTGTGAAAAAGAAGGAAGAGGAGTGAAAAAAGGTATTGGGTTATTGGCTGAAAAGAAAAAATGGGCCCCACTTATTTTTTCTTTTGATTTTTTAGCAATTTACGCACTGTTTTTTTTTTGCCACTTTAACCATTTGGATGGGATTAAATTCATTTGAAAGTTGTTAAGGGGGGTAAATAAATGCTCGTATAGTTAAAGGGCTAAAGTAAATTTTGCGGACAAGTTTAAAGGTGTTTTGATGTCTTTTCTCATTATATTATTGTGATGCCCATGTGGGATCCCATGTTAATCATAGTGTTTGAGACTCGAATATGACGGTTACACCTATTTTCTATTTATTTTCTCATTCATGCATATTCATACTTCTCATGGTTCATAGTAATAGAAAATAGTTTGATTTTTGAAAGAAATGTCTTGAAAGACTTGATCAAAGGAATAAGTGATTTAGTCTCGATTAGAGTCCGAGTCACTGATATATTGATAAAATTGATTGGTATATGGACCTCGCGAGTCCACTATGGGTCCCATCCTGGAAGCGATAAATGTATAAAGGGTGTATACGGTAGGCATAAGTCATTGCATTTTATTCGACATCATTGCATTGCATCATTATTTATCTTGATTGGGATATTCTGTGTTATTATTGCTATTGAAATGCTGAGATTCTTCTGCATGCAGGGTTATCATATTATTCTTTATTTGTTATAGTTTCTGCTTAAGCTCAGTGGCCTATGATGCCTATGGAGTATAAGTGGACCGTACTCATTTCTAATTTTTTGCATCTTTTTGATGCAGATCCTGGTTCGAGAAGACCCCATGGTTAGAGATCGTGCGGAGTTGCTATTTTTCAAAGTTATTGTGAGCTTCTGAGTTCGGAGTCCGTCTCAGCTTCATCTATCTTTATTTCTATCTCTTCTACTTTTGGACAATGTATTACAGTTTTGACTTTTGAATTAGAGCCCACTCTTGTATTCGTGACAGCTGAGTTTTGGGATGTTTTAGAATATGATATTCAGATTCCCTTTGTTTATTACTGACTTGAGTTATTATTAGATATTCATCGTGTTATTCTATTTTTTCCCTTTATTATAGGTTGCTTATGTTTATTGAGTTAGGCTTACCTACCACGGTTGGATTGGGGATATGTGCCATCACAATCCTTGGATTTTGGGTCTTGACAAGTTGGTATTAGAGCACTAAGTTCACCAGTCTCATAAGTACAAGAAACAATATCTAGTAAAGTTTCGCGGTTTGATGCAGAGGCATCCGTTATCTATCTTTGAGAGATGATAGACTTTAGGAAATTCCATTTTCTTGATTTCTTATCGTGCCTTCTTGGTTTGGTTTAACTCTTCAAATCTCCGATTCCATTATCTCACTTATAGTGAATATACATTCTTGGATTCGCACGCTTAAATTTGGTCTTGATATCGCGTGGTTTGGTGCAAGACTTGGTACTAAGGAGGAAGTAGTAGACTAATGAGAAGAATTTATAGCTAGATTTAGACTATATCTATTATTCGAAGACAGAGTGAGTAAGGTTATGGTTCAAATGATGAATTTTGAAAATATTCATATGGAAATGTGAACAATAGTTTGAAGAACTTCATTGAACGTATTATCTCCTACGATGACTTTTTAGCAGTTGGAAAAGTATATATATATGTGGCATAGACGGTATCTGAAATAGTATTAACAATTGGGAATGGTATGACTAAAGAAATAACTAGGTAATAAGTGTGGTGACTTTGAAGACTATAGTTAAGGAAGTTTGTCATGACAAGAATGGGTTGCTCAGTGTATGATAAGAACGAAGATGCTTCAACAGAGATCAAAATTTCTACTACAGTCTTATGGCATGAATGTATCAATAAAGATTCATCAATTCAGTGGAGGTATAGGGACATACACTAATATTTTAAGAGAAAGGTTAAAGTGGTGAAGGATCACTGGATCGATTAAGAGGACATATTTCTAAGTGTAAGAAAGGATTTCATATAACGAATTTTGAGGTGGTATGACAGTTTCAAGGTTCTATCTTGTGAAATGGCGGTACGACAAAGAGAATTTGAATGGTTTAAGTTTTAGTATATGACTTCCATAGTAGGACCCGTGGTTACTTGGCCAGATCATGAGATGTGCAAATTTTGCTATCGACTGGAATTTATGAAAGGGTAAATTGACTATGTGTGTGGTGACATGAAGGATAAAAGAAGAGCAAGTGTTAATTGAAGGGAGATGATTGTCATTTTTAGGCCAAAAGTGGAAAAGTTTCTTTCATTATTGGATCTTTATGGGACTATGTGACAATATTTCTTTAGTAAAGGATATGTTTACTTGTTTGTGTGAGATGAAGACAAGGATGCATATTATTTTAGGCTATAGATTGAATAGTTTGTGTAATGTGTTATTGTTACTTGAGGGGTAAAAATGTATGGTGTGATTTGAATATGACCTTCTTGATGGTTATGTTGTAGAAAAGTGGTAGATCTTCTGAGATTTCATGATGTGGTACTACTATGGTAGAGCAAGTGATAAATGGAAACAGATATATCGATAACGAGTGTAGAAGGTTAATTACTTAAGGATATATTAGTTGTTTCACCTATTTGGATAATAGATTTCGACACTACATTCAAATCCAAAGGACCAACTAGCTTTTACTACAAACACTTGAGGGAGACATCAGTCTATAGGGAAAATTAAAGTGGTCGATCAATGGTAGATATTAACATATTCATATTGTGAAGTGTATTTCAGAGATTTAATTAAGGGCTAGTGATATCAATTGAGACCAAGAGGAGTAAATCGATATTGAGATAGTGAACTTGTGGATAAAGAAAGTATTCAGCGGATATGTTGTGTGGAATCATCTGAAAATGTTAGTGGGAATATGCATGTAACAATTGATTGTTTTACAAATTTGAAGTAATATGTTTGTGGTTTGAGGTATTAAGTCGGTATCCAGAATCAATTTCCTGAAGTTACCCGGGCTACTAAGTAAATATGATGAGAAGACTTTGTGATGGGTTGTACTTGTGATATGACTAATTTGGAGGGGTTTTTGGTTAAAAGATTCTAGTAAAGTAGGTAAGGCTTTTGAATGTCTAGGATTTGTGATTTGTTACTACTCTGGTGACCAGCTTAGTTTGTTTGGACAGTCTTATGGTGTTTTGAAGCCCTCCTCGAGTAGACTTGAAGGAATTTAAACTTACAATGGTAAAAGTAATTTGTAAATAGAGTATGATACTTGGAAAATAAGGATAAGAGTATCTATTCAAATTTGGAAGGTAAACGGTTCATCTTCAGAAAAAGAGATTTAAATTCAAAATGACATAATTTTGTGGGTCTTGTTTAGAATGTGAGGATACTATCACATATTTTTCAGACAAGTTGTAAACTATTGAGTATGATTGGAGAGGGAAATCTATAGACGTTTGGATCAAGTGCTGCATAAGTTCCATCGTGGTTTCAGGTTTGGTAACTAGTAAGGTTCATATTTCAAATGATGTATATGATTAGATAAACGGAAAAATGATTGGTGGTGTATTAAGGCGTGTGATTTTACAAAATTTATAAAGGAATGGGTTGATACTGATCGATAAGGAAAGTTGTCTACATGATTTGGATCAATATTTTTGGGCTTTTCATAGTAAGGCTACAATAGTGGTACTGGATTTTGTTAGTGTATTGATTGGTAAGATAAGAACTTGTCACACCTCGAGGTTACCCCCTAGACGTAACATGGGACTCGGTACCACAAGGATCCCAAGATAACCCATTGGTCATGGCATTCTCAAGCATGTAAAGGAAAACATAGCGGAAGCATCATAAGGAAATCCGAAATAGGAAGACATATCATAAATAGAGAGTCGAATAGGAAATACAACTCGAAGACCACCTCATAAGATCTATGCCTAAAAGCCTCTAACACTAGCATAAGGAGTTGATGGGACAATACCCCAACTAACTCAACAATCTGAAAGGACAGGAAACATAGAAAAGCTAGAATAAAGTCTAGTCATCGCACTATGAGGACTCACCAAAGCTGAGCGTGAGTGGCCGGGAACTCTAGCCACGAAGCTGTGAAGGGACACCTGAATCTGTATCATCAAAGTATGCAACACAATATGCATTAGTACTATGGAATATACTAAGTATGTGAGCAATGCATGAACATGATGAAAACATGCTAAGTATGCTTAAATAACTGAAATCATGCTTTTAAAGGTAACTGAGCACAATGACTCTAATACTTTCCATAAGCTGAAATATAATCATAAGTAGTAAGTCTGAAATCTGAGTAAGAGTCAAATGCAAGTTTTAAAAGTATAAACTGTTTTCTGTGGGAAGTTCTCTAACCGACATAGATCATGTGAGCTACAGGGAATTCGATGTATCTTCCCCATCGAGAGGACCCAATATACCTTGCCAGGGTATAAAGGCATTACTGTGGTGTGATCACTAAAACTGATGCCCAACAGAGGGGACTTAAGACCTACGGGGGGGGGCACGTAGTTCTGGGACCTTTTTGGGTATTCTCACCCTGTCCAACTCGGTGCTAATACTACTCCCAAAACATACATATAACTCATATAATACTGGGCATATCTGATGCCAAAACTGTTCATACTGATGACATATCTGATTTCAAAACTGTTCATAACCAATGACATATCTGATGCCAAAGCTATTCACAACTGGTGACATATCTGATGCCAAAGCTGTTCACAACTGGTGATATATCTGATGCCAAAACTGTTTGAAAAGCAATAAGACATATCTGATGCCATGCAATTAAAATTCATAATCTGAATACTTATCTTAGCCATAACTTAAAACATACTTTTCTTTCATAATCATACTTGAAGAATTTTGCATGCAATTTCATAAATACATAAAGGCCATGATATCTAATCATGCCAAATTTCTCTTAAAAACATACAAGTTCATGGATTCATGCTAGGAATCAACTTTCATGCTTGGGCTTTTAAAATCAAAAAGAGAATCATAATCAAATCATGAATAATCAATAGGAAACCATGAATTTAAACATAGAAACTGATTTCATAAACTTTCCCCAACTTTAGATCAAAACACTAATTTCATATGTTTATATTTCAACATAAAGATTGGGGGTTTTGGTCACAAGGGTGAAAGGAACTCATTGTTAAAGACCCACATACCTTAGATGAAGGTTACCCACTTCAATGGAAAAGATTAGGAGACTTGACTTGGAGCTTGGAGACTTGAGTTTGAGAGGAACTTTCCTTTTTGAGTGAAGAATGATGAACTTAAGAGGGACTTAGGGTAATATGGGTGAAAACCCTACTTGAAATAGTCAAAACGACTTCACTTAGTAGTAAAAAGGGTGGGAAATAACTAAAATACCCCTGGGACTTAAATAAGAAAAAGCTAGAAAATAGTCAACTTTCAGTGACCACGACTTGGTCGATGATCCGTACTTCAGGAAGACGGACCGTCCTGGGAGTCGTCATTTCTGGGCACTTGGAAGGGAGGCTTCTGGATCTCAGGTACAATGGGTGGAATGATGACCCATCGTCCAGAAGGACGGGCTGTCCTTTAACCCGTCGCTTTTTGGTACTGGAAGAGGGATTTATGAACTTTGAACGATGGGCATCAGGGTAGGCTGGGACGATGGTCCGTCATCTAGAAGGATGAACCATTTCTTGACCCGTCATTTCTAGGACCAACTTTGGGGTCCTTTGGGACTTGGACGACGTGTGCACATAATGGATCGTGGTTCCAAACCACGAACCATCGTCTGAGACGTCATCTCTGGAAGCATGAAATTTTTCTGAGATTTTAACTTGGATAGCTGGATACGTTTCCGGGGTGTTACAATATATCCCCCTTGGGATCATTCGTCCTCGAATGGAGATTAAACAAGGGAAATGAGGAGAAAACAGCCTAACCAAACATCAAAACATGGAAATCATAGAGTAACCACAAAATTTAAACTTTTCAACTTGAAAACATGATAACTAACTTCATAAAACATAAGTGCATGCTAAAATCATGAGAGGAACTGATGGAGTAGAATCAGAGGAACATACTAAGGAAGAAACAAGTACCTCAAGCTGGAACTGAATCAGAAGGAAAGAGATGGGGATATTTGGCCTTGATGGCCTCTTCCGCCTCCCAAGTAGCATCTTCTACAAGCTGATTTCTCCAAAGGACTTTTACCGAAGCGACTTCTTTGTTTCTCAACCTCCGAAACTGATGATCAAGGATCTCCACGGGAACCTCCTCATAAGTGAGACTATCTTTCACACCCACATCTTCCAAAGGAAAAATCAAGCTCGGATCGCCAACGCACTTCTTCAACAAGGAAACATGGAAAACTGGATGAACCGCTTCCAACTCCGTTGGCAACTCCAACTCGTAAGTAACACTACCAACTCTCCTCGAAATCCGATAAGGACCTACAAAATGGGGACTAAGTTTTCCTTTCTTGCCAAACCTCATCACACCCTTCATGGGTTACACCTTAAGGAAAACCCAATCATCAACTTCAAATTTCAACTCCCTTCTCCTCACATCCGCATAAGATTTTTGTCGACTCTGAGCAGTCTTCAACCTTTCCCGAATAAGCTGAACTTTCTCCATGGTCTCATGTACAAAATCTGAACCAATCAAGGCTGCCTCACAAACCTCAAACCAACCAATAGGAGATCTACACCTCGGCCATAAAGTGCCTCATATGGAGCCATCTGGATGCTAGAGTGAAAGCTGTTGTTATAGGCAAACTCGAGAAGAGGTAAGTGATCATCCCAATTTTCTTTAAAGTCAATAACACAAGCTCGCAACATATCCTCCAAAGTCTGAATAGTACGCTCTGCCTGGCTGTCTTTCTGAGGGTAAAAATTTGTGCTAAGCTTCACCTTAGTGCCAAGACCTTTTTGAAACGACCTCCAAAAATGAGAGGTAAACTGAGGACCCCTATTATAAATGATAGACAAAGGGACATAAGTCAATCAGACTACCTCCCGAATGTGGAGTCTGGCATAATCATCCGTTGTATCCATAGTCTTAACAGCCAAGAAGTGGGATGACTTGGTCATCCGGTCAATGATTACCCAAATGGAATCATGTTGCCTACGAGTACGAGGCAAACCCGTAATAAAGTCCATATTGATTGCTTCCCATTTTCAAGTGGGAAGGTCAATATATTGAAGCATACCACCTGGACTTTGATGTTCCACTTTTACTTGTTGACAGTTGGGACACTTAGCCACAAACCCGGTTATGTCCTTCTTCATACCATTCCACCAAAAGACTTCCCGTAAATCATGGTACATCTTAGTGGCACCCGAATGAATGGAGTATCTAGAACTGTGAGCCTCGGACAAAATCTACTGTCTCAACCCATCAACATCTGACACACATAAGCGACCTTGATAACGAAGCACCCCATCTCCCCCTTGGGAGAAAACCTCAACCCTTTGCTGATGAACTACACCCTTAAGCTAAAGTAGAACGGGATCTTGGTCTTGCTTGGCTTTCACCTCATCCACCAAGGATGATTCGGCACCATTAGTCACAATCACACCACCTTCGATCGAGTCCATAAGGCGAACTCCCAACCGAGCAAGTCTATGAACTTCTTTAACCAATTCTTTCTTTCCATCTTTAATAGAAGCTACACTTCCCATGGACAACCTACTCAAAGCATCTGCCATAACATTGGCCTTACCCAGATGGTAAAGCACACTCATATCATAATCCTTAAAGAGCTCAAGCCATCTCCTTTGTCGCAAATTCAATTTCTTTTGAGTGAACACATACTGAAGGCTCTTATGATCGGTGAATACATCCACATACACACCATACAAGTAATGTCTCCAAATCTTCAAAGCAAAAACCACGGCTACTAACTCAAGATCATGAGTAGGATAGTTCTTCTCATGAGTCTTAAGTTGTCTAGAGGCATAGGCAATCACCCTACCACGCTGCATCAAAACACAACCCAAACCAATCCGAGAAGCATCACAATACACAACAAAATCATCTAAGCCCTCGGGTAGAGATAACACTGGAGCGGTGGTTAATCTAGTTTTCAATTCCTGGAAATTTTCTCACAAGATTTGGACCACTGAACTTAACCTTTTTTCTGAGTCAATCGAGTCAATGGGGAAGAAAGGGAAGACAACCCTTCCACAAATCTCCTATAATAACCAGCCAAACCCAAGAAGCTCCTAATATCAGATGGGGAAGTGGGTCTAGGCCAGTTCTTTACCGCCTCAATCTTTTGAGAGTCAACCCGAATACCATCACTAGTCACAATGTGACCCAGAAAAGCAATAGACTGCATCCAAAACTCACACTTACTAAACTTAGCAAATAACTGTCTATCCTTGAGGGTTTGCAACACAACCCTCAAGTGGCCCGCATGCTCCTCCTCACTCCGAGAGTAGATAAGGATATCATCAATGAACACAATCACAAATGAATCCAAATATTGTTTGAACACAAGGTTCATCAAATCCATAAAAGCTGCAGGAGCATTAGTTAGACCAAAAGACATAACAACAAACTCATAATGACCATACTGAGTCCTGAACGCTGTCTTCGAGATATCACATTCTCGAACCCAAAGCTGATGATAATCGGATCTAAGGTTGATTTTGGAGAAGAAACTAGCACCCTGAAGCTGATCGAACAAGTCATCAATCCTACGAATGAGATACTTATTCTTGATTGTGACCTTGTTCAATTGGCGGTAATCAATGCAAATTCTAAGAGAACTATCCTTTTTTCGAACAAACAAAACTGGGGCACCCCTAGGAGAAGTACTAGGCCTGATGAAACCCTTATCAAGAAAGTCTTTCAACTGATCTTTCAATTCCTTGAGTTCCGTGGAGGCCATTCTATAGGGAGGAATAGAGATAGGATTCGTATCCGAAAGAATATCTACCCCAAAGTCGATCTCCTGCTCGGGAGGGACTCCAGGCAAATCATCAGGAAACACTTTGGGGAATTCATTCACAATAGGAACAAACTGAATAGTCGGGATCTCAGACTCCGTGTCCACAACCCGAACTATATGATAGACATAACCTTTAGAAATCATCTTCCTAGCCTTAAGATAAGATATGAAATGACCTTTCAAAGAAGAGGGACTACCTTGCCATTCTAGGACAGGTTCATTAGGAAACTTGAAACTAACCACACGAGTGCAACAATCAACTGAGGCATAACATGCATACACCAAGTCCATACCAAGAATGACATCAAAGTCAGTCATCTCCAACTCTACTAAATCCGCTGAAGTGACTCTATGAAGGACTAAGATAAGGCAATTTTGATACTTTTTCAGCTAGGACTGACTCACCAACAGGAGTAGAAACATGAAAGGGTTCCAAAGCAATTCACAACAAACCTCAAACTTACAAGCCACATAAGGGGTTACAAAATATAAGGAGGCACCGGGGTCCAACAAGGCATACACATCAAGTGAGAAGACTTTCAACATACCGGTAACCATATCTGGAGAACTCTTCTGATCCTGGCGGGAGGACATAGCATAAAGACGGTTCTGGCACTGACCACCAGAACTAAAAGCTGCGCCCTGTGAGGCTGGTCTACCACCTAAAGCTGCTGGGGTAGACTGAGTCCTACCACCTCCTTGCCTCTTCTTAGACGAAGGGCAATCTCTAACATGGTGTCCGGTTTGACCACACCCAAAACAACCCTCTCTACCAGCCAAACACTCACTGAGGTGAGTCTTCCCATACTTAACACAAGCTAGGTAGGAAGATCCCTTAGTAACACTACCTTAAGACTAGGAATAGGAACCAGATCCTCTACCACACTGATCATAACGAGGCTTTTGAGCCTGAGTAGGAGTACTAGCAGAAGAATGAACGGATCCGGATGACTTCTTCTGGAAAGAAGAGCGATGTCCACCTCCGGACCTGTGATGACCAAAACCCGATCCCTCAGATCTACCCCTCTTGTTCTCCCTAGCAATCTCCTTAAGTTTATCACCCTCGATCTGATGGGCATGAGTCATGAGACAGGAGATGTTCATGTCACTCAATAACAAGGTAGACCTACACTCCTTCTTTACTATATCAGAAACACCATAGATGAACTTACTCATTTGATCATGCGGGTCCGCTACCATGGAGGGAAAATATCTAGACGACTGAGTGAACTTCAAACTATACTCTTTCACCGACATTAAACCCTATCTCAAGTTCACAAACTCCTTCACTTTCTCTTGCCTCAACTCACGGGGAAAGAATCTATGAAAGAAGGCTCTCTCAAAACACTCCCAAGTCGTAGGGATCGCATCCCTCACCCTAACCTCCTTCCATTGTGTGAACCAAATATGAGCCATATCCTTGAGTTGATAGGATAAAATCTCACCACAATCAACCCCAACCACTTGCATAACTTCGAAGATCTTCTTCACTTCATCAATAAAGTTAAGCGGGTCCTCACTCACCTTCGAACCCCAAAACTCCGGTGGGTTCATACGAATGAAGTCACGACTCAGGCCGCTTCCCCACCTTGAGGATGAACGGGGGCAGGAGCCTGTTGATTGGCCTGAGTAGCCAAAGTCTAGGCTAGCAAATGAATAGCATTCCTGAACTCATCATTTGTGACATCGAGAATTGGGACTTAAGGAGCAATATTCCTAGGAGCTCGGGGAGGCATATCATGTCGAAGAGGCATAATCTGAAATGCATAAGATAAGGATTATAGAAACATTAGACTTAAGCTCTATCGCACGATGTGAATATGAAGGAAGTGAAGTTTTTCTAAGATATCTCATAGCTTCCCTCTCATATATGTGGCGCACTTCACACACATGAAAGAGACTCTACTCGATGCGGCTTTCAGACATCCTAGGACTTTTGAACCTGAGGCTCTAATACCAAGTTTGTCACACCCCGAGGTTACCCCCTAGACGTAACACAGGACTCGGGACCACAAGGATCCCAAGCTAACCCATTGGTCATGGCATTCTCAAGCATATAAAGGAAAACATAGCAGAAACATCATAAGGAAATCCGAAATAGGAAGACATATCATAAATAGAGAGTCGAATAGGAAATACAACTCAAAGAGCACCTCATAAGATCTATGTCTGAAAGCCTCTAACACTAGCATAAGGAGTTGATGGGACAATACCCCAACTAACTCAACAATCTGAAAGGACAGGAAACATAGAAAAGCTAGAATAAAGTCTAGGTCTCACAATATGAGGACTCACCAAAGCTGAGCGTGAGTGGCCAGGAACTCTAGCCACGAAGCTATGAATGGGCACCTGAATCTGCGTCATCAAAGGATGCAGCGCAATATGCGTTAGTACTATGGAATGTACTAAGTATGTGAGCAATGCATGAACATGATGAAAACATGCTAAGTATGCTTAAATAACTGAAACCATGCTTTTAAAGGTAACTGAGCAAAATGACTCTAATACTTTCCATAAGCTGAAATATAATCACAAGTAGTAAGTCTGGAATCTGAGTAAGTGTCAAATGCAAGTTTTAAAAGTATAAACTGTTTTCTGTGGGAGGTTCTCTAACGGACATAGACCATGTGAGCTACACGGAATTCGATGTATCCACCCCATCGAGAGGACCCAATATACCTTGCCAGGGTATAAAGGCATTACTGTGGCGTGATCACTAAAACTGATGCCCAACAGAGGGGACTTAAGACCTATGGGGGAACGTAGTTCTGGGATTTTTTTGGGTACTCTCACCCTGTCCAACTCGGTGCTAATACTACTCCCAAAACATACATATAGCTCATGTAATACTGGGCATATCTGATGCCAAAACTGTTCATACTGATGACATATCTGATGTCAAAACTGTTCATAACCAATGACATATCTGATGCCAAAGCTGTTCATAACTGTTGACATATCTGATGCCAAAACTATTTGAAAAGCAATACAACATATCTTATGCCATGCAATTCAAATTCATAATCTGAAGACTTAGCTTAGCCATAGCTTAAAACATACTTTTCTTTCATAATCATACTTGAAGAATTTTGCATGCAATTTCATAAATACATAAAGTCTATGATATCTAATCATGCCAAATTTCTCTTGAAAATATGCAAATTCATGGATTCATGCTAGGAATCAACTTTCATGCTTGAGCTTTTAAAACTAAAAAGATAATCATAATCAAATCATGAATAATCAATAGGAAACCATGAATTTAAACATAGAAACTGATTTCATAAACTTTCCCCAACTTTAGATCAAAACCCTAATTTCATAGGTTCATATTTCAACATAAGGATTGGGGGTTTTGGGAACAAGGGTGAAAGTAACCCATTGTTAAAGACCCACATACCTTTGATGAATATTACCCACTTCAATAGAAAAGATTAGGAGACTTGACTTGGAACTTGGAGACTTTCGCTTGAGAGGAACTTTCCTTTTTGAGTGAAGAATGATGAACTTAAGAGGGACTTAGGGTAATATTGGTTAAAACCCTACTTGAAATAGTCAAAACAACTTCGCTTAGTTGTAAAAAGGGTGGGAAATGACTAAAATACCCCTGGGACTTAAATAAGAAAAAACTGGAAAATAGTCAACTTTCAGTAACCAAGACTTGGTCGACGATTCGTACTTCAGGAAGACAGACCATCCTGGGAGTCATCATTTCTGGTCACTTGGAAGGGAGGCTTCTATATCTCAGGGACAATGGGTGGAACGACGACCCGTCGTCTAGAAGGACGGGCCATCTTTTAACCCATCGCTTTTGGGTACTGGAAGAGGGATTTCTGAACTTTGAATGACGGGCATCAGGGTAGGATGGGACGTCGGTCCTTCATCCAGAAGGACAGATCATTTCTTGACCCATCATATCTGGGACCAACTTTGGGGTCCTCTGGGACTTGGATGATGTGTGCACAGGACGGATCGTGGTTCCAAACCACAAACCATTGTATGAGCCGTCATCTCTGGAAGCATGAATTTTTTTTAAGATTTTAACTTGTATAGCTGGATACGTTTCCAGGTTGTTACAGAACTTTTGAGAATGTTAGTTATAGAGGGCCTGGAATGGTTTGTGCATGGAGAAGCACATAGATTGCAGAATTTATCATTTTGGGAAGTTAAAGGGTATATTATTTGCCTAGATTTCATGATATTTTTGATGCTTTAAACATAGGATTTTGGGAGTTCTTAAGTGTGTTTTATTAGATATGATGCTTGTTTGCTACTTGTGCAGGAAAATGACTTTGGCAAAGTAAAGCACCAAGACATAAGGTATCTGATTCTGATAAGGAGGAAAACTATTTAAATGATTAGGTGGCGGGTTTATGGGCAAACCTCCAAGGGTCTAATCAAGACACTTGGCACCAAGGTCAAGGAAATCAAGGTCTAAACTATAATAGAGACGACAACTACAACTAATCTGGGTATAGAGATAAGAGTAGAGGCAGAGATAGAGATAGCGACTGGAATAAGAGGGATGGATACAAGAATGATATGAGTGGTTTATATGTTCTTCCTAGTAAGCCTGACAAGGGGGTCCAACTTTTCAAGGATGGAAGACATGTTAGCTAAAGTATTGAAAAAGGTGGACACTACTGACGAAAGTTTGAAGGAGATTTGTGCAGACATTTTAGGAATGAATCAAAAGGTTGAGTCCTATGCAATGACTATTAAATAGATTGAGTAGTGGCTTGGCCAAATGTCTACAGCCCTAAATCAGCACCATAAGGGTATACTTCCTAGTAACGCAATCCAGAATCCAAAAAATAATGGGCAATGCATGGCTGTGACTACTAGAATTGACAAGTAGACTGGTGACCCTCCTATTCCTATAGTTGTTGATGATCCAGTCGAGCTTGAGTAGATTGATGCTGAAATTGTGGTTAAATCTGAAGATCAGGTTGGTGATAAGAATTTGATTAAGAACAGGTCTGTAGCTACAAAAGGGAAGGAGAAGAAGGTTTCTCAGATCCCAACTACGATGCCATAACCTCCTCCATCTTTTTCGCAGAGATTGAAGTAGGCCAAAGAAGGGAAGTATCAAAAGTTCATTTTCAATATTGAAACAACTTTCTGTGAACCTCCCTTTGATTGAAGCAATGGAGTAGATGCCTAGCTATGCCAAGTTTTTGAAGCATCTTGTGATGAAGAAAAGGAGCGCGAGCTTTGAGCCTGTTGATTATTTGCACCACTGTAGTACAATAGCTTACCCATCTCTTGTGCAGAAGAAAGAGGATCCTGGAGCATTAATTACCATCCCTTGCACCATATGAGCTTTCAACTTTGCCAAGACTTTGTATGATCTAGGTGCAAGTATAACCTCATGCTGTTAGCATTATTTCGAAGTTATTCTTGGGAGCCCCCAAATTGATGTTAATGCGCCTTCTTATGGCATATCGCATGGTAAAGAGGCCTGTGGGTATTTTCTATGACGTGCTAGTAAAGGTTGAGTCTTTCATCTTTTTGGCTAATTTTGTGATTCTAGACTTTGAAGTTGACTTTGAAGTCCCTATTATCTTGGGGCGACCATTTCTTGCCACTAGGCGTGCGTTAGTTGATACGAAAACTGGATAAATAAAGTTTAGACTGGATGATGAAGAAGTGACTTTTAATCTTTGTCAGTCAATAAAGTACAATGATGACGTGCGTGTGGTCTCAGTTATAGATGCAGTTGATGAGGAGAAACCACTAGTACCTATTGAGGAACAATTTGGTGTTGAAGCACTTCCAGCGGTGATCATGTATTTTGATGGAGAGGACATTGAGGAGTATGATAAGATGGTTGATGCACTCACCAATATGGGGTCCTACACTTATGCTCCAAAAAAGCTAGATTTGGACTTGAAGAATAGTGAAACCCTACTGGCCAAACCTTCTATTGAGGAGCCTCTAGTCTTAGAGCTCAAATCTCTCCCATCGCATCTTCGATATGTATTCTTGGGAGCCAACAATACATATTTGGTTATTATTGCAGTAGATTTGGTTGAATGGCAAGTTCAGGCTCTAGTTTCTATATTGTGGAAGTTTAAGAGGGTCATTGGTTGGTCCATTGCTGATATCATTGGTATTCTACCTGGTATATGCACTCATAAAATCCAGCTTGAGCCAAATTGTATTACTAGTATTGAGTATCAGCACATGTTGAATCCACCTATGCAAGAGGTTATCAAAAAGGAAATCATCAAGTGGGTGGATGCAGGTGTGGTTTATCGTATTCCAAATAGCAAGTGGGTAAGCCAAGTCATTGTATGTCGAAGAAGGGTGGGATCACTATGGTTCCAAATGCAAAGAATGAGGTTATTCTAATGAAGCCAGTCACAGGGTGGCATATGTGCATGGACTATAGGAAGCTTAATGCATAGACTGAAAAAGAACATTTACTGATGCTATTCATGGATCAGATGTTAGACCGTCTTGCTAGTAGAGGATGGTTTTTTCTTCTTGATAGTTATTCACGATACAATTAGATCTCGATTACTCTTGAATACCAAGAGAAGACCACTTTCACTTGTCCATATAGGACATTTGCCTTCAGGCAGATGCCTTTTTGGTTGTGTATTGCACTGGCGACCTTTCAGTGCTGCATGATGTCTATCTTCTCAGACATGGTGGAGGACACTATTGAGGTATTCATGGATGAATTTTCTGTGGTGGGTGACTCATTTGATGGCTTCTTAGCCCATTTGAGTTGTGTCTTGAAAAGATATGAAGAGTGCAATTTGATGCTCAATTGGGAAAAGTGTCACTTCATGGTGAAAAAAGGTGTAGTGCTTGGCCACCAGATATCGAAGAAGGGAATTGAGGTTGATAAAGTGAAGATTGAGGTGATTGAAAAATTGCCCCACAGGTTCTGTCAAAGGTGTTCAAAGATTTTTGGGGCATTCTAGATTTTATTGCAGATTCATAAAGGATTTTTCTAAAATTGCACACCCTTTGTGGAAGTTGTTGGAGAAGGATGGGAAGTTTATTTTTGATGATGCATATCTGAAGGTATTTGAATGCCTCAAGGAAAAGTTGATCTCGACTCCTATCATTATTACACTTGACTTGTCTCAGCCTTTTGAAGTGATGTGTGATGCTATTGGAGTGAAGTTGGGAGCAGTCCTAGGCCAAAGATGGAAGAATGTTCTCCACCCTATATACTATGCTAGCAAGAAAGTGAATACTGCTCAGAAGAACTATACTGTGAAAGAACAAGAGTTGTTTGCTGTGGTTTTTGCTTTTGAAAAGTTCAAATCATACTTGCTTGGAACCAAGGTGATTGTGCACATTGACCATGCAACTCTTTGGTACATTATAAAGAAGAAGGATGCAAAGCCTAGATTGATTCGGTGGGTACTTCTATTGCAAGAATTCGAATTTAAAGTCAAGGACTAGAAGGGGATTGAGAATCAGGTAGCTGACCACTTATCCAGATTGGAAGAAAAGGCAATGCTGAAACTGAAGAATGAGTTAGAGATTGATGATACCTTCCTAGATGAGCAAGTATTGGCTGCATCACAGAAAAGATAAGTTAGAGATTGATGATACCTTTCCAGATGTGCAAATATTGGCTGCATCACAAGACTTGATTCCATAGTTCGCAAACTTTGCTAATTATTTGGTGAGTGATATGGTGCCTTTTGATTTGTCTTTTCATCAGCATAGGAAGTTTATGTTCGATGTTCAAAAGTTTTTTTTTGGAGGAGCCATACTTGTTTTGTGTTTGTGCTAATGGGATGATTAGTAGATACGTGCCTGAGGCAGAGATGATGAGTATATTGGAGGCATGCCATTCATTTTCTGTTGGGGGGCATCATAGTGGTATTCGGATAGCTTATAAGATCTTACAATGCGGGTACTATTAGCCAACTCTTCATCAAGATGCCCATGATTATGCAAAGGCTTGTGATTGATGTCAAAGGGAAGGTGGCATATCAAGGAAGCATTACCTTTCCTTTACTTCCATTCTTGTGGTTGAACTATTTGATGTTTGGGGCATTAAATTTATGGGCCTATTTGTGGGCTCAAATGGGATGAGGTACATACTTGTAGCTATTGACTATGTGTCCAAGTGGGTTAAGGCGATTGCGCTTTTCAATAATAAATGCAAGAGTGTCACAGTGTTGTAGAAGCGGAATATCTTTTCTAGGTTTGGTACTCCAAGGGCAATCATCAGTGATGGAGGTAATTGCTTGTTTCAAAACCTACTAGAGAATTATGGAGTGAAGCATAATGTGGAAACACCTTATCATCCGTAGACTAGTGGGTAAGTTGAGGTTTTCAACCTTGAAATAAAGACAATCCTTGTGAAGACTGTAAATGCACATAGAATGAATTGGTCTAGGAAGTTAGATGATGCTTTGTAGGTGTACCAGACTGCTTTTAAGACCCCTATAGGTATGTCTCCCTATCAGCTTATATTTGGAAAGTCATGTCATCTGCTAGTGGAGCTTGAGCACAAAGCAATATATGCACTCAAGAAGCTGAATCTGAATTGGAGTGATGCATCCTATCAATGGCTTGGTCAATTAAATGAGATGGATGAGTTTTGAATCAAAGCTTATGTGTAACAACCGGGTTCATCTTTACGGGTAAACCTTCCGTGTCAAGTTTAGAGTTGAAAAACTTTCGAGTTTGGGAGTTGGAAATTTGGGCTAGGCTAGGCTAGTCTTGGTTAGTTTTAGAGTGAGGTATGGTTTAGGGAAATCTAGATGAGGATTGGATAATATGTCTTATAGTGATCTAGATTTTCCATTATCTAAGACATAGAGGGGTCCGAGTGACTTTTCGGAAGTGAATTTGGGTAAGTAGAACTCCTAAAATTGAGGTTCACGTGAAGGGGTTATTTCGAAACGTCGGGGATTCAAGGTGTGTTGTAAAATGGGCACATTTTTGGGATTTTTTTGACTTTCTTCCCATGATGAGCACTGTCACTACGCTGTAGCGGTGACCGTTATAGCGGTAAAATATCTGCTATAGCAGAAGTCTATGTCAGTCAACACCGATATAGCGAATGGTTCCGCTACAACAGTACCACTATAGTGGAGCGTACACCGCCATAGCGGACGAGTCATGATTTAATGTAGAAAACTTCCCCAAAATAGTCAAGTTTCATCAAGAATGTTTTGGGAGAAGGGCTAGGCGATTTTAGGCAAACTTACTCCATTTTCCATAATTTTTCGTCCTAAAGGTAAGAATTCTACTCCCCTAACTCCGTACTATCTTTCCTACAGGGTAGAATTTCTAGTCTTGAACTTGGGAAAAGGTTGTGGTTAACCTAAGAATGGTAGAATCTGGGGAAAAATGGGATTCTAGGGTATTAAAGTTCTTGGGTCTTGTGTATGATTGTTGGGTTATGATCACTTAGCCATAATTCTCTAAAAATATTCATAAAAATGATGAACATAGGTGAATTTATGGTGGGGAAGCCCGGGAATGGGTGGAATAATCATAGTTTGGCCTGGGAATTTAGGATTTTGCATAATTCGGGTATTTTAGGCCAGTAAATTTGATTGTGGTTGTTGTATATTTGTTTCTAGACCAAGAACAAGCAAGGGATTCAGAAAAAGGGAAGGTTCTGGTTCAATAGAGCTTTGAGTAATTTGAGGTAGGTGATTGCTACTGATTCCCAATATGCATTATGTGTTCATGTACCATTATTTAGTAGTGTATGAATTGCATGCTTAGGGAATGAGGGTTAATGTCTAATTGTCTGGTTATCAGTCTATGTGAAATGAACTTGTTTGTTGCTTGTTGGTTTACAAGTGTGTTTGTTTATTATTTGTGATTGACTGGACTTGGTGTGACACTAACGATTGTATCAGGTACCATGCCTGGTATGGGAATACTAACAGTTGGCTTGGGTACCACGCCTGGTACGAAAATACTAACGGTTGATTCGGGTACCACGCCATGTACGGGAATTCATAATGGTTGGCTCGGGTACCACGCCTGGTATGGGTTATTTTAATTTCATTATTGTATTTTTTTGATGGTTCTATGAGTGGACCGGGTTGTACATCTTCACTGTGATTATTGCATATGGTCCATGAGAGGTTGGGTGATTATATCTAACTGTGAGGTTGGTCTTAGTATAGGACAAAATTGCATGTTAAAACATGGTTAGTGTCCTAAGGGTCCTTGGTTGGTCCGGGCTATGTAAAAAGGGCATATGTTAATGTCTTTGAGTATGGTCATTGGTTGCTATTTGGTTCATGTGTTAATAAACAAAGGAAGAGATTTGCAGTCTAGTTATATGGTTGGCTTGTTCACATGTTTTCTGTACCTTAATATGTTTTGGTTTATTGTTCATATTCTATTTATTGGAGCTCGCCGATGATCCTACTAGTACACGGTGTTATATACTGATTCTGCACTTGCTTTTCTTTTGTGAGTACATAAAATCTTTCGGCGGCTGAAGCGCGACCTCACTTGTAGATTTGGCAAATTCAGAATTCAAGGGTGAGCTGTTCTTTTGGGCTACTTTATTTTCGTCCATGACTAGTTATAGCCCACTTGTTTCGAGCATAAACTTCTATTTTACTTTTGGGGTTGCATCCCCGTATTCTAGATGTTGGTAGAATATTTTTGGTACGGTGACTTTAAGGTTCTAGGGAGGACTTATTTTTTCCGCAGAAATTATGGTATTAGTGATGAGATATTGAATCTCTAGTTTATTTGTTGCACTCTAGTTATAAGTTGTTAGATTATGATAAGTGTTGGTTATTAATAGTTCACTCGCCCAGGGGTTTGGGTGGGTGCCACTCACGGCGAGTTGGGTCATGACAAAGATGGTATCAAAGTCCTAGGTTCGTTGATATCATCATACCAAAATGAGTCTAGTAGAGTCTTGTGGAACGGTACATAGACTTCTATACTCTTTTCGAGAGGCTATAGGGCTTTAGGAAACTATCTCTTCTTTCTTCCTTCGTGCTATAACTTGATTTCAATTGGTATTCGGTGATACAAATTGGTATCTAACTCTTTCACTCTTCTGTCTGCAGATGGTTAATATGAGGAAAAACAGAGCGAGACCATCGGCCCCAGTAGAGGGCCCAACTCTCAAAGGTAGAGGAAGGGGCAGGGGTAGGGTCCGAGGTAGAGCAACACCCATCAGGGGTGGAGCTCAGGCAGCTGTAGGAGCACGTGAGGCAACCCCTCCCCTACTCCAGGATCAGGTTGAAGAGGAAGTTGAGGTTTCTATTAAGGAGGGTGTGGAGTAGGCGGAGGCGGCATCGACTGAAGGTGCAGGCCTTTCCCCTTTCACGCTCAAAGCATTTCAACAGGTGTGGAGCTTTCTGAGTGGACTGGTTAGTGCGGGAGCCACCCCCGCGAGTATTGCAGATCAGGCTCTGGGAACTCAACCAGCGGTTACTACAGCTCCTAGAATGGATGCAAAATCGGGCACATACGACTTCTTCAGACCAATGCTAGGTCCGGTTATGATAGGAAATAAGCACAAGATGCTGACCAAGTTACTCAAGCTGAAACCTCCTACGTTTCAGGTACTGAGAAGGAAGATGCCTATGGGTTCATATTGGACTGTTATGAGAGGTTGCACAATCTGGGCATTGTGCAATAGCATGGGGTTGAGTTCATCACTTTTCATCTACAGGGTCATGCTAAGAAATGGTTGAGGTCTCATATGGAATGTCGACCATCGACCTTGCCTCCACCGACTTGGGAGCAGTTTCATACTCTTTTTATAGAGAAGTATGTACCTCGTACATTGAGAGATCACAAAAAGGATGAGTTCTTTGATCTGGAACAGGGTAGCATGTCGGTCTCCGCTTATGAGGCCAAATTTCATGCCTTGTCTTATTTTGCTACACAACTTGGGTATCGAAGAGGAGAGGGTTCAGTTTTCTATAAAAGGTCTGAACACAGATTTGCAAGTATTATCGATACACATGACTTCCGCAGGGAGAAGATTCAATGAGGTCACCAATTGTGTGAAGAAGTTAGAAGGGGTTAAGCAGGTCGGGTAGGCTAAAATGTTAGCCAAGAAGTCCTAGAATGAGGGAAATTTCAGTGTTTCATACTCTCGAGGCCACAATCAGCATATGTACTCTGCCCGTCCTATTCAGTCAGCTCTGCCAGCTGCTATAGGTGGTTGTCAGGAGCTAATCAGCAATCATCAACACCTAGAGGCCAGGGATCTTCTTACACATCTACCAGCAGGCCTATACTTGATCGCGGTTGTTTCCATTGTGGTGATCTAGGCCACTTTAAGAGGGAGTTTTCTCACAGACATACTGGTAATCAGGATCAACAGCAGTCCAAGGATGTGGTCTTAGCAGGTAGAGGGGGTTATGCTAGAGGTCGTCCATATGGTGCGCGAGGAAACTTTCAGGGAGGTCAGAGACACAGAGGTAATGGTGACGCGGGCAAAGGTGTGGAACATCCAACCAAGGAAGTTGCTTGGATTGATGACCGTGCTGACTGCTATGCTTTTCTATGGAGATATGAGGCAGAGGCATCAGACGCGGTGATCACAGGTATAATTCTTGTCTGTGATAGGATGGCTTCTGTACTATTTAACCCAGGATCTACTTACTCTTATGTGTCTGTGAACTTTGAATTGGGTCTGGATTTGATATGTGATGTCCTTGATTCCCCTATCTATGTGTCTACCTCGGTAGGAAAGTCGGTGATTGTGACTCATGTTTACCATACTTGTTCGATGATGTTTGTGAGGTTGCATACTTGGGTAAATTTGGTAATTCTAGATATGGTAGACTTTGATGTTATATTGGGAATGACTTGGTTGTCTCCCTATCATGTTGTATTGAATTATAATACTAAAACTGTGGCTCTAGAAATTCTGGATAAGGATAGACTAGAGTGGGAAGGTGTGTACGGGCCTAAGCCAACTAAGATTATATTATTTTTCAGGCTAGAAAACTAATGGGGAGAGGATGTTTGGCCTTCTTGGCTCATCTCCGGGATAATAATGTGGAGTTCCCATTTATTGAGTCAGTTCTGGTTATGTCAGATTTTCAGGCGGTGTTTTTGGCGGATTTGCCTGGTATGCCTCCGGACAGGGACATTGATTTTTGTATTGACTTGGAGCCGGGCACTCTCCCAATTTCCATTCCTCATGATCGCATGGTTCCAGCAGAGTTAAGGGAACTTAAGACTCAACTTCAGGAAATCTTAGATAAGGGTTTTATCCATCCCAGTGCTTCGACTTGGGGTGCTCTGGTACTGTTTGTGAGGAAGAAAGATGGTAGTATGCGGATGTGCATAGACTACAAACAGTTGAATAAGGTTACCATTTAGAATAAGTAACCTTTACCCCGTATAGATGATATTTTTGACCAGTTACAGGGTGTATTGGTGTTCTCAAAAATTGACTTAAGGTCAGGGTGTCATCAATTAAAGATTATGCCCGAGGACATTCCTAAGACCGCTTTTCAAACTCGGTATGGGCATTATGAGTTTTTAGTGATGTCATTTGGGTTGACAAATGCGCTAGAAGCCTTCATGAGTTTGATGAATGGGGTGTTTAAGTCATATTTGGATCCATTTGTCATCGTGTTTATAGATGATATTTTGATCTACTCCAAGAGTAGGGAAGAGCATGCTGAACATCTCCGTAATGTGTTGAGTATTTTGAAGCACAAGAAACTGTATGCAAATTTTTCTAAGTATGAGTTTTGGTTGACTTCAATTGCTTTCCTTGGGCATGTAGTGTAAGAAAAGGGGGTGATGGTAGATCCCCAAAAGATTGTGGTAATTAAAAATTGGGCCCGGCCTAGCTCTGTGACTGAGCTGAGGAGTTTTGTGGGGCTTGCATGATACTACCGCAGTTTTGTCAAGGATTTTGCGTCCATTGCTACTCACTTGAAAAGGTTGACTCAGAAGGAGGTACCATTTGTGTGGTCATACAAGTGTCAAGAGAGCTTTCAAAAGCTCAAGACACTTCTTACCACGGCTCCCATCCTTTCATTGCCAGTTGAAGGTAAGGATTTCATTATATATTGTGATTCTTCACATTCGGGTTTGGGTTCTGTGTCAATGTAGGACAGGAATGTGATAGCATTTGCTTTTTAGACAATTGAAGGTCCATGAAAAGAACTACCAAATCCATGACTTGGAGTTGGCAACGGTGGTTTTCGCACTCAAAATTTAGAGACACTATCTCTATGGTGTTAAGTGTGAGGTGTTCACTGATCATTGCAGTCTACAACATGTATTTACTCAAAAGCACTTGAATCTGAGACAGAAGAGGTGGATAGAGTTGTTGAAGGATTATGATATGACCATCCATTACCATCTGGGTAAGGCTAATATGGTGGCAGATGCATTAAGCTGGAAGACCATCAGCATGAGCAGTTTGGCTTGTTTGGGGGTGTTCAAGCGACCACTGGCAAGGGAGATTTAGGCCTTAGAATTTAGGTTCATGCACTTGGGTATCTCATAAAAGGGTGGAGTGTTGGTCAGTATTGAGGTCAAGTCCACATTCATAGAGGAGATAAAGGCCAAACAATTTCAGGATTCGCAGTTGAGCAAACTTTGGAGCAAGGTAATATACGGAGAGTCCAGGGATGCGACATTGGACTCTAGCAGGGTGTTGAATTTCAGAGGAAGGATCTATGTTCCTCAAGTTGATGACATAATTTAGAAGGTGTTGACAGAGGCTCATGGTTTGCAGTACTCAATTCATTCTGGCATAACCAAGATGTACAGGAATTTGAGGTAACTATATTGGTGGCCTGGGATGAAAAAGGATATAGCTAATTTTGTGTCCAAATGTCTGAAGTGTCAGCATGTCAAATATAAGCACCAAAGGCCTGCAGGACTATTTCATAGGTGGCCCATTCTCGAGTGAAAGTGGGAGAGGATAGCCATGGATTTTGTGGTGAGTCTTCCCAAGACCTTGGGAAAGTATGACTCTATTTGGGTCATTGTGGATAGGCTGATCGAGTCAGCTCATTTCATTCCAGTCTGAGTGGACTATAATTCACAGTAGTTGGCTATGATCTATGTGAAGGAGATCATGAGACTACATGGGGTACCACTGTCTATCATTTCAGACAGGGGCACGCAGTTTACCTCTAAGTTTGGGGTAGGCTACATGAAGATCAGGGCACTCAAGTCACTTTCAGCATAACTTTCCATCCTCAGATTGATGATCAATCGGAGAGGACAATTCAAGTATTGGAAGACATTCTGAGAGCATGTGTGATTGACTTTGGAGGTCATCTAGACCAGTTTCTGCTGTTGTGTGAGTTCTCATACAATAACAACTACCACTCTAGTATCGACATGGAACCATTTGGGGCACTGTATGGGAGGGGTTGTAGATCCCCTATTGGGTTGTTTGAGATAGGTGATGTGAAGCCGCTGGGCGTGGACTTGGTAAATGAAGTGCAGGAAAAAGTAAGGGGCATTCAGACCAAGTTGCTAGCGACACAAAGATGGCAGAAGGAATACACGGATCACAAGGTAAGAGACATGGATTTTCAGGTTGGTGAGCAGGTACTATTGAAAGTGTCACCAATGAAGGGGGTCATGCATTTCCAAAAGAAGGGGAAGTTAAGCCATTGGTTCATTGGCTCATTTAAGATTTTCGAAATGGTTGGGCTAGTGGCTTACAGGTTAGCACTACCTCCCAGTTTATCTGGTGTCCATCCAGTATTCTATGTATCCATGTTGAAGCGGTACCACGGGGATAGAGATTACATTATCAAACGGGATGAAGTATTGATAGACAAGGATCTTCGATATGAAGAGAATCGGTTGTGATTCTTGATCAGGATGTTCGGAAGTTGAGGACAAAAAAGATCAAATCGATGAAAGTTCAATGGAAGCATCATCCAGTTAAGGAAGCCACTTGGGAAACCAAGAAGACCATATGGGACAAGTACCCTCACTTGTTCGGGGATTCAAGTATTACATTTTCACCTTTTTATTCTCCATATTTTTGAATTTATCATTCGGGGATGAACGATGGGCAAATTGGTATATGTTATAACGACCAAGTTTGTCGTTATGGGTAAACCTTTCATTCTAAGTTTAGAGTTAGAAAACTTCCGGATTTCGGAGTTAGAAATTTTAGGCTAGGCTAGTCTCGACCAGTTTTGGAGCAAGGTATGGTCTAGAGAAATCCAGGTAAGGATTGGGTAATATGTCTTGTAGTGAGATATATTTTCCGTTAGCTAAGATATAGAGGAGTCCGGGAGACTTTTCAGAAGTGAATTTGGGTAAGTAGAACTCCCAGAATTGAGGTTGATGTGAAGGGGTTATTCTAGAACGTCGGGTATTCAAGGTGTATTGTAAAATGGGCACTTTTTTGGGATTTTCTGAGTTTCTACCCATGAAAAGTGCTATCACTGCGCCATAGCGGTGATCGCTAGAATGGTAAAATATTCTCTATAATAGAAGTCAATGTCGGTCAACACCGCTATAGAGGATGGTTCTGCTACGGCGGTACCGCTATAGCGGAGAGTTGACCGCCATAGCGGATGAGTCGGGATTTAATGAAGAAGACTTCCCCAAAACAGTCAGTTTTCATCAAGAACATTTTGTGAGAAAGGCTAGGATTTTAGGCAAACTTACTCCATTTTCCACCATTTTTCGTCCTAAAGGTAAGAATTCTACTCCCCTAACTCCATACTATTTTTCGTCTATTGGTGGAACGGCATGAAGAGGGACACCGCAGATTTTGTGGCTAAGTGTCCCAACTATCAGCAGGTTAAAGTAGAACATTAGAAACCAGGAGGTGTGACTCAAGAGATTAGCATTCCTACTTGGAAGTGGGAAGTGGTCAACATGGATTTTATTACGGGTTTATGTCATACTCGAAAACAGCATGACTCCATTCGGGTGATAGTGGACAGGGTCACTAAGTCAGCTAACTTCTTGGCAGTCAATACTATATATTCAACGGAGGATTATGCCAGACTCTACATCAGTGAGATAGTCAGGTTGCATGGGGTTCCCTTGTCTATCATCTCATATAGAGGTCTTTAGTTTACATTTTTTTTCTGGAGATCTTTCCAGAAAGGTCTTAGTACTCAGGTGAATCTCAGTACAACATTTCATCCCCAGAAATATGGTCAAGCAGAGCATACCATTCAGACTTTAGAAGACATATTGAGTGATTGCGTGATCGATTTTTAATGTAGTTGGGATGATCACCTACCTCTCATAGAGTTTGCCTACAATAACAGTTATCACTCCAATATTCAGATGTCCCCATATGAGGCACTTTATGTCCATAGATGCAGATCACCGGTTTGTTGGTTCGAAGTAAGTGAAGTAGCCTTGATCGGGCCAGATTTGGTTCATGAGGCTATGGAGAAAGTTCAGCTCATCAGGGAGAGGCTGAAAACAGCTCAGAGTCATAAGAAATCCTATGTAGATATGAGAAGAAGGGACTTAGAGTTTGAGATCGATGATTGGGTTTTCCTTAAAGTGTCACCCATGAAAGGGGTGATGATATTTGGAAAGAAAGGAAAGATCAGTCCTAGGTATGTAGGTACTTACAGAATCTTGAAAAGGGTTGGTAATGTGGCTTATGAGTTAGAGTATCCAGCAGAGCTAGCAGTGGTTCATCCAGTGTTTCACATTTCCTTATTGAAGAAGTTTGTGGGTGACCCAACATCGATTGTACCTTTAGAGAGTGTGGTGGTGGAATATAGTCTCACCTATGAGGAGGTTCCAGTTGAGATTATTGATCGTTAGGTTCGTAGGTTGAGGAATAAAAAAGTTGCCTCGGTAAAGGTTTTGTGGAGTAATCAGTCCGTAGAGGGAGCTACTTGGAAGCAGAAGCAGCAATGATAGCCAAGTTTCCTCACCTCTTTCCCTCCGATTCAGTTTCAACTTGAGGTAAATAGTTCCTCTCCAGTATCTCAGTCTACTCTTGTGATATTCAGTCTCAACACCTTGTTCTGTCAGTTACCCTTGCATTTCAACATACTTGCATGTTTATGAAACTCATTTTTGTTAGATATCAGTTTCTAGTACTCTGTTGGTAGGGATTGCAGCTCTTTCCCTCCAAAGTCAGCTTATTCAGTCTTCATTTGAGGATGAATGATCCTAAAGGGGAGATATTATAACACCCAGAACTTCCAAGCCTAGACTTAGCTCAGAAAACAAGAAGAAATAAAAAATTTCAACTGTCAGCAGGACCACGAATCACTTCCACGAGCAATGGAACAGTCCCCGAGTCATGGACTGGACTCGTGGAACAAAGATCAGAGGACTGCTCCTCTGAAGTTCATTCCACGACTCAAGTCTACGGACCATAGAACTTGTCCATGGAATCCTTGTAGCAGATGCCCCTAGGAACCATGATTGGGTTCCACGACCCGTGGAAGTTTCCACGAGTCGTGAACCCTATTCGTGGAAGCTATTCCAGTAACCCATCCTTAAGTCCTTAGGAACCATGAGTAGGTTCCACGACCCGTGGAAGTTTCCACGAGTCGTGAACCAAACTCGTGGAACCAAAGTTCAGAGAACCCAGAATTTCAGTTCAGGAACCACGAGTGGGTTCCATGACCCGTGGAAGGTTCCATGAGTCGTGAACCCAAATCATAGGGTTCAATCTAGTAGCCCAAATTTTATGACCAGGAAACCCTGACCGAGTTCCATGACCTGTGGATCTTTCCACGAGCCGTAGAACCAAGTCGTGATCCCTGAGTCGCGATTTTCAACAGTTTTTCTAATTATTTTCTAGGGGCATTCCAGACATTTTCTACCTAATTTAATGCCTAGGCTACGTTTTTTTGACTACTATAAGCCTACTTTATTAGTCAAAAGTTACCTAAAACCTTCATTATCTTAAATTCATCAGACTTAGAAAGAAAATTAGAGAAAGAGGCGACAGTTTTCTGCCAAGAATAAGCAGAGGTCTTCATCAAGTTCAGCCCCAAAAATCCAAGGATTTCTCTGTGGATTTATTCACCAGGTATATGGGATTTCACTAGTGGGTTCCTTTCACCCATTAGGTTCCTAGATTCCAGTCAGCCTTCAGTTTTCTCCATGAATGTTTTAGACTTAGGGTTCCTAAATCTTAGGGAATTATTGTAATTCAATTCTTACAGCTTTTATGGTATTGATTATATGTCTCTTGGATAATTAGTACAGTTTCATGAATAACGCTCAGAAATTCTAGCTTGTAGAAATTCTAGTATTTTCATGAATTTAGCTTGCTAGGAAGATCAGTTATATACTTATGCTTCAGAAATTGAATGCCATATCCTTTAGCCTATGTATGTTGAATTTTCAGTCATTTATCAGTATCTTGAGCTATCCTTTATTTTAGTACATTATTACTTACATTCAGTGGGAGTAGACTTAGTACCGAGCAGACGAGGGGATGAAGGCTTAGCTGTCAGCTTACGCTAAGACCTTGAGAAGCACTCCCCAAGTCCCAGAACTACGGCGCCACCATAGGTATTAAAGTAGTCATCTGTCAGACTAGGCTGCACCTCCTTATCCCTTGAGGACATCAGTAGTGGATCCACGTCAGACTTGTTTGTACCCGTGGCAAGGTATAAATGCCCTTCCATCCAGGGTTACAGGTTGGCCCCATAGTTAGCTCAACTTGGGATATGTCGGTTAGTAGTGTCTCCCACAGTCAGATTTATGTGCATTGACCTTGTATCCAGTATTTATGTTCAGTATTCAGTTCAACATGTTATTTCATGATTTATACTTGGTCATTGCATTCAGTTGAGCTTTCAGTTATGTTGCAGTATATCTATTTTCATGTTCAGTTATATATTGTCCAACTTTGTACATATCCTGCATGCTCAATACATTCAAAGTACTGATGCATACTTTTGTGCTACATCATTTTATGATGTAGGTTCGGGCACTCAGCATCCAGACCGCGCTTAGTTTGACTTTTGGTCCGTATCCAGCAGGTCAGTTGGTGAGTCCTCAGTAGTTTGAGGATGATAGACATGCTTATATCTTCCGCTTTTATTTACAATTTCAGATATATTAGAGTTAGCTAGGGGGATGTCCCATCAACTCTTATTCAGTTAGAAGGCTTTAAGACATAAACTAGATTCAACAATCGTTAGTGTGGATTCTAGTCAACACTATATTTTTATATACTTTATATATATTCAAATTTTTGGGTTCTTCCCGCTTTCATATATTAAAACTATTTTAGCTTCCACACAGTGCATGTCTTAACCTGATTTTGTATAGATTTTCCATGCCATGGGTTAGCTTGGGGTCACTTATGACACTAAGCACCATGTTGCGTCCAGGGGGTAGCTTCGGGGCATGACATGACATGACATCCATCTATTCTTTCAATCCAGTGAATTTTGCTAAAATGGAGAAGAAAACACTTTGGCTAGAGCATCAGCTGATGAAAGTTGGTTTTTGGGCATGAGGCCTACTTTTCATTAAAAGATCTCTGTTGATAATTTCATCAATTCCATTGAGTTTGGAATATCATTTCAATTGAGTAACATGTTTGGTTTGTGTTCACGGGATACCAAATGAATCTTGAGGGTCCATCTAGTGACTTTCTAACTTGCGGGAACTACTAGTTTGCAACAGCTGTTGTAGAGGCACTTTTCCCATCGCATCCATGATGGGTCCATCGCATATGCGGAAGGCCCAGTTGCTTGGCCTTCGCATTCATGGATGGTCTACCATGTACGTGTAAAAGGGTTAGCAGGACCCAGTCGAGACTTCTCCATTGCATACACAATGAGGCCATCATGGGAAGGAACTCCCTATGACCGCAAAGAAGGAACTCCTGGAAGTATAAAAGCTTCCCTCTTTGTTTTCTCCATATTTTCATGGGAATTTGGTGCCCAGGAGCTTGGTGGAGCTCCTTTCTGGGGGATTATAGTCGCATAAGTGTACGGGTATGTTCCTAAAGCTCTCCTCATGTTCTCCCATCAATTTCTACGCATTTATCTTTCTTTAATTTCCATAATTTATGGCTAAATCCTTGAATTGTTCCTTGATCATTAGTAAGCTTCGGGGTTATTTTGAGCCCTGATTCATTTCCCATTTGTGCCCAAATTATGGGCATATGATCCTTGTCCCATGAGGGACATTATTATGAATTTTAATTTCTATTTCGTTATGCGAGGCCCGAGGTCGATTTTTGGTTCAATTTCTGGCTCAAAATTTTGTATATCAGTAGGGGTGTCATTCTTCTTTCTTGATACCTAGATTATGTTTATGATAGTGTGGTAGTAGTCGGAGGCTTCTTGAGGGAGTTAGGCTCTGATCTTGTGGATTGTGCATGCGTGTTTGGCTTCCAGGTAAGTTACGACTTACCTCTTTTTAGACTTAGCTCTTATAAGGTATTTGTATGGTAATTTGCTAATTGTGGATGGGTTATTATGGTTTGAATACATTGATTTAGGTATCTACTCCTTATAGCTTACTTAAAGGCTTTAGAGTAACATATCAATTGGAAAGCCTTATCTTAGGTTGTAGCTCCTTCCATAATGCTTGGCACAGTTATTAGGGTATTATAGGTGTAGAATTTTTTTCCTTAACCTAGTGTAGGCTGGTGGTAGTTTGGCGTTATTAGAATAGGGAGCCTTAGAATAGGATTAGGAGAGGACTTCGCGGTAGAATAGTATTTATATTTATATTTTACCGCTTTTCCCTTGTTTTACTTTTCAGTTTGGTAAATTGTATATCATGGGCCCAAGGTCGTTGATGTGGGACACCAGGTCAGTATGATTCTCCCCTTCTCCTTAATCATGGTTCATGGTTGGTTTAAGTGTAATTTTTGTTAATGGTTTATGTTAGTATAGTCTCAACTTGTGGCTTGCCTTAGCTTATGTTTTGAGTTAGTTAACTGGTTTAAGTTGAGTTTATCTTAGGTTTTGAGTTAGTGTAGTCTCTTTCCGTTAACACCTACCTTAGGCTAGTAACCCTACTTTAGTGCATAGGTTTTAGTTGTCCTTTGTGTGATATGATTTGGCTTGGTTGTAATCTTTGGTTGTTCATTCATACTTTAACATGGCATATGATTGAGTTGATTTTTGAAATACTATTTTTATCAAAAAAAGGATTTATGGAATATGTTAAATGACTTTTGGCTTCCTTAAAAGAAATTTTGCCTATTTTTAGAAAGAGTAATTTGCTAAACTTGCATGTCCAAGGAGACCCGTGTTTTGGATGGTTTTACTGACTATTTAAACTTGCATGCCTGAGGAGACACATGTTGTGGATGGTTTTACTAGCACTCATAATTGGATTACTCTATTAATCATGTATTATTATTCGTTCGATGATGATTCTGGGCTTGCATCATATTGGTCACATACTGTAGTGAACCATCTCATACTGCATATCATGGCACATTTCTACATCCCTTCTTTTTTTCCCATTGGGTTGATTTCTAGTTAGTATTATGTGCTGCTTGTATCCTCTGGGCTTATGGGGGACCAGTGGGATTCTTGGTTGTTGAATGTTCCTCCTAGGCTTATGGGGGCCCAGTTGGATTTACTTGTTTCCATTCATATCTCCTTAGGTATGGACTTTATGTTTTCTCCAGGTTATTTAGCTAGATTGGTGGCTTTATGTTCCTGTTGAGTTATCTTGTATCTTATCATAAATTGTCTATCTTTGGCATGTTAACCTATTTTTTGACCTTTATCTTCATACCCTTAGTATATTCACATTTATTTATACTTGTATCTTTTTTGAGCTCAATCGGCCTATGATATTTACAGGGTACCGCTGTCTTGATACTCATGCTACACTTCTGTATCTTTTTCTGATGCAGATCTTAGTGCAGGTTATCACTGCTGATATTGTTCTCGAGCGGTGTTACTGATCAGAGATACATGGTGAGCTCTTAGCGACCAGAGTTGACCCATCTCCTTCTGATTTTTGGACTAGTCTTACTTTGCATTTTTGGAGACAGTTCTATGAATATTGTATCTATTTAGTACTCTGTAAGTCGTATTAGCTCTTGTACTGATGGATACTAGGTCTTGGGGAAGTCATGTATTCTTTTGTTTCCCTCCCTCTATTTTATGTTATGTTTTCCTTTCACTTGTTCTCCATATTTAAATATTGTTCTTCTGCTTTCTTTTTGGTTCTTTTGTTAGCCTATTACTTGTTATTCTGAGCTAAGGATTTGGCTTACCTACTGGTGGGTCATAGTAGGTGTCATCACAACTAGAGAAATTGGGTCATGACATAGTGGTATCAGAGTTCTAGGTTTACCTATGTTATTGGTACAAGGCAAGTGTCTAGTAGAGTCTCATGGATTGGTACGATGACGTCCATATCCTATATGCGGGAGGCTATCGTGCATTCTTGACTCCATCAACTTCTAAACTTTATTTGTTCCATTCTTTCTCAGATGGTTAGGACAAGTACGACAGTGGGTGACTACGAGGCTTGTGCGCCCATTGCTTTAGTGCTTCCTCCAGTGCTAGGGTTTCAGATTAAGAGTTTACCACTATAGCTAGAGGGTTTGGTGCCAACCCAGCCTCCAATAGTATGTATGGCCACCTCAGTTCTTCATGACCCCATGGCT
Organism: Jaltomata sinuosa; assembly: GCA_003996215.1. Lineage (NCBI taxonomy): Eukaryota > Viridiplantae > Streptophyta > Magnoliopsida > Solanales > Solanaceae > Jaltomata > Jaltomata sinuosa. The sequence goes on along the minus strand of QJPP01003095.1, from coordinate 26,256 downwards.
AAGTTTCCGAGTCTTCTTGAGAGTGTGCCACAGGCAGGTGCAATCCTTGGTTCTTAGAGTGGTGCTATGGCCAGGGTTGAGGTTACAGGTCTCTAACAGGGTTCTATGTATGTGTTAGAGTAGGAGGCGAGGTTTCATGATATAACTAGGCACAGCGCTAGGAGTATGCCTACAGAGTTTGAGAGAGTGCAGGGTTTTGTCAGAGGTTTGATTTAACTTCTCTATTTAGCAACAAAACACTTGGTGGTAGTTGGGACAACTTTTCGTTAGGTGGTTGATCATGCACGGGCTATATAGGGGTTATGTCCTGAGGCCTATGGAGGCATTGGTAAGAGGCATCACTGTTAAGGCAGTCTCTGTGGTCCTCGGTCTTGGGGTATAGGATCCTCTAGTAGAGGTCAGCGTCAGCACACCCAGACTAGCAAGCCGATTCTGGTGGCACACCAAGGTTCAAAGAATGCTTACCTAGGTCAGGTTTCATAGAGCAGCCATGGTTTAGACCATACTCTTTGAGGTTTGCATTATGGGTAGTTAGGCCATGGTGGCTAGTCTGGTACAACAGGATCTTCTAATCAGAATCTATCTAGTAGAGGTTGTTATGAGTACGCCGAATTTGGAAACTTTGCTAAGGATCTCCCCACGGTCACATAATTTAGGCGGCAGAGTCAGCAGGCTTTATATCTCAAGGCTCCAGCGCCACCAACTAGATGTGGTGTGTAGGGTAGTAGAGGTGGTCCCCAAATGATTAGAAGTGACTTTCAGACAGACAGTTCAAGTGGCCATCCCGAGTCGGAAGATACTGTGCATTATAGGAGTTGACCACTTTTCTAAAGAGTGTCCTTGATATGGGACAATCGAGCCTTCAACACCAACTACTCAGTCTGGGGGTGGGCATGGACATGTTTATGCCTTTCCTAGTAGTTTAGAGATGGAGGTTCTGGACATCAACACTACTAGTACATTCTTTATTATCATCACCTAGTTTTATGCATTGTTTGCTTTGGGGGTCTACTTGTTTGTATTTATATATCTGCCTACTTGCTCCTCGTTTGGGTGTACTATTTGAGCTTTCTAGTGCTTATACATGTAATTACCCATTGGAGGATTCTTTTAGTAGTGGATCAGGTGTATCAACCTTGGGAGGTGACTATTTGGGGGTATGACACATGGGTAGGTCTTGTTATGTTAATTGGTGGTTTTTGTCGTAGTTGTAGGCCTTGTATGGTTGTCTCCTTTTCTAGCGGTTTAGGGTGGTTTCTTTGAGACTTTTATCTTTCTTATGCCTGGAACCTTTCAGTTGGTACGATATGGTACCAATAGCTTTGTGCCAAGGAAAGTTGTGTTATCTCAAAGAGCTTGGTGTTGGGCAATCAAGTGGGTATCTGATGGTTTTGCTTATATTCCAGAGGTTATACCCGACCTTCTTTACTTGATTAGTATAGGTGGTTAGCAGGTATCTGGGTAGTTTCCACTATTTCCTTAGTATTAAGTTTGGTTGAGTTTTGACTTCGACATCATTGTTGAGTTGGGCACTCAGCCTCTTCCTTTCTCTGCCATATCGGGTAATGCCAGCAGAGTTATGGGAGTTAAAGGAACTGCTCCAAATTCTTCTGAGAGAGAGGTTTCTAGATCTAGTGTATCTCCATGTGGTGTTTTGTTTAGGTTGTAAATTTAAGGAGCCTTAGGTTTTCATCCTATTTAGTTTTGATTACCTTGTGTGTTTGTCAACAATATCTGAGACTACTCAAGGACATAGAGAAGAGCATGATTAATCTTTGGAGTTAGGTTCCAGACATGGGGGTCTAGTAGGTTACTTTAGATGGTTCATGAAAAGTTCTCTTCAGTTGCGACACCAATGATTAGAGTGATTCATTACAATGCTCTTTTCTGATGGGTTGACAAGGTTGGGATGAGTTTCTAAAGGTTAAGCCATATGTATTTCAGCATTGATTTAGGATCTAAAATTTGTGGGCCAAAAGTTTTGGTATGTTGAGAGGCTTTCAGAGTTGGTGGTTTGTGTGCTGGTGCAGCAGGGTAGATGTTTTGAGCTGGAAGATGGTGAGTTTATAGTTTATGAGTTTTTCAATAGATAAGCAGTGACCTTTGGCTTCGGGCATCCTTTTCTTAGCCTACAGGTTGGTTTGACTTGGTATTCGCGGCATGGCAGATTTCTTTCTGAGTGGCGAGGCTATTAAGGCGACCTCAGATTCAGATGTTATTTTGAGAATTGGGAGCAGTAGTGGTATTCCTAGAATTTTGAGTTGATTTGATGGCTCTGGGCTTTTTGGTAGGCTTGCCACACTCCTTGCAGAGATTGGATGTTGTTTGGGTTATCATGGACAGGTTTCTCTAGTTTCTTCACTTTTGGCCAGTTCAGACTTGGCATAGTTCAGTGAGGTTGGTTTTGGTCTACATTCCGAAGATTGTTCTTCGACACAGGGTGTTCGTCCATATCATTTCTGGAAATAGTATGTTAATTGCAATTGAGTTCTTGATGGTTAGTTCAGATGAGTTTGGTTATCGAGGTTGATCTTAGCGCAGGTGTCTATCTGCAGGTTGGTGGTCAGTTGGAGCAGACTACTCAGGTTCTCGAGGATATGCTACAAGTAGGTATTATGAGTTTCAGAGGTTAGTAGGACCAGTGCTTGGCTTGGATAGAGTTTGAGTATGCAGGTGACCTTATTCAAGGTTAAGGGTGGTAGGAGGTATAGGTTTGCCATAGGTGGTTGATGTTTTCTAGGTTAGCTTGCGCGACCGGCTCATTGTGTGACTTCATGTCTAAGAGTACAGATGATTCAAAAAGGGGTTTTGTGCAGTTAAGTATAAGCAGAAGGGATATGCAGATCAAATGATTCTTGAGTTAGAGTGTTGGGGGGTGGCTTTCTGAGTTGACCTGTTTACTAGTTTCGTGTGATGATCGCCTTGGTTTTCGTGTTATGTATGTTGTGTCGGTGCAATCAGGTTGAGTTTCTTGGGGTTCAATTTAGTTGATTGATCTTTTTGCCTTCTAGTTAGAGTTTGTTGCTTTTCTGGTTCGGCTGGTAAGAATTTTAAGGATTTAAGGTTTTAGTAGTTCTCCTATGGTATAGCTCCATGGGGCATCGTCCGATCCAGGAGGCTCTTGGGGAAGCCTAGCTTGACATGTAGACCTAATATCCTTCATTTTCGAGCCTTTAGGTGCTTCCTGTTTCTTTGACTTTCGAGGATGAAAGTCTTTTTAGTAGTGGATGATGTAATGACCCTCTAGGTCATTTTATTGTTTTTTGTGCTTTTTCGAAGTTTCGAGCTTTCCCATAATGGCTACAAGTCCATTAGGACTTACCAGGACTGACGGATTAGTTCCCAAGCAGTTCATTGTGTTTTTGTCATGACCCAATTTCTTGGTCATGATGGCACCTACAACCCCCCAGTAGGCGAACCAATCCCCATAACCCAGAACGGTTGGTAATGGGCTACTATCATACACCCAATCCGAAGAATAGAATAAATATGCGGAAGCAAGGTAAAATAAGTAAAGAAAAGGGACGACAGGAATATATATATATATATATACATATATGGAAGCTAAACCAAACCCCAAAACCTGGTATCATAGTATAAATCCGAAACTACATCAAAAGAGCAAAGGAACCAAAAAGGAGATATACATATATCTCTGAATGATAAAAGAGTACATAATACAATAGATGAACTAAAAGCTAAGCTCCGGTCGCCAAAAGCTCACCCTCAATCTCGGATAGTCCAAAACACCCCACACAAGGCAGCGCGGTTAGCGGCGAGAATTCGCACTTGAATCTGTACCAAAAGATACAGAAGTGTAGTATGAGCACCAATTGCAAAGCAACGGGTACCCCGTAGGTATCATAGGCCGACTGGGCTCATATAATATATAACAACAATAATATAGCAGAAAAGAAACAAGTAGTCACAGTAATAATGAGCAAGCACATGGAAGCTAGCACAGAAAGGATACATAGCGAAAACAATTATGCTAGGCTAGCTAATGGAAATACAAATTTCATAGACATAGGTGAGGGAAGGAAAGAAACGCACCTAGGGTCCATGCAATAACAATATATACAAAGAGAGTTAAAGAAAAATGTGGTATACCGGTAACCTCAAGTAAAAAGGGAAGGGGAAACGAAAATAACGATAACATGCTTGAAAACAAGATTAAAACAAAGTCATGCTAGTATATTATAGTCAGGATCAATATCGCAATAGAACAATAATAAATAAAAGTCTACCTATAGTCCAACGGATGCCCATACACCCGAGCAACACATACAAGTGAAAACAAACCCTCCGGCATCCCATACTACCAGAGCGTATACTGAGAAAACAACAAACACGGGTGGATCCAAACACAATATGCATGATTTGATATGATATGCCATAACCCAATGATAGTAGTGCCGTATGTTACCCCCTCCGGTACCTAAAAGGACCAATATAAGCAGGATCCATGGAAGGGATTCCCCCGAGTACCTCAACTCCACCGTACACCCCTCCTCTGATCACCCTCGCCCCCTGGCTCCTGGTCCAGAATGGAAGGGTCCATAGAGATCTACTCGTAGACCACATAGTAAGCTCAAGCCTCGATATAACAGTACAGAGTACAACCAGATCCCAACTAGTAACCGAATCTTGAGAATGCATGCCTGGAGTCTATCCAGGTCTAAATCAATGAAATAAGTCTCAAAACCCTATCAAAGGTGCCCGGGCATAACCGGGTCTAAAACAGTAGTAAAGCCAGTCTGTTGTGCGGTTTGATTGAGTCTAGTATAGGAATGAAAATAGTGGTAAAATCATCCCCTTTTAACTTTTTCTTACCCCAAGAGGATCCATGAAAATAATTTCAGACCTTTTATAACTATTTTTACTGAAAATGGGCCCTCGGGCCATCCAAGGTTTAGAAAACCAACAATAGTAGGCTCGAAGCCAAAATCATAGTAGAACATGTGAAAAACCTCTTTGTATGCATGAGAATGGCATGCTCAATCACAAACAGTAGCCCAATGGCTAACAATTAACCTATCGGCTCTGCACAGGCTCCAATCGCTCTACAGCACACATAGCCAGCTCTACAATGAATATCGATGTCCGGGACTCACAGACATTCCCAAATAACCCACTATCTATGGTCCAGAGTCAATAAAAAGGCCACACTGGACCACAAGGGTGTTACTATCAACTACCATGAATAGTATAATCAACAGAGAAAAAATAAGACGGACATGAAAAAACAAACAAGGTCTGGAGTACCAAGCAAATAAACCCAACCCAAGGATGCTAATTAGTACAATTATATCTTATATATGCGAAGTCTAAAAAGAGTTAAACCATAACCTACCTGTCGTCTGATGATAAGCTGTTAGAACGACGATGTCCAAGCCTAAACCCCATTGAGAAGCTTCGAAATGAAATCAAATTTGAATTCGGGCTCGAATAATTTGACTTAGATAATCGATTTTCTTTCAGAGGTCAAGTATTGTGTCAAAATATATTTTTCACCTAAACTTCTTGAACAATGACCACATATGTGTGAGTGGCGTACTACAGATCCCTATAGAGATATTCTCGAATATGAAATGGAAAGTAAATAAAATTAAGTATAAACAAAACTATGTAAACAGCCACCTATGAAAAATGGTGAATGAATTTACCATATATAATTAATATAGATTTGATTTTCTTTTGAAAAGAATTAGGACCCATATTATGACTAATATTGTTGCCTTCATTTCTTAGTGGCACGTGGAGGTGGTGTGTCAAAGCACACGTCTCCTTATCCGACTATTGTTGGACGTGGTCCATATTTTGTATGTATTCGGATATTGCGTAGGTTCGTAGTAAAATAAATATAACTTTTTGAATATATCATAATAAATAGAAAATCTTTTCAAATAAAACCTACTATATTATAATAATAATTTTCAACATAACTAAGTTTACTATCTTCATTAAAATATTAATAAATTATAAAACTTTTATAAAATAAATATAGATGCAAATATATCATAATTAAATAAATTTTTCAAAAATATTTAAGACACTTTAGGAAGGCAGTAAAATATTACTTTTACCAAACTCAACTTTTAAATCAAATATTTTTGAATAAGAGCAATGTTAATAAAATTCTCAAATTTAGGCTCGCAAGCCTTTGATACGCGACGAAAGACAACCTTAGAACACTTGGGGTGTTACATCCTTACCCCCTTGGGAACATTCGTCCTCGAATGTTAAATCGAATGCACGAGTAAGATTAGGAACCTCTCCAATACACCAGACTATACCCCACTTTGCAAAACGGCCCGGAAACAAGCTATGTGCCAATGCCATACAAGGCCACTAGAAGCTACCAGAACTCCTCACACCCTTCATGGGAGTTACACAGAGGAACACCAAGTCACCAACACTAAACTCCAAGGCACGAAGTCTATAACAAGCGTAGCTCTTCTTCCTGCTCTGAGTTGCCTGAAGTCTGTCCTGAATCACTCGTATTCGGTCTAAGGAATCAGGAAGCAAATTTGTGTTCTGCGGCCTAGACTCCAACCCATCAAACTAACAAATAGACGATCTGAAATGCCTACCATACAAAGCCTCAAAGAGTGAAATGCTAATACTTAAATGAAAACTATTATTCTAAGAAAACTCGGCCAAAGGCACAAACTGATCCCAAGAACCTCCAAAGTAAAGAACACATGCCCAAAGCATGTCCTCTAGGACCTGAATAGTCCTCTCAGACTGTCCATCTGTCTGAGGGTGGAATGCGGTACTAAGCTGAACCTCTGTACCCAAATCTCGCTGAATAGCCCTCTAAAACTGAGATGTGAATTGAGTGTCGCGGTCTGAAATGATAGAAGCTGGGACCCCATGCAAGAGAACAATCTCACGAAGGTAGATATGAGCTAACCTCTCTGCACTGTAGATAGTCTGAACTAGCAAGAAGTGCACTGACTTAGTTATCCAATCAACAATTACCAAAATGGAGTCGAATTGCCGAGAAGTACATGGCAACCCAACTATGAAGTCTATAGTAATCCCCTCCCATTTCCACTCAGGAATGGGAAGTCACTGCATCAAGCCACCAGGTCTCATGTACTCGAACTTCACATGCTGATAGTTCAAGCACCAAGATACAAATTCCGCTATGTCCCGCTTCATACCACTCCACCAGTAAAGCCATCTCAAATCTCTATACATCTTGGCGGCGCCAGGATGCATGGAATATCTAGAACAATGTGCCTCATGGAGAATCAACTGAATCAAACACCAACTCTCAGAACATAAAGATGACTACCAAATCTCAGAACACCATTTGAATCTAGAGTAGCTTGGCTGGACTCACCTCGAACAACCTGATCACGAAGGTCACACAACCGTTGATCCTCGAACTAAAGGCTCTAAATCTGATCAACCAAGGTAGAACAAAACTCAACACTAAAAAGAACTCTGTTAGGATCCAACAAATCAAGCCTAACCAACCAGTTAGCTAATTGGATCTCCAAGGCCAATGGTCACTCTTAAATTGGAAGTGAATCTAGGCTATCCATACACAATGCCTTCCGGCTCAAGACATCCGCTACCACATTTGCCTTGCCTGGATGATACAGAATAGTGAAATCTAGTCCTTCAGTAGCTCGATCTATCTCCTCTTCCTCGAGTTTAGCTCTCGCTAACTCATAATGTACTAAAGACTACGGTGATTGATAAAGATCTCATAGTGAACCCTATATAAGTAGTGCTTCTAGATCTTGAGCGCGAAAACTACTATTGCAAACTCTAAGTCATGAGTGGGGTAGTTGCACTCGTGAACCTTCAGCTGCCTCAACATATATGCTATCACTCGACCCTACTATATCAATACACAACCAAGACCAACCCTTGAGGCATAACAATATACCGAGAAGCTCTGACCATCAACTCGCAAAGTCAAAACTAGAGCTGAAGTCAACAAGGCCTTAAGCCTCTAGAAGCTATCCCCATATTAATTCGACCACTAAAATGGGACATCCTTCCTAGTCAGCCTAGTCAAATATGATGCTATGAAAGAAAACCCCTCGATGAACCATTTTTATTACCATGGTAACCTAACAAAGCTGCGAACCTCAGTAGGAGTAGTAGGTCTCAACCATTCATGAACTGTTTATATCTTACCCAGGTCCACTCTAATCTCATTTGTAGACACCACGTGTCCCAGGAATGCAACTAACTCAAGCCAAAACTCGCAATTTGAGAACTTGGCATAAATTCGATGATCTTTCAATCCAACCTACTACTAAAGAATCTCCTACTAGGGTCAAAATAGATACATGTATAGATAATGGCTCACTAGCCAACCCCAAACAAGGAAAATAGTAGGAAGAAACATACAAGCAATTAGATCCAGGACCAAATAAAGCCAAAGTTGACTGACATCATATAGAAATCATACCTGTAATCACAGCATCTGAAGCCTCTGCCTATGGTTTTCCATGAACCGCATAAAACTAACAACGACAACCACCTGAAAAATTGTCATCCCTACCACCCATCCTACCATGTTGGGCACCACCTCTAGCCTGACCACCACTCCCTCTAGCCGGTGGCTTCACTACATGGATAGGCTGAGCCGGCTAAGTGGCTGGCTGAACTATACCCCATTAGGGGAGGGGGGAAATCTCTAGCAAAGTTTCCAATAACTCTGTACTCATAGCAAGCCCCTGATGAGCTTTACTGTCGAGAAGAACTAGCTGAACCCCTGTGGCCACCATGGCCTGATGCCCCAGAAACTAAACCCTTCAGAGTCTAACCAACATAACCCTGTCGGCTACTCTGACCCTTCTCAAACTGAGAACTACTAAAATCTCAAAGCGAAGCCTGAATCATTCGACTAGACTGACCTTGGTGCTGATGTGGCTGATAACCTCGACCCCACTAATATGAACCTCTACCACTATGACGGGAACCACTATAGCTACCCTGATGATGAGGCCTCTTATCCCTATCCCCAGGATCATGACGGTGCAAATCCTCCATGGTATGGGCATAATCTGCAATGGCCCAAAAAAAATCGACCACCGGCAACCAATATCTCAAATGGCTGTCTAAGCTTTATCCGTAACACCCAAACAAACATACGGACTCTATCAGGCTCTGTAGGCATGATAATATCCCCAAATGGAGCAAGCCGATGGAAGCGACTCTCATACTCAAATACAATCATAGAACCCTGCATAAGTCTGGTAAACTGCTGACTGTGACAATCACGGTCACTCTGGGGTAGAAACTTGGCCATACATGCCTCATAAAACTCTGACCAAGATAACAGGGGAGACGAAGATGGTCTACAAGCAACCTGGACCCTCCTCCATAATTTAGCTGGGCCCTCTAGATGGTAAGTAGTATACTTAACTCCGTGAGTCTCCAATAAATCTCAATGGTATAACATCTCCTCATAAGTAGTGATTAAGTCATGCAAATCCTAATCAGGATTACCTACAAATCTGGGTGGAGCCAATCTCAGAAATCTTCCCAATGCCTTCTGCTCCATCGCTGGGCGAGGAGCAAGAGGTCATGCGACAGATGGAACCGGAAGAACTTCAGCATGGGGAGCCGCAGTAGTATGATGTGCTCCTGAACTCTGTGTACCCATGGTTGTCCCCTGAGTAGATGTTTGTGCTACCTCAACAAGCTGATCCTTGATCATACCCAATAACTGTAGAAGTAAACCCTGAATACCTGAAGACTAAGCTGGGGCTAAAACTGGCACAGATTTAGTGCGGGCACTGATGGTACCTAGGTTGTCCCCTGGTCCATAAGCTGCTGCTCTGGAATAGTCTTGGGCTCATACTCATGCTCAACCTCAACCCTAGGAGCTCTAACTAGTGCCGCTACTCAGGCACATCCCCTAGCTCTACCTCGGCGACCTCTCCAGCCCCTACTTGGGGTCGGGGATACTGGAGTCGAATGTTCGCCCTCGCTTGATATCGACGCTCTCGTACGAACCATCTCCAGGAGAATGAACAAGAATAAGTGAGATTTCAGGAAACCATCAAGGATAAGATGCACAATATAGAGGCAATAAGAGAGTATTATTTCCTAAGATTCCACTATAGCCTCTCGAAGATTGAATGCAGACATCTCCGCCTTGATCCGTAGGACTCTACTAGATATTGGCTCCTATATCGATGACACCAATGAATCAAAGCTCTGATACCATGCTGTCACAATCCAATTTCTCGGTCATGATGACACCTACAACTCCCAGTAGACGAACCAATCTCCGTAACCCAGAATGGTTGGTAATGGGCTACTATCATACACTCAATCGGAAGAATAGAATAAAAATGCAGAAGCAAGGGAAAATAAATAAAGAAAAGGGACAACAGGAATATATATATAAGAATGAGTAGAAGTTAACGATTTATGAAAGATGATCTTTGTCGAGGCCCGGCTTATAAGTTTAAAATCTTTTGAATTCACTCTATATTCTACTCATGTTCTTCAGTTTTGCAGTTTATTTCATGTTTCAGTATGTTCCATTCAGTTATGTTTCACTCTACCATTTTACATACAATATATTTTTATCTTATATTTCTTTCATCAAAGATAGATATACAACTCTTCACCTAATGAATATAGTTAAAAAATAACTTGTATAAAATTATATCTCAATAAATTTCTAAGATTTTATCTTAATCATGTTAGTTTGGAGAAATTTGGTATATTTGTTAGTTCTTTTGGACTTTATTTCTATTAAATTTTTGATTATTATAGTAGAGTTTCTTTTGTTTTAACACCTTTTGAAAATGCTTCTTCTAGAAGAGCAGTGGAGTGTCATACTATAATTATTAATGTTGGGGATTATCTTGGATGACACCAAGTTTATGTGTGCATCTCTTGAAAATAATTATTTTTTATAGTTGAGAGTTGAGACTAATATCAGTTAAAATATAAATCACCTTCAATACTGTATTCTCTTGTATTATTTATCCAATCATAGTTTTAATGGTTCAATTTGATGGTTATACAATGTTACAACTTAATACTTAATTAATTAATTTATTTGTAACACTTCATTCTTTATTTCTTCGCCTACAACTTACATAATCATTAGGCACATAAGGAAGTAGTCTTTGAATAGTAATTAGTAGTACATTAATAGAGAAAGGGACAAATATGAATAAATTTTTCTTAAAATCATAACATCGGGTTTATCAATTTGAGAGGATAGATTCATTCGTTTAACTGGTGGGTCTTGTAGGCTTTTGTTAGCTGGGTTTTGAGATTTGTTAAGAAGATCGGAGTTGTGGTTTGCTCAACAAAAAATCAAACAAGTTGCAAACTGAAGTACTGAAGGAGAAGTAAATAATGGTTGAAGCAAAAGCTGAGAAAGATGAGGAGAACCCACACCACCTACAATCTGTATGGTGCAATTTTGTAAATGATTTTGGGATAATATCATGAAAGTTTAGTATGTGCAATCTATTGATCTTCATTGTCACTATGATATATTTTGTCTTATTAATTTCTTCTCTTTTGTTCTTTTAGGTTCTTATTTAGTCGGACAACTAATACAAAGATTACAATGATGACCCGAAGGTGTAGATTATTGAATGAAATATTATTGAAAAATATTGTGCTAAATAATTTTCAATCAAGATTTAATTGACTTAATTTTTTATTTAATATTTAGTGTTATTTATTAATGTGTCGAACTTATTTGAATTAATACTTGATCTTAATAGTTATTATTTAAGAAAATCTTCTTATCATGAAGTACATGAGAACAAGTATTTTTGATGTACAAAAGCAGAAAAATGACATGCTTGATTATTTCATAAAAGATCATTCAGTTTTGAGAAACTAGTTATATCACAAAACAAATCTTACAATCAAAACATATGTAGAAGGTAATAGGATTATGTAATGACCCTTAGGTCCTTTCCCTAATTTTTGTACTTTTTTTGCATTTCAAGCTTTCTCACGGTGGCTACAGGCCATGTATGACTTGCCGAGACTGACAGTTCAGTTCTTGAGTAGTTTGTTTGTGTTTTAAGCTCATTTTATTATTTTCAACTCTTAAGGCTGGTAGAGTTGACTTTAGTCAAAATTTGGAGAAGACGGCCTCGGATGAAAATTCTATCAGCACTATTAGCTCTGAAACATCAACTTTGGGCTAGAGGGACATTTGGTTTGGGTCTCGAGAATTCCGAACTCATTTTGGGCTATTGGGTTCCTTTTTAGTTAAAGTTGGTTTTAGGTGTGGGGTCTACTTTTCTTCAAAATAATCTCCGTTGGGAGTTTCATTAATTCTGTTCAGTTTACAATGCCATATTTGCTATGGTAGCATATCTGGTTTGTGTTCATGGAGTTCTAAATGAATCCCATAGGTGCGATCAGAGTTTTTGGATGTGTGTTATTGCAGCTGGAGCTGTTGGTATATGGTGTAGCGTACCTGCACTGCCGCCCCTGCAGTCACCTTCTGCACTTGCGGCCTTGGGTGACATTGGTAGAGGGCGTTCATGCGCTCTATTAACCGCACCTGAGGGAATTGGGGGTTTGGTGGACCACCACCCTTGTGGTGGTCTGGGTGTAACGGCGATGCCTCACCTGTGTTATTGTCACGACCCAACCCATCGTGAGTGGCACCCACGTAACCCCCAGATGAGCGAACCAATAGAGTTCAACCCTTTGCCTAGATTAATAGCCTAAAACTAGCAACAAAAAGTAAACTAGCAATCAAAATAAGCAAAAACTATAGCATAATCATTAACCTGCGGAAAATCCCACCTAGGAACTGAAAGTCGTTGTACCAAACATCAATACCAATATCTAGAAGACAGGGATGCAATCCCAAAAGAAAATACAAAGTAGTTTTAAGTAAAAAACAAGTGGACTAAAACTCTAAAGATAACCAAAGGTAGCTCGAATCAAGCAGCTCACCCTTGCAAGTCAGAAGTCGTCGGCACTAAAGGTGAGGTCGCGTATCAGCCACCGAAAGATTTCCTATAATCACCAAAAGACAAGCAAGTGCAGTATCAGTACACCACCACTGTGTACTGGTAGGATCATCAGCCAGTTTCCAAATAAACAGTATATAACTGTACAACAATATTAAGTATAAGGTATGGAAAACATGCATAATCAGCCACAGACATACTCAGACTACGAGTCTCTACTCAACCTGTTCCTGTATGAATCCTCCACCTAACTATAAGCCACAACCATATACCATTAACTATGCCTTTCCGTCTAGCCTGGACCAACCCCGGGATCCCCTCTAGACTACACACACGTACCTTGAATCAACCCGGCCTAAACCAAGACCAACACAAATGTCAATGAACAACCCAGCCTAAACCAAGACCAACACAACAATTAACCTGAATTTCCCTGGCCTCTCAAGGACCACCAAACCAATAACACATTTCAATAAGCAACCTAGTCCACTCACAGAACCACTATCAATCAATGCAACACCATAATAACAATGCAATGATGCAACAGAAGTAAACTCATACCAGGCGTGGTACCCGTGCCAACCGTTTGTTATACCCGTACCAGGCGTGGTACCCGTGCCAACCATGTGTTATACCTGTACCAGGCGTGGTACCCAAGCCAACTAAATGTCAATAATCCACAGTCAAATGAATGAACAAATAACTTGTAAACCAACAAACAAATACCGTTCAAATCACAAACTGTAAAGCAGGAAACTTAGACATTCTATACAACTTTCCTAAGCAATGTGATTCATACAATCACTTAGTTCTGAGTACAAAATATACAATATTCACAGGAATTCGTAAGCCATCACCTACCTCGAAATGATACAAGCTCTATTCAACCCGAGCTTTCCCATGTTCCAGATTCCTTTCTCGTTCTTGGTCTAAAATAACACACAAGTATATATAATTAACACACAAGGCCTGCACAATACCCGGATTACACCAAATCCCCAAACCCCTGGCTACTTATGATCATCCCATCCTTTTTCCGGGCTTTTCCACCGTTAATTCTCCTAGTTCTATCATTTTTATGGATAAAAACAAAGAATTTAACAACCTATGATCATTTTAACATACTTTTATCAACACCCAAGAACGTACATGCTTGGAACCCCCTTCCTTCCCCGAATTTCACCATTCATAAGTTATGCTAACCTTTCCCCAAATTCCCTCCTAGCAATTCTACCGCATAGGAAATGTAATACAAAGATTGGGGAATGAAAACCTTACCTTAGGGAAGAATCTCAACGGAAAAAGGAAGAAAAACGCCTGGAATCGCATAGCCTTTCTCCCAAAATGAAGTTGTGAAAAACTGAATGTTTGGGAACTGTTTCTGTATTAAAATACCGTTGGCCCGCTATAGCGGTCCCTGCTCCGCTACACGGTCCCGCTATAATGGAGGACTTCCACTATAGCGGTCTTAAGTGGGTGTTGACCGCCTTGACCAACGCTATAGCGGTATTTTCCACCGCAATAGCAGAGGTCACTACGGCGGACCATTGCACTCGTCATGGATAGAAAGTCCGGAAATCTCCCAGCTTTGGTCATTTTACAATACACTTGCTTTCCTCGATGACCTGAAACAACCCCTTCACATCAAACGCAATTCCAGGAGTTCTACTTACCCAAATTCGATTCCAAAAAGTCCCCCGGACTCCTTTATGTCTTGATTACGTGTAAAACTATCTCAAACCAAGACACATAAACCAATCCTTACCTGGATTTCCCTAGACTCTACCTCGCTCCAAAACCGGCTGAGGCTAGCCTAGCCCAGAATTTCAAACTCCCAAATCCAGAGTTTTCTAACTCTAAAACTTGGCACGATTGGACTACCCATAACGACAGACCCGGTCATTACAATAGATACCAATTTACCCATCGTTCGTCCCCAAATGATCAAACTCGAAATTATAGAAATAAAAGGAAGTGTAGTACCTGAATCCTCAAATAGTTGAGGGTACTTATCCCGCATGTCCTTCTCGGTTTCCCAAGTGGCTTCCTTAATCGGATGATGCTTCCACTGAACCTTTACCATATCAATCACCTTTGTCCTCAACCTCCGGATATCCTGAGCAAGAATCAAAACTGGTTCCTTCTCATAACGAAGATCCTTATTGAAAAGTACCTCATCCCACTTGATGATTTAATCCCCATCCCCATGGTATCTTTTAAGCATGGATACATAGAATACTGGATGAATGCCCGACAAACT
Source organism: Jaltomata sinuosa (assembly GCA_003996215.1). Lineage (NCBI taxonomy): Eukaryota > Viridiplantae > Streptophyta > Magnoliopsida > Solanales > Solanaceae > Jaltomata > Jaltomata sinuosa. The sequence continues at coordinate 11,049 of QJPP01003095.1, read as the reverse complement.
AGGTGGCAGTGCTAACTTGTAAGCCATTGGCCCCAGAATTTCAAGAACTTCAAATGTATGGATAAACCAAGGGCTAAGCTTGCCCTTATTACTGAACCGCATCACCCCTTTCATTGGTGACACCTTTAATAATACCTATTCACCAGCCTAAAAATCTATGTCTGGAACCTTGCAATCTGCATACTCCTTCTGCCTGCTTTGAGCAGCCAGCAACTTGGTCTGTATGCCCCTTACCTTTTCCGACGCTTCCTTCACTAAGTCTACGCCTAGAGGCTTTAAATTGCCTTCCTCAAACCACCCAATTGGTGATCTGTAGTTCCTCCCATGCAGTGACTCGAACGGTGCCATATCAATACTAGAGTAGTAGCTATTGTTGTACGAGAATTCGCACAATGGTAGAAATTAGTCCCAATGACCCCCGAAGTCCATCACACATGCTCTCAGCATATCCTCCAATACCTGGATCGTCCTTTCCGACTGACCATCAGTCTGAGGATGGAAGGTTGTGCTAAAGGTGAGTTGTGTATCCAACTCTTCATGTAACTTGCCCCAGAACTTAGAAGTAAATTGCGTACCCCTATCTAAAATGATGGACAGTGGTACCCCATGGAGTCTCACAATCTCCTTAACGTAGATCTTAGCCAATTGCTGCGAATTGTAATCTACCCTGACCGGAATAAAATGAACAGACTTGCTCAGCCTGTCAACAATGACCCAAATTGAGTCATACTTCCCCAATGTCCTGGGAAGACCCACCACGAAGTCCATGGCTATCCTTTCCCACTTCCACTCTAGAATTGGCATTCTTTGAAGTAGTCCTGCAGGTCTCTGATGTTCGTACTTTATATACTGGCAGTTCTGACATTTGGACACAAAATCCATTATGTCCTTTTTCATCCCGGGCCACCAGTAACGCTGCCTCAAGTTCCTGTATATTTTGGTCACACTCGGATGAATTGAGTACCGCGAACCATAGGCTTCCACTAAGATTCTATGAATTATATCATCAACTCGAGGAACACAAATCCTCTCCCTGAAATGCAACACTACACCAGAGTCTAACATGACATCTCTGGACCCTCTAGATATTACCTTACCCCGCAACTTATCCAGTTTCGGATCCTGAAACTATTTTTCCTTTATTTCCTCTATGAAGGTGGCCTTGACCTCAATGTTGGTCAACAACCCACCTTGATCTGAAACACCCAAGTGCATGAACTTGGCCTTCAAATCCCGAATCTTCTTAGCCAATAGTCGTTTGGATGCCCCCAAACAAGCCAAGCTACCCATGCTAACAGTTTTTTGGCTTAATGCGTCTGCCACCACATTAGCCTTACCCAGATGATACTGAATAGTCACATCATAATCCTTCAATAACTCCATCCACCTCCGATTCAAATCCTTCTGATTGAAAATGTGCTGCAGACTGCGGTGATCTATGAATAGCTCACACTTGACACCATATAGGTAGTGTCTCCAGATTTTCAATGCAAAAACCACTGCTGCCAACTCTAAGTCGTGAGTCAGGTAATTCCTCTCATGCACCTTCAACTGCCTGGATGCATAGGCTATCACATTACTATCCTGCATCAACACAACACCCAAACTAGAATGTGAAGCATCGCAGTAAATAATAAAGTCTTTACCTTCAACCGGCAAGGACAAAATAGGGGTTGTGGTCAAAAGTGTCTTGAGCTTTTGGAAGCTCTCCTCGCACTTGTCGGACCACATGAATGGTACCTCCTTCTGTGTAGGCCTGGTTAGGTGAGTAGCAATAGAAGCAAAATTCTTAACAAACCTTCAGTAGTACCCCGCGAGCCCAACAAAACTCCTCACCTCGGTCACAGAGCTAGGCCGAACCCAACTCTTGACTGCCTCAAATTTCTAGGGATCCACAATCACCCCTTTTTCTGACACTACATGCCCCAAGAATGCCACAAAACTAAACCAAAACTCGCACTTAGTGAATTTTGCATAAAGCTTTTGGTGCCTCAAGATATCCAGCGCAATGCGAAGATGATTAGCATGCTCCTCCCTACTCTTAGAGTAGATCAAAATATCATCGATGAACATGATAATGAAAGAATCCAAGCAGGACTTAAACACCCCATTCATCAAACTCATGAATGATGTCGGCGCATTGGTCAAACCAAATGACATTACTAGAAACTCGTAATGCCCATACTGAGTCTGAAAAGCAGTTTTCAGAATGTCCTCCAGTCTAATCTTTAACTGATGGTACCTCGACCTCAAGTCAATTTTTGAGAACACTGATGCACCCTGAAGCTGGTCAAACAAATCATCTATACGGGTGGTCACCTTGTTCAACTGCCTATAATCTATGCACATACGCATACTACCATCCTTCTTCTTTACAAATAAAACCATAGCACCCCAAGGAGAAGAACTGGGACGTATAAATCCCTTATCTAGATGTTCCTGCTACTGAGTCTTAAGTTCCCTTAACTTGGACAGAGCCATACGATATGGAGGAATGGAAATGGGATGAGTGCCTGGCTCTAAATCAATACAAAAATCTATCTCCCTGTCCGGAGGCATACCAGGCAAGTCCACTGGGAACACCTCTAAAAATTTAGAAACCACTGGAACTGACTCAATAGGCGGAGACTCCACACTATCATTTCGGAGATGAGCCAAAAAGGCTAGACACCTGCTCCTCACTAGTTTCCTAGCCCGGATGAATGATATTATCTTAACTGGCTTAGGCCTGTACACATGTTCCCACTCTAGTCTATCCTTACCCAGAATCTCTAGAGCCACAGTCTTGGTGTTACAGTTCAACACAGCATGATAAGGAGATAGCCAGGTCATACCCAAGATAATATCAAAATCAGCCATATCCAGAATTACCAAGTCTACCCAAGTACATAACCATACAAACACAACAGAATAGTCACGATATACATGAGTCACAACCACAGACTCTCCAACTGGGGTAGAAACATAGATAGGGGAATCAAGGATATCGCAAGTCAAACTCAGTCCAAAGCAAAACTCAAAGACACATAAGAATACGTAGAACCTGGGTCAAATAATACCAAAGCCATTTTATCACTGACAAGAATAGTACCTATAATCACTGCATCTGAGGCTTCTGCCTCGGTCCTCCCTGGAAAAGCATAGCAATAAGCCCGATCATCAATCGGGCAACTTCCTGGGCCGGATGTGTCACACCCTTGCCTGCGTCATCGTTCCCTCAGTCTCTCCGGCCTTCCAAAAAATTACCTCACCCACCCTGTGGACGACCCCTAGCATTACCGCCTCTTCCTTCTGGAACCACTACTCTAGTCTGCTACTGACCCTGATTACCTATCTGCCTATGTGGATACTCCCTTTTAAAGTGGCCCAGCTCACCACAATGGAAGCAACCACGATCAAGAGTACTTATGTTAGATGATGTATAGGATGCTCCCTGGCCTCTAGGAGCTGAAGACTGAACTCCCTGACGACTACCTATAGTAGCTCGAAGAGCTGACTGAATAGGACAGGCCAGATAAGCCTGCTGATGCTGGTCCCTGGAGTATGAACCACCATAATTTCCTTCATTCAGGGGATTCTTGGCTAAAGCCTTAGCCTGCCCTGCTTGCCTAACTCCTTCAATCTTTTTCACATAATCCACCACATCATTAAAACCCTTTCTTGAAGAAGTTATATGCACTGACAATACCTGCAGTTCACTATTCAGACCCTTGACGAACAACCAGACTCGTTCCTCCTCGGAACCCAACATCTGTGTAGCAAAATGAGACAACGCATGGAACTTAGCCTCATAAGATGAGACTGACATTCTACCCTACTTTAAGTTCAGAAACTCATCCTTCTTCCGATCCCTCAAAGTATGGGGAATGTACTTCTCTAGAAATAATGCGTGGAACTGCTCCCAGGTCAGTGGAGGTAGAATAGAAGACCGACACTCAACATGAGACCTCCACCACTGCTTGGCATCAACCTGCAGCTGAAAAGTGACAAACTCAACCCCATGTTGACGTACAATACCCAACTTGTGCAACCTCTTATTGCAATCCAGGATGAACTCATAGGCATTCTCCTTGTCTGTACCCTAAAACGTCGGAGGTTTCAGCTTAAGGAACTTAGTCAGCATCTCATGCTCATTACATGTCATCACTGAGACTAGCATTGGCCTGAGGAGGTCACTTGTGCCCGAAGTTGCGTCCATCTTTGGTGTTGTAGTAACTGTTGGTTGAGTATCCAAAGCCTGATTTGCATAAGCTGCGAGTATGGCTCTAGCACACTAACCAACCCACTCTGAATATCCCACGACTGCTTAAAAGCATCCGGTGTCATAGTAGGGAAGCCTGCACCCCTAACTGGTGCCGCCTCCACTTGAGCCCCTCCATCCTTTACAACTACTTCTACGTCCTCAGCCACATGATCCTAAGGTGGGGGAGGGGTTACCTCGCATGCAGCAGTTGCTCGAGCTCCACCCCTAGCAAGTGCGGCTCTAGATCATCCCCTTCCCCTTCCCCTACCTCTGCCATGAACAGTCGGACCCGCTGTTAGGACCGCTGGCCTTGCTCCAGTATTCCTTGTAGTAACCATTTGCGGACATAAGAGTGAATGAGGTTAGATACCAATTTGTATCACCAGATACCAATTGGAATCAAGTTATATCACGAAGGAAAGAAGGAAGAGATAGTTTTTTCCTAAAGCCCCATAGCCTCTCGAAGAAAAGTACAAAAGTTTGCACACTATTTCACAAGACCCTACTAGACCTATTTGGTATGACGAGATCAACGAACCTAGGCTCTGATACCATCTTTGTCACGACCCAACCCATCGTGAGTGGCACCCACCCAAACCCCGAATGAGCGAATCAATAGAGTTCAACCCTTTGCCTAGACTAAAGCCTAAAACCAACAACAAAAAGTAAACTAGCAATCAAAATAAGTAAAAACTATAGCATAATCATTAACCTGCGGAAAATCCCACCTAGGAACTGAAAGTTGTTGTACGAAACATCAATACTAATATCTAGAAGACGGGGATGCAACCCCAAAAGAAAATACGAAGTAGTTTTAAGTTCAAAACAAGTGGACTGAAACTCTAAAGATATCCCAAGGTAGCTCGAATCAAGCAACTCACCCTTGTAAGTCAGAAGCCGTCGGCACTAAAGGTGAGGTCGCGTCTCAGCCGCTGAAAGATTTCTTGTACTCACCAAAAGACAAGCAAGTGCAGTATCAGTACACCACCACTATGTACTGGTAGGATCATCAGCCAGTTTCCAAATAAACAATGTATAACAGTACAACAATATCAAGTATAAGGTATGGAAAACATGCATAATCAGCCACAGACACACTCAGACTACGAGTCTCTATACAACTTTCCTAAGCAATGTAATTCATACAATCACTAGATATGAGTACAAAATATAAAACATTCACAGGAACTCGTAAGCCATCACCTACCTCAAAATGATCCAAGCTCTATTCAATCTGAGCTTTCCCATATTCCGGATTCCTTTCTCGTTCTTGGTCTAAAATAACACACAAGTACATACAATTAACACACAAGGCCTACACAATACCCGAATTACACCAAATCCCCAAACCCAGGCCACCCATGATCATCCCACCCTTTTCCTAGGCTTTTCAACTGTTAATTATCCTAGTTCTATCATTTTTATGGATAAAAATAGAGAATTTAACAACCTATGATCATTGTAACATACTTTTATCAACACCTAAGAATGTACATGCTTGGAACCCCCTTCCTTCCCCAAATTCCCCCATTCCTAGGTTATGCTAACCTTTCCCTAAATTCCCTCCTAGCAATTCTACCGCATAGGAAATGTAATACAAAGATTGGGGAACGAAAACCTTACCTTAGGGAAGAATCTCGATGAAGAAAGGAAGAAAAATGCCTGGAATCGCCTAGCCCTTCTCCCAAAACAAAGTTGTCAAAAACAGAATATTTTAGGAACTGTTTCTGCATTAAATTCCATCGGCCCACTATTTCGGTCCCCGCTCCACTACAGTGGTCCCGCTATAGCGGACGACTTCCGATATAACGGTCTTAAGTGGGTGTTGACCGCCTTGACCACTGCTATAGCGGTATTTTCCACCGCTATAGCAGAGGTCACTACGGCAGACCATTGCACTCGTCATGGATAGAATGTCCTAAAATCTCCTAGCTTTGGTCATTTTACAACACACTTGCTTTCCCCGATGACCTGAAACAATCTCTTCACATCAAACGCGATTTCGGGAGTTCTAGTTACCCAAATTCAATTTCGAAAATTCCCCCGGACTCCTTTATGTCTTGGCTACGTGGAAAACTAGCTCAAACCAAGACACATAAAACAATACTTACCTAGATCTACCTCGCTCCAAAACCAGCCGAGGCTAGCCTAGCCCAGAATTTAAAACTCCCAAATCTAGAGTTTTCTAACTCTAAAACTTGGAATGATTGGACTACCCGTAATGATGGACCCAGTCGTTATAGTTATTTTGATAGTAGGTGCATCGATTGCTTGCAATTTTTAAGTGAGCTTCTCCTTCATTTCATTCTACTCCAACTATATTTTCTCCATTTTTTGAGTTCAGCTGAGATGGAAATTGTATTTTTTCGGTCGATTATGTAATCTTCTGAGGTAATTCTCCTTCCCCCTTAACTCTAGTACTTATACTAGCATTATTTAATGACTTGTTCAGTCATTACTAAAAAGTCACCTCATTATGTGTGAGCTATTCGTGCTAAGAGCGGGTTAGAAAAACTTCCAGGTTGAGGAGTTGGAAAATTTAAACTAGGCTAGTCTCAGATAAATTCTGAGTGAGGCAGGGTCTAGAGTAATTCGGTCATGGATTGGGTAATATATCATAGGTCGAGCTAATTTTTCTGTTAGCCAAGACCTTAAGGAGTCCAGGGGACTTTTCAAAAATGAATTCGGGTGAGTAGAACTCCTAATATTGAAGTGAACATGAAAGGTTTGGTTTGAAACATCAGGTTTTTTAAGTGTGTTATGAAATGGGCCATTATTGGGGATTTTCCGAGGTTCTATTCCATGTCAAATGATATAGCAGTTGACATTGTGCTACAATGATGACTACTATAGCAGAGAAATTCTCTCTATAGCGGAAGTCAAAGGCAGTCAACCTGCTATAGTGGGCAACTTCCACTACAGCGGTACCGCTATAGCAGTAATTAGGCTGCTATAATAGAACGACGGGATCAAAAAACCCAAAATGGGTTATGTAATTTCATTCTCTCCCCTTCAGCCCTAAGAACAAATAAGGTTTACTCCATATATCCTCCTAGGCTGCTCCAAAACTTGGGATCCATGGGAAGGAGGGATTCCAGCTAAAAGGATGTGAAACTACGAATTTGGGCTTGTCATCCGTCAGGGAACACCTTCATGGAGTAAGAAAATGTGTGTACAACTGCTTGGCATCCAGGTAGGCTAGATTTTTTCACCTTTAGTAGATATTGACCTGCTTTCATTTTGTATTATTATATAGACGAAAATGAGAAATCATGCTTAGGCCATCGGGCACGGAGTCTAGAGGAACATTGTATGGTTTGGTTGGTTTATTGATTAGGGATTGATAATGTCAGGGTGATGTGTCTTTATTCTAGGTTATTTATGACTATTATGTGTAGTATAATAATGGAATCTGTAATGACCCTTCTGGTTATTTCGTCGTATACGTTTTCCTTGTACCGTTAGAGCTTGTTTGTAGCGGCCCCAAGTCATTTAAGGCTTTTCGGGACCGGTAGTTTGGTGCCGGGGCCATTTTTTTGTTCGTATGACAAGTTTTGAAGTCAAGCAAGTCGGCAAAAGTTATCGTAAGTTTCTTTAATAAATTTTCTGAACTTTGGGTAAAATATCTTAGATATTTTCTCTCAATATATAAAGAGTTAGAAGTCCCCCGAAATACCAAATCGAAGGTCTACGAGTCTAGTTTCCAAACCACAAAACCTCAAATCCAACTGATCTCGGAGTAAAAAGTTATGACTGTTTTACCGCGGACTGTCTGGAAGAAACCGGGTCGCGAACCGGGTTGGGTCAAAATCGATTTAAAGCCTCAACTTCACGTTTTATAACTCCATTTCAGTTCTGAAACAGTGAGAAAACATAAGGGAGGGTTCCAAGAGAGTAATTGAGTATCAAAATCGTGCGTACTTGAAAATATTTAATTTAAAAGTTGAATGTGGTAGAAAGTTATATTTTTATTGCCTTCCTAAAATACTTTTGTTACGAGATATTCGTGTATGTATTTATTTTATAAGGTTTTTATAGATTGTAATGTTTTAACATAGATAGTAAATTTAGTTATGTTGAAAATTATTATTATTATAATATAGTAGGTTTTATTTGAAATGATTTTCTATTTACTATGATCTATTCAAAAAGTTATATTTATTTTACCATGAGTTTATGTAATATCCGAGAACAAAAGTAGCATGGATCCACCTATGTTTAATTAGATAAGGAGAGGTGTGGTGTTGACACACACCCCCTCACGTGGAAACCAATTGTTGTGGCAGCAAGTACACCTAAGTAGTGTGATAAAATTTATCACCTTATAATGAATAACTAGACTACTTTAATCAATGATATTCCTAAAACTCCTTTATAAACATGATATATAGTACGTGAATGTAAATTATGGGGAGAGTTGTTAATTTTGTTGGTAATTTGTTTGACACTCAAAGAAAATCGATTATCTACGTCAAGTTATTCAAGCCTAATTTCGAGTTTGATTTCATTTCGGAGTTTCTCGGAGCGGTTCGAGCGTGGACATCATCGTTCTAGCAGCTTGTCATTGGACGACAGGTAGATTACGGTTTATTTTCCCTAGACTCCGCATATATAGGATAAAATTGTATTAATGGGCATCCTTGGGTTGGTTTATTAGGTTGGTACCACAGACCTAGACCGATTTATTCATGTCCGCCTACTTTTGTTCCTCCGTTGCTTGTAGTACTTGCCGATATATTTTATTTACCCTTGTGGTCCTGTGAGACCTTATTGACTCTGGAACATAGAAGGTGGGATTTTGGGAATGTACGCGAGTCCCGGGCATAGAATTATCCTTCTAGGTTGGTTATGCTTGCTGAGTAGCTGTGGGCCTGTGTAGGGTCGATAGGTTGATTGTGAGCTGCTGGGCAGCTATTGTGTTTGATCATACCATTTCCATGCATATAAAGAGGTTTTATCCATGTTTTACTACGGTTTGGGCTTCGTACCTACTGACACTATTTTCTAAACCTTGCATGGCCCCGGGGGCCCATTTTTGATGGAAATAATTTGGAAATGGTTTGATTTAACTTGTGAATATTCTTGGGTAAAAGATGGTAAAATTATGATTTAAATCACCAGTTTTACGATTAACGCTAGACTCGGCGGGGCCGGGGTGCTAGTTGAGTTTTCTTGCTATTTGAGATAATTTTAGCCTCGGTCGGACCGAGCACCCGAGATGACTTTCTACTGTTTAGACCCGGTAATGCCCGGGCACCATTGGAGGGGTGTTTTTTGAGATATTTTCCTACTACTTTAGTCCTGGACAGGGTCTGGGCATGCATATTCGAGACTGGGTCTCTATCTTGAAACCGGACTTGCTTCCGGATGAAATGTTTTGATACGAAATTTTAGTATGGGGTCAGGGACCTCCATGGACCTTGCCATCCGGGCATGGTGCTTTGGGCTGCGTGTGCCGGAGGAAGGGTATACAGTGGAGTAGAGATATACGGGCAGTGTCCTTCCGTGGAACCTACCTGCTGGGCCGGATCGGCACCCGAGGAGGTACATACAGAGATACCATTTCACTTGAGATCTTCATGCATCATATCATCCATTGTTTGAGGCTTCACCCTTGTTTGTTGTTTGTTGATTGTACGCTCCGGTAGTATAGGATGCCGGAGGGTTTGTTTTCACTTGTTTATGTTCCTCGATTGTATGGGCGGCCGGGGGACTGTAGGTAGACATCTTTCTATTTACTTGTAGAATTGTTCCCTGTTACGGTTAATTATAAAATTGGTTACTGCTAGACTTTTAGTTGCTGGATTTGAGATTGATATGATTAGTTGAGTTTGATTCATGTCTCTGAGCATGCCTATCATTACTCTTTCCCTCTTCTTACACTTGAGGTTACCGGTATACTATCCATTTCGTAAACTTATTATGTATACACTGTTATTGCAAGGACCCCAGGTGCATTATTTCTTACTTTCACCTGTGCCTATGGTGTATATATTTTGCTTGTTGGCCTCACATGTGGTTCTGTTGACTTCCCTCTGGGCTAGTTCCTGTGTACCCTTTCGTTGATTTCTGTGACTACTTGCTTCTGTTCTGTCTGTTACTACGCTTTTATCTTATATGTGCACAGTCAGCCTATGATACCTACTGGGTACCTTATTCTTCGCATTTGGTGCTCACCCTACCCCCTGCATCTTTGGGTGCAGATCCTAGCATGGGCCATCGCCGTTAGATCGCTGTAAGTCGTGCTTGGAGATCTGTTGGGGATTACTTCAGACTGAGGGTGAGCTCTTGGCGATCGGAGCTTAGCTTTAGTTTATCTTTTGCTTTATGTACTCTATTACCAATTAGAGACATCTGTATATATTATTTTGGATCGTTTGCACTCCATGTATGTAGTTTTGGCTCTATACTATTATACCAGGTCTTGGGGTTTGGTTTAGTTTCCGCATAAGTATATATATATTCCTGTTACCTATCCTCTTCATCTTGTTCCCTTACTTTTGCTTATTAAACTACTCTCCCGCTTATTTGTTAGATAGTAGCCCATTACTAACTGTCTTGGAATACTGGGGGGAGGGGTTATAGGTGCCATCATGACCGAGAAATTAGGTCGTGACAACTTGGTATCAGAGCTTTAGGTTCACCGGTGTCATCGGTATAGGAGCCAATGTCTAGTAGAGTCATGCGGATTGGGGCGGAGACGTCCGTACTCAATCTTTGGGAGGCTACAGTGACATTTTAGGAAATTTGACTCTTTCATTGCTTCTGTGTCGTGCGTGGAACCCTTGAAGTTTCTGGAAATCTCA
>QJPP01003094.1:0-103583 GCA_003996215.1 Jaltomata sinuosa | reverse complement strand
TCTTTTTCTTACCATTCACCTCTGTAGTAGCCACCCCCAACTTAGGCTGCTTGCCTGCGTTAAGGTGCACAATGTCCAAGCAGGACCAGGGCCCAAACAGGGTTTACCTCTATAGTAGCCACCCTCAACTTAGGCTGATTGCCTGAGTTGAGGTGCACGATGTCCAAGGAAGGACCAGGGCCAAAATAGGGATTCAAAGTTAAACAGGAATGGTGACAGGTTATTGAAAGAACAAGGTCAATTATGGCTCAAACAAGGTTCAAAAGGACTATTTATATTTGGATGGTCTTATAGGTTAAGTGGACTGCACACAAAAAGGGCCTGTGATCCTTTCCTAAGCAACCAAACTTCAAACTTAACAAAATAGACCAGACAAGTTCTAGATGCATGCACAGAGTAAGAATTTAATAACAATAATCTCACACACTCTTGGAACCAAGAAACTATATCACTACCAACTATCAACACAACCGCTCGGCTTAAGCATACTCATTCTAATCATAACCACACAATGACATTCAAGGATCCAGACAGTCAATCGTTTCAACATAAGCTCAAAACCAGAAAAATTTTCAGAGGGGGCTCCTTTTAGTCAAGAAAAACGCCATGATGCTTGCCATAGACACTAAAAAAACAAAAATTTAAAACAACAACCTAAACATGCCGGTTCTACTAGATAGCACACCGGAGGGAAAAGAAACACGGCAACAAAAACCCTCAGTGGTGACTCACAGGTTTCCCAACACCCTCAACTTAGACTCATGCATTGTCCCCAATGCATACATGTGAAAACTAAAACTGTGAGAATAAGGAATACCTGTGAAGTCCATAGGACTCAGATTCTGACATGATGTTGGAGACCGCCAGGGTCTCCAAAGCAGGAGAATTTGATGGAGTGTGTGCACGCGACACCCTCATGTTGCGTTCCAGCTTCTTCTTTCATTGGCTCCACAGCTAGTCGTGACAACTTCTTCGCTCTTTCTTTGCAGATTCTCTTGCGGTGTTTTCGTTTCCTTGATCTATTTTCACCGCCTTTCTCTACATGTTTCTCTTCTCGCAGCATCCTTCTCACAACAGCTAGAGTCTCGACCAAACCCTTCTCCTCGAGATGCACATCCGCAGGAACTTCCTCAATAACATTGACGACCGCGACCACCCTCATGTCACTTGGTTGTTTCATCAATTTGGACACATCGAACTTGACAACTTCATTGTTTAGCCTGAAGGTCAGTTCGTTTCTTTCCATATCAACCAACACTCTAGACGTGGCTAACAAAGGTCGTCCCAAGATTATGGGAACTTTAAAATCCACTTCGCAATCCAAGATCACAAAGTCAGCGGGGAATATAAGCTTACCAACCTTGACTAGCACATCGGACAATATTCCCACCGGTCGCTTTACCGAACGGTCAGCCATCAACACTCTCATGGACGTTAGTTTAGGTGCTCCCAAGCCTAATTGCTTGTAGACTGCTAGCGGCATCAAGTTGATGCTAGCACCAAGATCACATAAGGCTTTCCCGAAGTTGAGCTTCCCAATGGTGCAGGGAACAGTAAACGCGCCTGGGTCTTCCTTCTTTTTGACTAACGACCTTGAGGAAATAGCGCCGCAGTGGTGGAGGTTATCTTCTGGTTCGAAACTTACCGACCTCTTCTTTGTAATCAAGTCCTTCATGAACTTGGCATATCCGGGCATTTGTTCAAGCACTTCCACCAATGGGATGTTTATTGATATCTGCTTGAGCATGGTCAGGAAATTTAGGAACTTACCATCTTCCGTTTTCTTCTTCAGGCGTTGTGGGAAGGGAGGCAATGGCCGGGGCATCATAGTTGGAAGCTTTTTAGCTTCCTTGCTTTTCTCCGCGGGCTTTTGAGTAGCCTCCTCAACCTCTTTGTCATTGGCGTCATCACCCTCAACTTCAGTCTGAATTACCGGATGTGATTCCGGTAATATTTTGCCGCTTCTTGTAGTGATCGCCATACAACTCGCGTCATTCCTTGGATGAGTAGTGTCGCTCAGCAAGGTACCTGTCTTCCTTTGGTTCAGAGATGCCGAGATTTGCCCCACTTGCTGCTCTAATTGCTTGATCAAAGTGGAATGCGCCTCCACTATTTGACTCATGGCCGATAACTCAGCCCTTATCTCCTTTACCCCAGAGTCAGTCGATTCTACCTTCAGCAGCATCTTCGCCATCATGTTCTCTAGCTTGGAAGTCCCTGCCTCGTTGCTAGCTTTGTCCCGATTACCAGGTGGTACATACAAGCCACCTCTATCGGTTTTATTCCTCCAGTTTCCCTGCTCGCGATCTCTGTAGCCAGCTTTTTTGTAGTAGTTGTCTTTTTGATAGGTCCGACCTTGGTTTCCTTGGCCATTGTCCTGGAAACCCCCCAAGTTATTCGCCTCCTCATCAGTTTCCAACTCTGTTGCTCTACCTTGGGAACCCACAGCTTTTACCTTCTCCATACCTCCTGAGAACAAGTGCTTTGTCAGTACGTCCAACTGCGTTTTCAGATGCGCCATGTCTTGGTTGCGGCGCTCCTCTTTTCTGCGCTGCTCAGCTGACATCCCAACTGCATAAGTGCTAGCTGCTACCTCTGTATCCCGTGTATGCCAGGCCCTATTGGTTTTGGTGAGCCTGTCCAAAGTAGTTGTGGCTTCAACAAAAGTGAGACCCATAAATGCACCACCTGCTGCGTTGTCCAACGTTGGCTTGGTAGCCGAATTCAGTGCCCTGTAGAACGTCTGCATCAAGAAGTTGTCGGTCAATTGATGGTTCGGGCATTACGTCAGCTTCTTCTTGAATCGCAACCAAGTCTCATGTAATGCTTCGTGAGGTTGCTATCTGAAATTACTAATTTCATCCCTCAACTGTATCATCCTAGAGGGAGGAAAGAACCTTTCTAGGAAAGCTCCTTTCAACTCTCCCCAAGTTGTGATAGAGTCGGGGGTCAGCTCTGTTAACCACAATGCTGCCTCATCAGACAGAGACAACGGAAATAACCTGAGCCTGATTGCTGTCTGACTCACTCCAGGCAACTCGAACGACTTGCAGATGCCCACAAAATTCATCAGGTGCTGGTTTGGATCATCACCAGCGGCACCACGGAACACTCCTCTCAAGTTCAACAGCTGGATCATCGTGCTAGTGATGTTGAACTTGGCTCCGGGCGCTAGCGGTGGGAGAGCAATGGCGCCCGTAGCGCCAACTCCATCCAAGTCGATATCCTCATCATTCAGCATAACATCGTCCTGCAGACCACCAGCATTCAGATTGTGTTGGGCCTGCAGTTCTGCAGCGAGCCTTGTTGCCTCTTGTTGTGCGGCCATATTCCGCCTTAACGTTCTAGCAAGCTCGGGGTCGTAAGGTAATATTGATTCACCCGAGCGCCGGGTAATTGGCATGCACAACTCTGTACCCTGTCAAAAACAAAAACAACAAATAAACGTAAAAGCAGGAAAGTATGACTAAGAGTCAAATAAACACACCGGACTTAATAGTCAACCATATTCCCCGGCAATGGCGCCAAAATTTGATAACGCTCAAAGTACCACTCCAATTAAGAAGCGTAAGCGATCGTTGTCAAATATAGAACCCAACAAAGGTTGGGGTCGATCCCACAGAGAATATGGTGAAAGTTAAGTCTTTAGTGAATTAGATGACTAATGGTCGATATTTTCCGATAAATAAAGGGGGGGTTTTGTGTGAACAAAGTGTAAACAAAACAAACAATAATGTAGGAGTAATAATCAATATGAGAGCGAACTAGGGAAGTGTTCACCATGGCATTGTAACAATGTCGATTCTACGCTTAACCGGGTTCTTTCTATATGCATATCACGATGTGATTGAATTAATGGTATCATCTAAATGTTTCTCAACCAAATAGACGAATTTACTTTTCAATTCTCTCGAACTTGAAAAGGTGTGCTTTTAGATTTCAATCCTAAACATCAAGTAGATTAATCTAGTTACAGCATTAATCATAAGACGAGAGTTGGTAGTCTCGAATCCTCGTCGTTAATCAAGTTTCCCGGTTTTAATCTCTTTACTCAAGCAAATTAAACCTAGGCATGTTCTAATATTTGAAACCACTAGAAAACGTTACATAATGAATGATTAACAATGTGACAACATATATATTGAACCCGTTGCTACCCGAAATCTATAATGCTGCTTTAGCCATGGCTCCCACAACCCTAGTTGTGGGAGTTTAGTTAATCATGCTAGAAGAAGAAGAGAAGAAAGTCATATTCATGATAGAGAGAAGAGATTCTAACAATATAATGAAAACAAATCTTCAATGATCCAAGAACAAGAAAACCAAGATCCCAAGAATGATTCAAGAACACGATTTCAAGACAAAGAAAACGTGTTTCTTGCTCTCAAATTCTCTCCTAAAACTATTGGGAGAACTATTGTAAAAAGCTTGACATGTAAAATAAACCTAACATAGGGTATTTATAGGAGTCTAGGAAACAAATCCCAAAAACGCTCGGATTCCGCGTCGCCGACTGTCTCAACTTGACGGCCAGGCTGACGGACTGTCACTGGCTTGACAGACCGTTGCCTTGGCCGTCACCACTAGGCAGTGGTGCAGCTCGACTTGACGGTCACTGTGACGGACCGTCACATGTGTGACGGATCGTCACTCAGGCCGTCACTCTTATCCAGAATATCTTTTTGCTCATTTTTCCTTCCATTTCCGTGTTTGTCTCCATTTCCTGAAAATCCAACATAAACACATCAAAAACAACGACGGTTGCTTGAAAACGTACGATTGTTCTTAGTTAGAAGGAGTCGAAAATGCCGTAAAATGGCGGCACATCAGGTTCTTGGAGAATCCTCCTCTTTTCTTGTTAAGGTAAGTAAGTAATTCATGGATTTCACTTGATTCTACCATGGAAAGTTATGGGAATTATGTTTTTTATGTTTAAATTGTTGAGCAGACCTCTCCAAAATTTGCAGTCCTGTTTCTCTTTCAATTCTAAGATATTTATTTTCTTCTTTGGTTCAATCTTAAAGGAAAGTCAAAATTATTGAAGAATCCAAGTTAAGAGAATAAATTTCTAGATATTGAGGTAAGGTTACTGCCCATTTTGTCCCTCCTTATGTGTGACTTTGGGTGAAGAATTATAGATGTGTTGTTACTAAAAACTCACGGGATGGT
Organism: Jaltomata sinuosa; assembly: GCA_003996215.1. Taxonomy (NCBI): domain Eukaryota; kingdom Viridiplantae; phylum Streptophyta; class Magnoliopsida; order Solanales; family Solanaceae; genus Jaltomata; species Jaltomata sinuosa. Next base: position 98,414 of record QJPP01003094.1, on the reverse strand, counting down.
GATTGGAAGCCGTGAGTTCAAGATTTTCTTATTGTGTTAAAGAATTTCCGGACTGCCTATAGGGTTGTTTTACATGTAATATTGTTGAGGCAGTTTTGATGATCAAGGGAAGGCCATGCAAAGTGGATAATGAGGGTGTGGTGATACACCAAGTGTTTGAGTATTATACGGGCTTACTGCCCATCAAGTGCTTAGCTACTATTTCAAAAGGCCTACATTGTGATTAGCTGCTAATATTAGCTTCATTACATACTTATATTATAGATTAACACCTTAAGGAAAGGCTGAACCATTGTAGTCACATTGGTCAGAAGCTAAGGTATGTAAGGCTAAAACCCTCTTTTGCTGCTAAGGCACGAACCCTTGTGACATGTTTCTCTTATATGAGTCAATAAGACCCTAGATTACACATGTTAAGAGTGTTCACATGTTGGATACACATTCTGCCCATATACTGCCATATTGCTTCAATTGTCTATTTGATCATATAACTTTATTGGATCACATGTTTACATGTTCCTTTCATTGGATATCACTTCAATCGTGTTAGGCTAGAATGCTACCTCACAAAACCCTTACTTTCTCCACTATACAGTTTATACACCCTTACTTGGTATGTGTACTTGTCCCTAATTTGAATCTGCCCACGTGCCTTATTTGTTTCCATATTCATGTACTCTTTCAGTTAATATCATCTACAAAGTATTTAGCTATTGTATCATTTAATATATCCTTATCTCTTTGTTTGAGGAGTTATGTGACTTCAGTTGATATGCACATATGCTTCCACTTGAAATGTCTTAAGTGTTCATTGTGTCATTACTACAACATGCTCTATAAGTTCTTCTCTAAGTTAAATGAGGTTCATTGTATCATATAAGTTCCCAAGTATTACATTGATGTTATATTTTCTCTCTATGTCATTGTTACTTCTTTACGTGCATATTCACATGTCTTCTACTACTGGTCCATGGTTCTAAAGCTCAATAACAATTATGACCACCAACAGAATAATCTCAAGAATTAAAGAAACAGGTGAAGCAATTTGTATATTTATGGGTGGTATCCCAGGGGAAAAAGCCTAGCATGGGTCAATCCCAATCCATATATTTATGGGTGGCAGCTCAGGGGCGAAAGCCTAGCATGGGTCGATCCCTATTTATGTACTTATGGGTGGCATCCTAGGGGAGAAAGCCTATAATGGGTCGATCCCAATTTGTATATTTATGAGGACAGCATCCCAGGGGTTAAATACCTAGCATGGGTCATCTTTTTCTACCACTGATCAGTTGGTCATTTGTATCACATTCCTTACAAAGATTATAAAGAAAAGAAGAGTAAAGAAAAGAATGTAATGTACATGATTCCACAAGTGCAAGCAAAGGTGGTCTTTTATTATTGTCTACACATTTGTTCACAGTAAATGATGTAAAGTATAGTAGCCCAAATTTATAATGTATCATTTCACCACATGATAATGAACAATCATAAGACACTGGAAAAAAAATTACAGAGTGTAAATGCATGACTTAGAGTTTCATAAGATACTCTCAGTAAAAGTATATCTCAGTTGAGCACATAATTGATTCTTTCTCTTGTGCTATTTATTTGTTACTTGTTATTCTGTATGCTTTACATACCAGTACGTGTTGCATATATACTGACGTCCCTATGTTTGTGGGGCACTATATTTTCTTCAAATACAGGACAGGTACACAACATAGCAGGCATCCTTATTAGGCATCTTTTGTATATTCAGCTGAGCATTTGGTGAGCTTCACTCTTATCTGGAGCTAGTATGTGTTAAGTACTTTTTTGGTTGTACTTATAATTATATTTTAGGTATGTCGGGGCCCTGTCCCGACCTTTTGATAGTTGTGAATTCATAGATTCTATTAGAGGCTTCATAGACATTGTAAAGCTGGCATATGTATTTATAGTTTCATTTGCCATTTGTATCAGCGTTCCAGTTGGCCGGTATTGTATATATAATTTCTTCTTAGAAATTCTATTTGCATAGTGGTTCATCTGCTCATCTTAGGCATTTATATAGCATGTGTTCATATGGTACTTGTCTGTCTCACCCAAGCTTAGGGCATGACAAATCATTTGATTGTGTTCCTCGGGTGTATGGGCACCCGTTGGGACTGTCGGTAGATTATATTACTTATATCTTATTATAGAGATTGTTATGGCCTTCAGTTATTGGTAGATTAGTGCATTCTAGACTGTTGAGGTTCTGATTATTTGGGCATCTGATTATTGATGGGTTAGTGGGTGCTATATTATTGAGGCACTGTTGTGTGGCCTTCTGGGAAATTGTGGGTTAGCGGAGCCTATCCTCTATCATGGTACTGATTAGTGGCTTTCAGTTCTGGGTGGTATAGCTTGTTTCATCCTAGTGTTATACTTGTGAGGTTGATTCCTGTCTGTTCTTATCTTGAGTTGGGTTTTTTAGCATGATTTTGTTAAGTATGTTGCTTCTAGATTGAGTATGTTTAATTGCTTCCCTTCTTTCCCTTTTATACTTGAGGTTACCGGTATACCGCCATCTTTCTAAACTCTATCTTTATATATATTATTATTGCAAGGACTTTAGGTACATTCTTCTTTCCTTCACCTGTGTTTTGTGTTATATATATCTTCTGTGTCTAGTATAGTATGTTTGTAATTCTTGTTGACTTCTATCCGTGCTAGTTTCCATGTGCTTTCTCTATTGCTTCTGTGACTGCCTCTTTGCTATCTGCTAGTTACTGTCTTTATATCATATATGCGCTCAGTCGGCTGATGATGCTTACTGGGTACCCGTTACTTAGTAATTGGTGCTCATACTACACTTCTGCATCTTTCTAGTGTAGATTCTAGTGTGAGCTTTTGCCGTTGATTGCGTGAAGACTCGTGCAGCTTTTGGATATTCGAGACTAGGATGAGCTCCTACCGATTAGGGCTTGACCACATCTCATCTCTTAGCACTGATACTCTTTGTTTATTTGGAGACAATTGTATTTATTTATTTTGTTATCTCTAGCACTTGCATTCTATTAGAAGCTCAAGTACTTTTGATACCAGATCTTTGGGTTGGTGTAGTTTCTTTATATGTATATTCAGGTTGTTGCTTTTGCGTTGTTCTTCTTTATATCTGCTTCCGCTTATTTCTGCTTATTGTGCATATTGGTTTAGATAGTAGCCCATTACTAACCATTCCGGACTATAGAGATTGGTTCGCCTACTGAGGGGTTGTAGGTGCCATCATAACCTGAGAAATTTGGTCATGACAAGGTTTTTGGTGGGTTGCGGTTGTTTTCGAGGATAGCTTGGGTGACGGACTCATTGTGTGACTTCATGGCTAAGAATACTGATGATTTAAAAAAAGGGCTCTGTGCAATTCAGTATAGGCAAAGGGATTATGTGGATCAGAGGGTTGTGAGTTAGAGTATGGAGGAGGTAACTTTTGGAGTTGTCTTAGTCACTAGCTTTGTGGGGTGTTTGCCTGGGTTGTTTTTTTGGTATCTTTGTTGTGTTGGTATGTTCTGGGTGGGTTTCTCGTGCTTTGATGGTAGTCAGTCCAGTTTGGTGAGGTTTGGGTTTTTCGTGGAAGGGAATATTACTAATTGCAGTTGATAGGTTAGAAGTTGAGGTTTAGAAAGTTTTTGGTGGTAGAGTTTTGTGAGGCCTCGCCCAGTCGAGAAGGCTCCTTGGGAGGCCGAGCTTGACTTACGGGCCTGATATCCTTCCATTCCTGAGTCTTTTGGTTCTTCCCTTTTCTTAACTTTCGAGGATAAAAGTTCTTTTAGTAGTGGATATTGTAATGACCCTCTAGGTCATTTTCTCTATTTTCATACATTTTCAATATTTTGAGCTTTCTCACAGCGGCTTCAGGTTATTTATGACTTGTCGGGACTGATGATTCCATTCTCGAACAGTATACTTGTGTTTTAAGCCTATTTTTCTATTTTCAAATTCTTAAAGTTGGAAGAGTTGACTTTGGACAATGATAACGCTCAAATGTACTCTCCTAGATGGAGGTATCGGTGATCGTTAGAGAAAAACACATTTATATATTCCCGACAAGAGTCGGGGTCGATCCCACAATGAATTGGTGACTAGCCAAGTCAATTATGAAGAAAAGACTTCACAACAAAAGTAGTTTGTTTAAGACAATAAAAGTAAAGGAAGGGGGAATCGGGAAATCTGTCACAATTCGCAGTTCAAAGCAAGACAATAAAATAAAAGTGGGTGTAAACAAGGAGAGAAAACGACTAGGGATGTGTGCCAAATGGGACTCGATTACTGGTTAGGGTGATAGCTCATTCATGTAAATTCTAGCTAAATGACATGGATAGCATTGGTTTTAAGCATGCTTGTTAATCTCTCGATCAAACAATCATATATCCAACGGTTTTTATTCAAACACCGTTGTTTAGGCAATAACCAACCAACATATGCTTGGAGAGGTCACAATATTTCTAGCTTAGACCCTTAAATGGGTATTTCCGGCAAATTGAGCTATTTCTAGTCTCAATCTAGGTGGAATCTCAAGTACCCACAAGCAATTTCACATCCGAAATTGTAAGCCCCTTTTACAAGCAAGAACACAATCAAGTGAGGTACATCAATGTTTGCAACAACCAATTTTAGAGTTAAAATATGGTGAAATCACTAGACCCATGTCAAATTATCAATTATAAACATAAATTAGCAACACCCATACCCATTTATCAAACACCCATTATCAACACATCTCTAGACAAGAGATTTAGCTACTCATGCTAAAGGAATAAGGAACAATACCAAATGGCTAAGTCAAATTCCCTTTCATTCAAGTTAAATATTCAATATCCAAGATCAGTTGTTACAAGAATGGTGATTCCAAGAGTTGGGAAGAGGGAATTGGAGTGAAACCCTCTTCTTCTTCTTGAAGAGAAAACTTGCTACCAAAGTAAAACTATTTCAAAAACAGTTCAAAACTATCTAAAAATGTGCTTGAAATAGGTTTTAGAATTTTCCCAATTCATCATACAAAGATGGACAAAAATGCTCTTTGAGAGCCATCCGACGCGACGTGTGGCTCGCACGACACAATGTGCACATTAAGCTTTTTCACATAATCAGCTACGTCATTGAAGCTCTTTCCTGTAGAAGTCATATGAATAGACAAAACCTGAAGATCAGTGTTCAAACCTTTAACATATAACTAGATCCTATCCTCTTCAGTTCCCAACAATTAGGTAGCATAGCGAGACAGACTATGGAACATAGCCTCATAGGCTGCAACTAATATACTACCATATTCAAGGGCTAATAACACATCCTTATTGCTGTCATAGAGAGTATGGGGTACTTATTTCTCAAAAAATAGGGCATGAAACTGAGCCCAAGTCAATGGAGGCAAAATTGGTGATAAAAACTCCACATAGGCTCTCCACACTTCTTGGCATCCCTTTGCATTTGGAAAGTCACGAACTCAACACCATGATGATGCACAATCCCTAATTTGTGTAGCCTCTCGTAGCAATCAATGATGAACTCAAATGTATCCTCAACCTCAGTACCATGAAATGAAGAAGGTTTCATTTTTAGAAACTTGGTAAGCAACTTATGTTTGATCCCGGTCATGATGGGGCCTAAGACAGGACAGGGAAATGCATTAGTACCCAAAGCCTCATCTATCCTGGGAGCTAAAGTAGCAGTGAAAAGAGCACGTAGAAATTGGAAAGTTTGCATAGTGGGGTGGCTCCAATACCAGCCAACCTTCTCAGAAAATCCAGGACCTGCTGAATAACCTTAGAAGATATTGGAGGAAGGATTGCACCTCAAGTCGGTGTTGCCACCTCTAGTTCGACACCATCCTCGTCCACTTCTTCAACCTCCTAAAAATGATCTTGGGGTGGGGGAGGTGATACTGACCTCTGACGGGCCTGGTTAGCTACTGCCTGAGCTCTATCCCTATCGGGTGTTACTCTCCCTCTTGTCCTTCCCCGAACCCTACCTCGTCCTTATCCTCAAACAACCAGTTCTTCAACTGGAGTTACTGGTGCTGGGGTTGCTGCTCTTGCTGTATTCGATCTAGTGTTTAACATCTGCGAACAAAAGAATGAAGAGGGTCAGATACCAATTTGGATCGCCAGGTACAAATTGGAATCAAGTTATAGCATGAAAGAAGAAAGAAAAGATAGTTTCCCAAGGTCATATAGCCTCTCGAAGAAAAGTACAGACCTCTTTGTACCATTCCGCTAGACTCTACTAGAACAATTTTGGTACAATGAGATCAATAAACCTAGGGCTCAGATACAAACTTTGTCACGACCTAAACCCGTTGTGAGTTATACCCACTTTAACCCCCTCCTCTCTCTCCCACACTGGAGAACCAACGAACCTCATAAGCCATCCAACACATAGCCGAAAATAGGCAACTAAATAAATATCACTAATAAAGCCAATAATCAATATCTTAAATAAAGAGTAAGAATAAGTATGCAGAAATAAATAAACCATCCCTAGAACCTAAAAGTTATCATACCAAAACTCTAATAATTGTCAAAAAGAAGGGGATGCAATTCTAAAACCAAAGTAATATCTATGTCTGAACAATGACCAAAAAACAAGTGAAGAACTCAGGTAGCCCAAAAGATGCAGCTGACCCTTGAGCTTGAATACTGTCTAAATCATAGCTTAGGTCTCAAAATGGTCCTCATAATATGCTCTGTGCTCAACAAAAAGAAGAGCACGTACAATATTAGTACACAAGAAACAACGGTGTACTGATAGGGTTATCGACCAACCCAAAATAAGAAATATGAACACATAACTATAGCGTATTACAATAAGACAACCATGAACCTTATCATGCAACTCTACTCCAAGTTCATAACGCTTCACCTTGTAACAAGTACAACATGAAGTTCAGTAAATATGAGTCAACAAGGGTAACAAGTCAAGTCAAATTATGACCACACACAAGACTCCAAGTCAACAACCATGACTTAACAATCATATAAATCATGTCCCAACTACATAAGTAATAGACAACACAAAATTATGTCACATCTGCAATTAACTCGGACAACTCAAGGATCCCTAAGACAACAATTATTGCAATTAACACGCATCCTGGTTTACATAGAGAAACCACCTTTAGCTATTAAGAACACAAATTTGGTTCACTTAAGGACCCAACATAATAATGACAACACTTAAGCCTGATTCATTCAAGGAACCAATATAATCAAGGAAACACATAATCCTCGATTCACTCAAGGAATCGTCACACTCACCGAATACTTGTACACCTATGCTAAGGGTCTTATGGTCACCTAGAGCCATGACCTGCAGGGGACGAGTCCAAATACCAGTATATTCCACAATAATGAAAGATATCAATATAATCACCACCACAATGATAATTTAAATAACACTTGTAAAAATGAACAACCTTTCATTTAAACTCATTGCATGTGATTAACACTTAGGATATCAAATACTCATTCACCTTTCCTTGAACATGCATTGTACTAGCAATACTAAGGAATAGTTATCATGCACACATAACACAAATTGGATTTCAACTATAGTTAGACCATCACCTACCTCTATAAAAGCCTGAAATGCTCTATTGAACCTGAGCTTTCTCTTTTTTTGCAACCTCGGCTTGATTGTGATCTCAACACAGAAATATAAACACATAATCAATCAAATAACCTGTAATATCAAGGATTACACCCTAATCCCAAATCCCAAGGCTTATTTCATGATCATCTCACAAATTTTAGGGATTTCTCACCATAAATTCACCTTAAAATACCAATTTCATGGTTACATTAGTGAGTTATAGTCATTCAAGAGTAAATAATCAACCTTTAAATAAACACAAAGGTTTTAGACCCAATTTTCCCTCCTTGCACCAAAAATGACAAATAGGTCAAGCTAAACCCTTCCCAAGACCCGTAAATTAGTGCTTGTAGAGTCAAGGAATCAAAAAAACTAGCTAATGGGGATAAATAACTTACCTTTACAAAGAATTCTGGTGGAAAATAGGTGAAAATCACCCCATATTGCCTAAGCCCTCCCCAAAATGTGTTTGGAAATAATAAACCATTTTTGGGGAAGTTTCTGCATAAATAGAGATTTACCCCACTATAGTGGCCCAATCCCGCTATGGAGGATCAAGCAGAAATTCAAGCGCTATAGTGGGATTGACCACCTTTGAATCCTACTATAACTGGAATTTCTCTGCTATAGCGGCAGCCAACAGCTCCACAATTGTGAACCAGAGACTTCAGTCAATCTTTAGTCTTCATGCAAAGTGGGGTACGATTTGCACCAGGCAATGTGTGTGTCACATAGTGGCTGCACTCCTTAGCAGATTCTTTAGCTAATCTCGAGTTTTGTGCAGTGGGAGGTGTGGACCGCACCTCATACTGTGTGTGTCGTACCAGGTTCGCACCTCTTGGCAGAATCTCCATCTTGTTAAATCACTTCACACTCTAACTCTTTTTCAGCTCCTTTGGGTCTAATTCCTTATTTTCTATCTTTTATCACAAGTACCTGCATATACATCAATAAAGGTTATAAGAACCTCTAAATATCATCAAAACATAGCAATAATTCATGGTTAATGGCTCAATAAGTTGGTAGATTACTGACCTATCAAACCTCCAAACTTGAACTATTGCTTGTCCTCAAGCAAGATACTCACAAGGTAAGGAATGAATTATGCTCTAGAACTCAATCAAGGCACAAAAGACTACTCTATTCTGAAACTAAGAAAAATGATAAACAAAAAGACTCAACTACAATGCTCATCTCAATTTGGACCACCACATAATCAAGGCAATTGCTTATTTCAAAACCTTTTAAAAAAGACTTCATTTCTCATTCAAAATCAAGGGAATTTTGTCATTTCAAAACAAGATATAAAACTTCTAAAGTCAATGGCATGGACCATCAAGGTTTGCCTCGAGATTCGCTACACAACTTGTCTCATTCATTCCTCTCAATTGAAATAGAGACTTCATGTTTTAATTCGAGTGCATGATGCCACTCACCACAAGAGAGAATCCCACTCATAATCATGCAAGTCACAAAACAAAGGGATTATAAGAGAACCAAGAAGACTCTCACTCTCTCAAGGAAGTTCAAGTGCACACATGTCGAACCATAGGCTTGCCTTTCATTTAAATCGCCACTAATGTAGGGTGGCCAAGCTCGGAATCACTAAGGACTTGCGAGTTACAATGTTGGATAGGGCTAAGGTGAGGATTTCATATGGCTCAAGTGACTACACCTCCTTGATGCTCTTTCTCATTGCTTTGAACACCGCTCAAATTTTTTAACTTTGACTTCACCTTATTTCTCCCTCACACAACCCAAGCTTTTCCCTTTTTATTTCTATCATTCAACCTCCTTGTAACACCTTCATTTGGTAGCACCCATTCTTTTCTTTTCATTTTTCTCATTGGATTTTGGACTTTTTCGAGCATTTTTTAAATTCATCATAAGGTGCTACCTTTCACTTTGAAGTGCATCTCTTTTCTTCTCCTCATTGATCACATACACCCCCAAACTTAGGCATTTGCCTATGTTGTCTTTTTATTCCCCCCCCCCCAAACTTAGAATTTTAGCCTGTGTTTCACTTTCAAGCAATTAGGGAGGATGGTTGCCAACATAGAGGTTCCAAAAAAGTTAAGGTGTCAAACAAGATGCCAAAGAACGGTGACAAGCTCAAAGGGGTTCACTAGAATTGATGTCGAGGGAAGTCATTTGGGTAAGTGGCTATCAAAAAGGGCCTAAGATCCTTTTCCAAGCTCGATCACACCTAGAATTTTGCCTTGAATCACATTCGGGGCAAGTTCTAGATGACACATATGCACAAGAATAAAGGTAAAGCCTCGCCACACAAGGCATCATGCCACAAGACTTCTTCACACTAGTCTCAAGATCAATTGGGACAAATGACTTTTGATAAGCTATTTCGAGTTCATTACACACTCGTTTGTGAATCGATCAAGATAAAATGAGAGGTGCAAGTCATAACAAGAGAATGCTTTCCTCAAAATTTCATTTTCCTTCTTTACTTTCCTTTTCAAAAATGTCTTGCTAAGAAAAAAAAATTGGTGGGTCTATTTCGAGATAAGCATACTACGGATGCAAATTAAATTAAAACTTGGCATTTTCTCTTAAGAAAGTCGTGTCTCAACCTTTCATAGGGAAACACTGTGATGATCCTTCCTGTCATCTTTGCATTTATGCTTTCTTTGTATTGTTAGAGATTTTCTATAGTGGACCCAAGTATTTATGGCTTTCTAGGACCGATGGTCTGGTGTCCTGGTCGTTCATTTGGTCGTTATGGTCATTTACCTATTTTAGAGCTTTAACTTTGGAATTTATTGACTTTAGTCATCATTCTAAGCTAACGTGCTCAGAATCAAATTTTGAAAGTTTTGTAAGCTCTGGAATGTTGAGTTTGGTCTAGTTGGAACTTTAGTCGAGGCCTGAGAACTTTTGGTGTGGGTTTTGTGTTAGTTTTTATGTTTTCAGACCATTTGGAGTTGATAGTGGAACTTGGGTCAGCTTTCGATGATCGGAGCATCACATTCAAAATCTAATGATTTCATCAGCTCCGGAATAATGAGTTTGGGTTAGGTTAGTAGTTGGTTCGGGTCTCGAGTGAGCTGGGCTCATTTAGGCTAGTTGGTTGGATTTAGTTAGTGTTAACTTGGGCCAACATTCCTCCAAAATAACCTCGTATGGAAGTTTTGGCAATTCCGTTGAGTCCGGAACATCGTTTCCACTCTATTAGCATGATTGGTGTATGAGTATTGGTTTCTGATTATGCCCGGAATACCCCATAGAGTTTTTAAAAAGTTGCAGATTTTGTTGCAGGTCAGGCCTTCAGTGCAATCACGCCTAGGCCACCGCGATCACGCCTCAGCGCCTGCCAGCCCTGGAGTGAGATGGCGCTATGATGGCGTCGTTGGCGCTGGCCATTTTCCAACAGTATATAATTTTGATCTTTCATTTTTCCAGCTATTTCTCTTCATTTCTCCCAACTCCAAACATAAAACACTTTACCAAATTGCTCTAAACAGTTCTTAGACTTGAGGAAATCTATTGTTCATCAAAAATATGTGCTCCCTCGATAGTTGGTAAGTTCTTCTTCCCCAAGCTCACTCTTCTTGTTTTGATTAAAAACCACCATTGTTGGGAATTCTCAAAGCTTGGAAATCCTTGTAGATTCTACTCTTATTGTGATTGCATGATCGTAGGCTAGTTCAATTCACCACCGTGGCATAGTTCTCTAGTTGTGGTAAGTGTTTCTTGCCAAAAATTTTGGTTTTCATTCCTTAAAGTCCCTCTTTGGCTTCTTGACTTGTAGGGGTTGTTTTAGCTCGAAGTTCTTGCCCAATTTCATTAATTTTCTGGGCATGTACTCCCTTGGTCATTGTGATCATATTGTGCACTTTCATTTTTTATTTCAGGTTGCGAAGCCCACGAGCCCGCTGGTGACCCAAATTTTGGCCTGACTATTATTATGGCGATAAAGGTATCGTTAGTCTCGTTTTAATGTGTTATTTATGATTATGATAGTTTGATTCTCATTCAGAGCTTTTTGGAGCGGTTCAGCCTCAGATATAGTTGTTCCTATAGCTTGTTGTTGGATGACAGGTAGTTTACGATCCAAACTCCCTAGATTTTGCATATATAGGATAAAATTGTATTAATGGGCATACTTGGGTTGGGTTTACTAGCTTGGTACCACAGACGTTGATCGCTTCTTCATGTCCAACTCGTTTTTTTCCTCCGTTGTTTGTAGTATATGTTATAGATGATATTATTAACCATGTGGTCCTGTGCGGCCTTGTGTTTACTCTAGAACATAGATGGTGGGTTATTTGGGAACGTCCGTCAGTCCTTGACATCGTTATTATTGTTATAAAGCTGGCTATCTGTGTTATAGAATGATTGGAGCCTGCACAGGGTCGATAGGTTGATTGTGAGCCGTTGGGCTATTGTTTGTGATTGAGCATGCCATTTTCATGCATATAAGGTATTTCTACATGATTTTTACTACGATTTTGGCTTCAAGTCTATCTTATACGGTTTTCTAAATCCTGCATGGCCTTGGGGAACTATTTTTGGTAAAAATGATTATAAAATAGTTTGGTACTATTTTAATGGATCTTCTTGGGGTAAGAAAAGTTAAAAGAGAGATTTATCACAATTTTCCTACTTATATTAGACCCGATTAGGCCGAGGTGCTAGACTTGCTTTGTTATTAATGGAAAATGATATTAGACTCGGTAAAGTTGAGCACTGGACTTGATTTACTACTATTATAGACCCAGTTATGCCCGGACACCCTTGAAGGGGGTTTTTGAGACTTATTTTATCGATTTATACCCGTATAGGTTCTGGGCATGCATTTTCGAGATTTGGGTTACTGCTTTGGATCCGGATCCACTCCGGATGACGATATTGAGATTAAGATTTAGTATATGGTCGAGGACCTCCATGGTCCTTGACGATCCAGACCAGGGGCTACGTGCTAAGTATGTCAGAGGAGGGGTATATTGTGGAGTTGAGGTATAAGGGACGTGTCCTCTAATAGTACCTACCTACTGGGCCCTTAGGCACCAGAGGAGGTACATACAAGGTTACTATTCCACCTAGTTTTCATTATGCATCATACCATTCATTTGTGTGAGGCTTCACCCTTGTTAGTTGTTTGCTGAGTGTACGCTCTGATTGTATGGGATGCTGGAGGGTTTCTCTTCACTTGGTTGTGTTCCTCGGGTGTATGGGTGCCCATTGGGACTGTAGGTAGACTTATTATTGCTTTATCGAGTTTTATGATTCCTTATGCTAATTTCTTATTGTGACTTGATTTTGAGAGTAGTATTATGTAGTTGGGCCTGGTTATATTCTTGTGTTTGAGCATGCTATAATTATTTTGTTTCCCTTATTCTCTTTTTAATTGAGGTTACCGGTATACTGCCCGTTTCCTAAAACTTTTATATATATGTTGTTATTGCGAGGATCCCAGGTGCATTACTTCTTCCTTTCGCATGTGCCTGTGATACAAATCCTAGTAGCTAGCCATGTATATGGTCTTCTGCTTATATTCCTTCTATGCTAGCTTCCGTGTACTTATTCATTGTTTTCTGTGACTATTTGCTTCTACTCTGCTTATTATTGCTCTTTTATCTTATATGTGCCTAGTCGGCCTATGATACCTACTAGGTACCTTTTGCTTCGCATTTGGTGCTCATACTACACTCTACATCTTCTGGTGCAGATCCTAGTGTGGGCCCTTGCTATTAGCTCGTGGACACTCATGCGATGAGATTTTGGACCACTTCAGACTGAGGGTGAGCTCTTGATGACCGGAGCTTAGCTTTAGTTTATCTTTTGTATTATATACTCTGTTACTACTCGGAGACATATGTGTATATATTATTTTGGATCTTTTCTACTCCTTATATGTAGTTCTGGCTCTATACTATGATACCAAATTTTGGGGTTTGGTTTATCTTCCGCATACATTGTTATATATTCCTGTTATCTACTTTCTTCGGCTTATTTCCCTTGCTCCCGCTTATTTAGACTGTTCTTTTACTTATCTGTTAGATAGTAGCCCATTACTAACCGTTCTGGGCTATGGGTATTGGTTCGCCTACTAGGGAGTCGTAGTTGCCATCATGACCGAGGAATTATAAGGTGACAGCTTGGTATCAGAGCCGAGGTTCACTGGTGTCATCGGTATAGGAGCCAATGTCTAGTAGAGTCTTATGGATCGAGGCAGAAAGGGTTGTACTCAATCTTTGGGAGGCTATAGTGACATCTTAGGAAAAGTGAACTCTTCTTGCTTCTATCTCGTGCGTAGTACCCTTGAAAGTTTCTAAAAATCTCACATGCTCTAGTTCATTCTTCCACAAATGGTTCATACAAGAGCGTCGGTCTTAGGCAGAGATGAGCCTCTAACTCCAGCACCCCCGACACCAGGTAGGGACCGAGGAGGTCATAGAGGTAGGGGTCGAGGAAGTCCCCGAGCAGCGGCACTTGCTAGAGCTGCTAGAGTTGAGATAGAGCCCGAGCATGACTATGAGCTAGAGTTAGTTATTGAGCAGCAGCATATGGACCCGGGGACAGCCCAGGTACCACCAATTCCAGTACCAGTTCCAGCACCAGTATATGTGCCAGCTTCAGCCTCATCTTAGTCTTCAGATATTCGGGGTTTACTTCTTCAGCTTTTGGGTATGATTGGAGAGAGACCTTCTGAGGTAGCCCAGATCCATCAGTTGTACAGCCTCTTGCTCCTCGCCCAGTTATGACAGAGACGGAGCAGAAGGCATTGGGTAGGTTTCTTAGATTAACACCTTCGAGGTTCGCTGGTACATCTGGACAAGATCCACATGACATCATCACTACTTGTGAGGAGATAATACATCACTTGGGTTTTTTAGAGACTCGCGAGGTAGAATATACTACTTATCATATGAAAGGCCCAGCTAAGTTATAGTGGAGGGCTCAGGTTTCTTGCAGACCATCTTTATCTCCTCCGTTGTCTTGGTCTGAGTTCTATGAGGCCTTTATGGCCACTTTCTTTTCTCAGAGTGATCACGAGCGTCGCTGGGAGCAGTTCACTAGGCTTTCCCAGGGATCCATGTCAGTATCTGAGTATGAGACCCATTTCCATTAGCTTGCTCCATTTGAAGTTATGATCAATCCCATCGAGCCGGACAAGATTTGCAGATTTGTTTGGGGGTTACGGACAGAGCTTAGATAACTAGCTGAGATCTTAGTTGCTAGTGGTCGGTCATTTCAGGCTATTGCAGACTATGTCCGTACTGTGAAGGACTTACATCGTCATGATCAGGGGGCTAAAAATAAGAGGCCTCTCCATCAAGGTAACTACAATGGGTCTCATTATGGTGGTAGGGGTTCGGGCTAGTGGGGTCGGGGTTATCAGCCACAGCAGCACTAGGGTCAGACCAGTCATCCAGGTCAGGCTTCGCTTTAGACTTCGTGTAGTTCTCTGTTTCAGCAGGTTCAATCTTCGAGGGGTGCAGCTTTTGAGACATCAGGTCGTGGTGGTCATATAGGTTTTGCTGGTTTATCTGGACAGTCCAGGCTATCAAGGCCTTGTTATGAGTGTGGTATTGTTCGCCATTATGCTAGAGATTGCCCCCAGTGGGGTATAGTTCAGTCAGCCGCTCAGCCTGCCGAGCCATTGCGAGCAGTTAAGCCACCAGCTAGAGGGGGTGGTGGTTGGTCTAGAGGTGGTGCCCTGCATGGCAGAGTAGGTGGTAGGGATGGTGGTCGGGCAGGTGGAGGTCCTTTTCAGTTCTATGCGGTCCCTGTGAGGTCGGAGGCATAGGTCTCGAATATTATGATCACAGGTATGATTTATGTATGCCATCAGTCAGCTATGGCTTTGTTTGATCCTAGATCTACTTGTTCGTATGTATTTGTCTACTTTCTGCCTTGTTTGGGGTTGGCTAGTAAGTCGTTATCTGTGCCTGTATCTGTTTCAACCCCAGTAAGAGATTTTTTAGTAGTGGATCGGATTGTGAGGTCTTGTATGATTTCTATTAGTGATTTGGAGACTTAGGGTGACTTGATGATCCTTGATATGTTGGATTTTGATGTGATACTGGGCATGAACTAGTTATCCCCTCACCATGCAGTTTTGGATTATTATGGCAAGACTGTTACCATAGCCGTGCCCGGTGTATCCCCGGTTGTGTGGCAGGGTTCTGTTAGCCGCGCATCGTCTGGGATCATCTTTTGTCTTCGAGCTAGGAAGCTGATTTCTCATGGGTGTTTAGTTTACCTAGCATACGTTCGAGATGCTAGTGCTGACACTTCTTCCCCTAAGTCTTCTCATGTGGTTAGAGACTTCCTAGATATGTTCCCTACCAACCTGCCAGGCCTTCCACCGGAGAGAGATATAGACTTTGCCATTGAGTTACAAATGGGCCCATGAAATCAATCCCCCACATGTCAATCCCCCACATGTCAAATAATTCCACTTCAAGGATTGGAGTCAATGAAAGCTCATAGCGCCTAGACATGCCCCCTTCGTGTTGACATTTGTCACACACCTTCACCATATCATGGGCATCTTGAAAGAGAGTTGGCCAATAAAATCTACATTGTAACACTTTCGAAGCCGTGTACATACCCCCATGGTGACCACTAACAGGGGAAGAGTGGCATGCATTAAGACTAGGCATCATTTCAATTTTGGGGATACACCTTCGAATCATCCCATCAGCATAAATTTTAAATAGGTAGGGTTCATCCCAATAGTATTTCTGGACAACACGCAAGAACTTCTTTTTATGGTGTTAATTCAAATCGTTCGGGGGCATATCACTCACCAAAAAGTTGGCGAAGTTAGTGAACCATGGTATGATATCGTGCGAAGTAGCCAAAATGCAATCATCGGGGAACGAGTCTTTTATCTCAAGTTCCCCTACGGGAATTCCCTGTTCTTCTAATCTTGATAAATTGTCGGCCACTTGATTCTCGCAGCCCCTCTGAATGAATTAGCCTAGGTTTGGCATTCTTCTTAGTCATCGAGTACCTTATTGCTGCATGGTCAGTGTGCACTACAACTTTGGTCCCCAAAAGATATGCTCGGAACTTTTCAAAGGCAAAGACTATGGCCAACAACTCTTGTTCTGTCACGGTGTAATTTGTTTGAGCCGTATTTAATGTTTTGCTCGCATAGTAAATAGGGTGGAAGAGTTTCTCTCTTCGTTGACCAAATACAACCCCCAAAGCTACACCACTAGCATCGCACATAAGTTTGAATGGTTTTGACTAATCCAGTGCAATGATGACGGGGGTTGAAGTTAACTTCTCTTTCAAAGTGAGGTAGGCCTTTATGCAACCACTATCAAAGTCAAATTTGGTTTCTTTTTCAAGAAACTTACACAAAGGATAAGCTACCTTCGAGAAGTCTTTGATGAAGCGCCTATAGAACTCGGTATGACCTAGAAAACTCCTTATCCCTTTTATGGATTTCGGAAGAGGTAGCTTGGTGACTTCAACTTTAGCTTGATCAACTTTAAGCCCTTTTTCAGATATCTTGTGTCGCAATAATATTCCTTTGTTTACCATAAAATGGCACTTCTCCTAATTCAACACCCGGTTTGTTTCCTCACATCGTTTTAGCACTTCCTCTAAGTGTTCTAAACAATCAGCAAACTTATCTCTAACTACAGAGAAGTAATCCATGAAAATCTCCATGGAATCTTCAACCATATCTAAGAATATAGACATTATACACCATTGGAACGTGGCCGAATGTAAAGGTTGTCTACTCTTGATTTTCTGGGGTGATTGAGATCTAATTGTAGCAGGAATACCCATCAAGAAAGCAATAAAAACCATGGCCAGCCAACCTATCTAGCATTTGATCCATAAACGGTAGTGGGAAGTGATCTTTCTTCGTCTATGAGTTCATTTTTTGGTAATCCATACACACACTCCATACAGTCAAAGGTCTGAGGGCTATAATCTCATCTTTTTCATTCGGTACAACAGTGATTCCACCCTTCTTGGTCACACATTGTACTGGGCTAACCCAAGTACTATCAGAGATGGGGAAGACCACTCCCACAGCTAACCACTTGATAATTTCCTTCTTCACCACCTCTTGCATAGGT
Source organism: Jaltomata sinuosa (assembly GCA_003996215.1). Lineage (NCBI taxonomy): Eukaryota > Viridiplantae > Streptophyta > Magnoliopsida > Solanales > Solanaceae > Jaltomata > Jaltomata sinuosa. The sequence goes on along the minus strand of QJPP01003094.1, from coordinate 80,739 downwards.
GGGTTTAGCCTTCGTTAGTGCTCAATTGGGAGGGTACTTTCCTCTTGGAGATTTATCTTGTGCATGCATATACCTGGGGGTATGCCAATTATATCGGTAATAGTCCATCTGATGGCACGAATGTGCTTCTTCAACACTCCGAGCAATGCCTCCACTTTTTTGTCACTCAACTTGTTGGAGATGATGACCGGCAAAGTTTCATTAGTACCCAAGTAAGCATACTTCAAGTGAGATGGTAGCGGCTTGAGCTCTAATGTAGGTGGTTCAATAATTGAAGGTTTAGAAGGGGGTGTTTGCCAATTTTTCAAATCAAGATCAAGCTTCTTTGGGGGGTAGGAGTAGGAACCCATTCCCACTAATGCGCAACAAATCTCATCGTATTCGTCTACCCTCTCACGATCGTAATTTAACAACACTACTTCTAAAGCTTCATCTACGAACCCCTCATTCACGTGTAGGTCCATGATTTCCTCAATCTTGCCAATTGCAAAAGCCATTTGACGGTTATTTGGTTACTTCATAGATCTACACAAATCAAAGGTTGCTTCTTCTTCATTCAAGGAAAATTCTAATTCTCCCGAGTCTATGTCACTCAAAGTGCGCCTTGTTTTCAGACTTGGTTGCCCCAATACAATTGGTATCATATAACCTCCTTGGAAATCAATCACAACGAAATCCATAGGGTACACAAATCATCCCACCTTTACCAAGATATCGTATCGAATCCCCACGGGATGCTTTACCAATCGATCTGCCATACCAAGTCTCATATCTGAGATGGTGGGTTGCCTAAGTTGCAATTTCCGAAAGGTGGTCATTGACATCAGATTTACCTTTGCATTTTAATCACACACCACTTTTGTGAATTTGTGCATTCCCTTCGCATCACAGACAGTTCACACACATGTTATCATCCCATTATTAGACAAGTTGCCCGACATTATTGCACTACTTTGAGGGGACATGTGAATTACCCTACTATCTTTGAAGTTGTACGGTATGCACATTTCCTTTACAAATTTGGCATACTCTGGAATTTTATTGAAAGCACTACTTAGCGAAATGCTGACAGTGATTCTTTCCACCACAGGGTCAAATTCTCCCCCGTGCTCATGTTGTTTGTTTTGCACTATGCGCTGTGGAAAAGGCGTGGACATTTAGGAAAAGGTTTGCAAATTTGGGGCACCTTGTTCTTGCGATGTGTAGGCTGGGACAACTCTTTTCTCCAAGCCTTCTTGTTTCTTGCCTAACTCGTACTTGGCATCACAACATCAATAGGACCGGGTGAGTCTTTTATATTCTTACTTACTTCACCTCTCTTCACTTGTGCAAAGTTGAATTAAGAGGTGAAACAAACCATTCTCTCCTCAAGATGTTCAATGGTGATGGAGTGAGATTGTACCATTTGGGCAAGGCTTCCAAGATCATATCTCAGCTCCATAATGACTCCGTCAGTAGACTCTACCTTCTCCAACACCATCATAAGCATACTTTCAATTCTAGGGCCACCATTTTGTTCATTCCAACCTTGATTCCCATGATCATGATTGCCCACACCTTGGGGACTTCCATGGGAACCTACCTCGTGGTTAGCCACAACCAACTCTTCACTACCTTCATTCAAACTCCTTGCATCTTCCACTAACCTCACAGCCTCAACAACGCCAATGGTGTTAACTGTTTCAACCCGGTAATTTGCTGCACTCATAACCATAAATTCAAGAAGTATGGATATGATTGATATCTCTCTATCCCTTCATGCACCACTCTTTACCCAATCCTCAATTTCTTTAGAGAAGGTAGCACCCATTGCTCATTCAGCTCCCCAAATAACCAACTTATGATCTAACAAAGTCTCATTCTCAAGTAAACATGGGTAGAGAGAGAAGTATTGGGCATCAATGCTTGAGGAGTGTCTGCTGCAGCTAATCACAAACAACAACAAACCAAAATAAAATGAACAAACACTCTACAAGGTGATTGTGTAGAGTGATTTCAATTCACAATCAAAAAGGCTATTCAAACAACACTCCTCGGCAACAGCGCCATTTTTTGATAATGCTCAAATGTATTCTCCTAGATGGAGGAATCGATGATCGTTAGAGCAAAACACATTTATATATTCCCGATGGGAGTTGGGGTTGATCCCACAGAGAATTGGTGACTAGCCAAGTCGATTGTGAAGAAAATACTTCACAACGAGAGTAGTTTATTTAAAACAATAAAAGTAAATGAAGAGAGGAATTGGAAAATCTGTCACAATTCACAATTCAAAGTAAGACAATAAAATAAAAGCGGGTGTAAATAAGGAGAGATGACGACTAGCGATGTGTGTCAAATGGGACTCGAATACAGGTTAGGGTGATAGCTCATGCATGTAAATTCTCGCTAAACGACTTGGATAGCATTGGTTTTAAGCATGCTTGTTAATCTCTCGTTCAAACAATCATATATCCAACAGTTTTTATTCAAACACCATTGTTTAGGCAATAACCAACCAACATATGCTTGGGGAGGTCACACTATTTCTAGCTTAGACCCTTAAATGGGTATTTTCGGCGAATTGAGATATTTCTAGTCTCAATCTAGGTGGAATTCCAAGTACCCACTAGCAATTTCACATCCAAAATTGTAAACCCCTTTTACAAGCAAGAACACAATCAAGTGAGGTACATCAATGTTTGCAACCACCAATTTTAGCGTTAGAATGTGGTGAAATCACTAGACCTATGTCAAATTAGCAATAATAAACATAAATTAGCAACACCCATACCCATTTATCAAGCACCCATTATCAACACATCCCCAGACAAGAGATTTAGCTTCTAATGCTAAAGGAATAAGGAACAATACCAAATGGGTAAGTCAAATTCCCTTTCATTCAAGCTAAATATTCAATATCCAAGCTCAGTTGTTACAAGAATGGTGATTCCAAGAGTTGGGAAGAAGGAATTGGAGTGAAACCCTCTTCTTCATCTTGGAGAGAAAACTTGCTACCAAAGTAAAACTATTTCAAAAACTGTTCAAAACTATCTAAAAATGTGCTTGAAATTGGTTTTAGAATTTTCCCAATTTGTCATACAAAGATGGACAAAAATGCCCTTCGAGAGCCATGCGACGCGACGTGTGGTTTGCACGACACAATGTGCACATTGCACAGCTCCACAATTGTGAACCAGAGACTTCAGCCAATCTTCAGTCTTTATGCAAAGTGGGGTACAGTTTGTAGTAGGCAATATGCAAGTCGCATAGTGATCCCACCCCTTAGCAAATTCTTCAGCTAATCTCGAGCTTTGTGCGGTGAAAGGTGCAGACCGCACCTCGTGTTGTGTGTGTTGCACGAGATTCGCACATCTCAGCAGAATCTCCATCCTGTTCAATCACTTCACACTCTAACTCTTTTTCAGCTCTTTTGGGTCCAATTCCTTGTTTTCTATCTTTGATCACAAGTACCTGAATATACATCAGTAAAGATCATAAGAACCTCTAAATCACATCAAAACATAGCAATAATTCATGGTTAAAAGCTCAATAAGTTGGTAGATTACCGACTTATCAGTCAACATTCAAAGAATACGACCTCAAATGAGAATTTTGTCAGTGTTGTTAGCTCTAAAACTTTGACTTTGGGCTAGTAGGACATTTGGTTCGGGTTCCGAGGCTTCTAGACTCATTTTGAGCTATTGGGTTCCTTTTAGTTAAAAGTTGGTTGTTGGGCATAGGGCCCACTTTTCATAAAAACAATCTCCATTGGATATTTTATCAATTCTATTGAGTCTGGAATACCATTTTTAGTAGGGTAGCATATTTGGTTTGTGTTCACGGGGTTCTTAATGAACCCCGAGGGTGCAGTCAAAGAGTTTTAAAGTTGATTTTTGCAGCTGGTGCTGCTGGTTCTGGTGTGGCGCACCTGCGTGCCTAGGTTCGCCCCTGCGCCGCCGCCCCTGTAGTTACCAACTGCACTTGTGACGTTGGGTCACGTCGGTAGGGGGCACCCCTATGCTTCTTTTTCCACTCATATGGTGCCGCCCATACGGCATATTTACCACACCTGCAGGGCCAGGGATTTTGTTGACCTCCACCACTGCGGTAGTCTGGGTGCAGCTGCATCACTGCACCGGTGTCAATATGACTGCAGGTGCGTCAATTGCTGGCAATTAAATGAAGTTTTCTATATTTTTCATAGTTCCAACAATATTTCCTCCATTTCTAGAGCTTGGCCAAGAGTGAAAACATCATTTTCTCATCGATTTCATGAGCTTGTGAGGTAATTCCTTTCACCTCACCTTCTAGTAATTGTTCTAGTATCAATTCCATGTTTTGCTTCGCGATTTGGGGACTTTAACCCATTATTTATCCCCAACTTTAAAGTGCTATTTTTGGAACATTTGAGGTCCGAATCCACTTTTGTCTCTGCCTAAATTTGGGGCATGCATTCCTTATCTCATAAAAAACATTGTTGTAAAGTTTGTTTTTAGTTTTTGTAAGTGGGCCGCGAGGGCCATTTTTGGACACGACTTTCGGACCGAAGTGAAAATTTCCAATATGGGTATCCTTGTTCATGTTTTAATGAGTAGATTATTATTATGATAGTGTGGCAGCAGTCGAAGGCTTCTCAGGGGAGATAGGCCCCGGTCTTATGGATTGTGCGCGCGTGTTCGGTTTCCAGGTAGGTTACGACTTACCTACTTTTAGACTTAGCTCTTATAAGGTATTTGTATGATAAATTGCTAATTGTGTGTGGGGCATGTTAGTTTGAATATATATATAGGTATTTAATCCTTATAGCTCGTCTAGGGGCATTAGAGTAAGTTATCATTCGAAAATCCGTAGCGTAGGTTGTAGCTCCTCCTTTATCTCTTGGCATAGTTCCTTGGCACTTATAAATTTAGAATTGAGTGCCTTGCCTTAGCTTAGGCTGCTGCTGGCTTGGGTGACTAGGTTAGAAAATCCTTAGCTTAGGGTTAGGAGAGGACCTCGTAGTAGAGTAGACGTTTATTGCTTGCCTTATTATTATTACATTATCATTTTTCCCTTAATCTGTATATTCTCTAGTTTTATTATTATATACGGTGGGCCCAAGGCCGTGGATGCGAAACACAAGGTCAGTATGGATTATTCCCCTTGTTCCTTAATTAGTGCTTCGTGGCTTGTGTTAGTATGACTTCAGTTATTGGCTGGAACTAGCATAGTTTGGCTTGTTGCTTGCCTTAGTTTAAGTTTTGGGTTAGTTGACCGCTTTAGGTCTTGCTTTCTTTTAGGTTTGGGGAGTTAGTGTAGCAAATTTTTGGATAGCACCTACCTCTAGTGGACACCCACCACTTTTCACCGGTTAGAGAGGCCCTCTTTAATACAGAAGAAAGGAAATCTATTTATGGCGGCTTACCTTCGTACATTCAAAAATAGTTGTCGGTCCGGGGCTGAAGTTTTCTCTTTCTGTCAGAAAACGAGCTTTGGTTCTGGCAAAACATCGGGAGGGAGTGCTACTGCTTCCTTAATTCATCAATTCTCATCGATGAAAGGGATCTAATTCAGTATCTTGCATACTAGTTTTGTTCAGAAAAAAGGTTTATGGAGTATTCTAAATGAATTTTGTCTCTCTTAAAGGGAATTGGCCTATTTCTAGAAAAACTAGTTTTTAAACTTGCATTCCCGAGAAGACACGTGTTCCGGGTGGTTTTACTGGTACTCATGTTTGCATACCCGAGGAGTACATATCCATATTTTTCTTTTTGCATATGTAGTTGAACCTAAGGGTGGCCTGTGGGGTAATTCGGGGAGCCTACAGGGCAGCCTGTGAATATGTTCCTGGGGTTGTCTATTTTACTTTCTGCATATGTGGTAGAACCTAAGGGTGGCCTGCGGGGTGATTCGGGGAGCCTACGAGGCATCCTCTGAATCTGTTCTCGGGGTTGTCCACTTGCATATGTAGTTGAACCTTTGGGTGGCCTGCGAGATAATCCGGGGAGCCTACGGGGTTACCTGTGGATCTAGTTCAGGGTTGTCTATCTTTACTGCATTGGCCACACTCTGCATTGCACCCATCTCACATCGCATGATATGGCATACTTTTGCATCCCCTCTTTGCCCATCAGGTTGATTGTTAAAAAGTATTGTGTGGCTGCTTGTATCCTTTGGGCTTATGGGGGTCCAGTTGGATTCTTTGGTTGATTGGTTGTATCTTTCGTACTTATAGGGGGGTCTGGTGAGCTTTACTTATTGCCAGTCATATCTCTCGGAGTATGTACCTTATGTTTTTTCCCATGTTATTTAGTTAGATAGTTGCTTTATGTTTCCTGTTGAGTTATTTCTCATGTACCTATCGTAATTGTCTAGCTTCGGCAGGTTAACCTATTTTTTGACCCTTCTTTTCTTACCCTTAGTATATTCGCATTTATTTATACTTGTACTTTATTTAATCTCAGTCGGCCTACGATGCCTACTGGGTACCGCGTGATTTTTTTATTCATGCTACACTTCTGCATCTTTTTCAAATGCAAATCTTAGTGTGGGTTATCGTTGTTGACGTTGTCCTTGAGCGATGTTGTTGATTGGAGATACAGGGTGAGCTCTTGGCGACCGGAGTTGATCCACCTCCTTCTATTTTGGACTACTCTTATTTTGCTCTACCAGAGATGGTTCTGGATTTAAATTGCACTTTTCTAAATCCCCGTATGTTCTAGTAGCTCTTGTACTCACTGATATCGGGTCTTGGAGGAGTCTTTTTATATTTTGTTCCCTTCCCCTTTCTATCGTTATGTTTTATCTTCCGCTTGTTTTCTGTATTTAAATTATTGTCCTTCCACTTTCATCTCGTCCTCTTTTATCCCGTTACATATTGTTCCGTGCTATGGGTCAGGCTTATCTACTAGTGGGTTATAGTAGGTGCCATCACAACCCGAGAAATCAAGTCGTGACAAGGCATTCGATGTTGTTGAACCGCACTAGAAACACCTTATAGATATGATAATTCACATGGTTGCCCCATTATTATTAATTAAGCCAACTATGCATATTTAAGATCAAGACAATAATTAATGAAAAAAATGATATAAATGATGTGTTAATCTGCTTATAAACTAAGCATGGAAATGTGCCCCCAATGAGTCAAGCAACAACTTCTACACATTATCCACGATACAATATTTATCTACGGAGCCTCTACAAAAAAAACTAACTCGAGACACAACTTAAAATCTAATAAAATAGTAAAAGAGTCATTGGAGTCCCACGAGCAAGAACATGGGCTCACCAAAAGTCTAGATGGATAGCAAGTACTCCTAGTTTATGCGATCAACTTGTACTTGCTCTCTCTCGTTATCTAACACACCATTAAAATAATAATGGTATGACCGATTATTGAGTACGTAACGAATGCCTTGGGGGAAAGAGTTCATATAAATAAAGTAATAATAGTACAAACAAATAAATAAGTAACACAGTGTATGTGAAATAGCTCAATCCAGTAATAGGGTAGATCACGAAAAATCAGAAAAATTATCAACGAAGAAGTAATAATTTTAGGTCATTATATTTGAAAACGTTTGTCAGTTTAATCAAGGTAAAAATCAGTCAATCACACCCATACAGGCCCAAATCAATAGTAACACAGAAAAACCACATTTTAGGATCCCTAAATAGCCCAAAGGCATCTCATCGGGGCTACCAATCCACAAAGGCTATTCTTCCTTCCTAAAAGCAAGACAAACCTCGTTAGGATTCATAACAGATACTTTTCCTCCTGAATTGCAAAGCAAAATATAAACAATAAAAATCATAGAATAATATAGCTAAAATAATTTATTATTCAAATTGTCGTTCATGATAGGAGTATTTCAAATTCATCAATTGATTTAGAAAATCTGTTAAAAAATCAAAGTCAAGTTTCAAATCAATGATCCATTTATAGGGTAAAATGTCTTTAAAGAATATAACTTTAGAAACTAGGTTCAGCAGATCTCATTCATAAGGCAAAATACGTTTATATACATATATTATTTTGTGAAATAAAATTATGAAGGATCGATATGAGCTTGTCTCGCTTGTGCATAAACCCCTAGTTCAAATCATCATTATAGTCAAAAGTATGTTCAAAAAGCGACATACCTCAATTCTTACTAATAATGCTCTACATATTTTCAATAAGGCTCAATGATGACTATAATCAATTTTGATAATAAAGTTTAGAATTTTGAGTGTTCCTTATGAATTCCCACCACTTAAGGAAAAACTAGAGTTCTAGGACAAAATTCATGTTCATAGCAAATACAACAATCACCCAACATTTACGATGCCTTTCAATAGGCTAAATAAATCTCAGTTATCCCTCTAATACTAGAATTTAATCAAGGGACTTACCTCTCGAAGAATCCTTGAAAAATCCCCTTTGCTGCTCTTGAATCAAATTCCTTGAATATATGGATTAGAAGATTGATTTGCATGTTAATCCTTGTTAAATCAACGTGATAATCACAAGGATTGAGTAGGAACTTACCATAGATAATTAGAGAAAGTCCTAGGGTATTTTATCTCTCAAAAGTCTGTCAAAAATATAGTGGAATAAAAATTATAAATTAAGTTATATTTATATTTGTCTGTTAAAAGTCCACATACGGCCACCACATATGGCTGCCACACACGGTCCCCACATATGGCTTTATGTGGCCTCTCAAACCAAGTTCAATTTGGAAAATCACTGAAGCCATGTATGGTTGACATATGAACCATATATTCCATATACATCTTGTATGTCACCTTCATACCACAATCCCTGAAGGTCTTAAAAAATTGACTTTCAGTAGTTTCACTTGCGGCTCGACATACAACCTATGTGTCAAATATACAACCATATGTGACCTCCCTAAGTCAATTACTGAAGACCCCTCAAATTCCAATTTTCATGACTTTCACTTATGGATCAACATACGTCATGTAAGTCACATATACGATCGTATGTGGCCTTTGCTTGTTGATCTAAAAAATATTGTCTTAGGACCCCATATATGATAGACATGCAGACCGTATGTTCAACATGTAGACTGTATATCTGACATGCAGACCGTATATTTGACGTGTGGATTATATGTTCGGCATGTGGATCATATGTTCAACATGTAGTCTACATGTGATTTCGCATCTCAACCCCTGAAACTTCAAAATTTCTAACCTTCTAAACCTCACAAATGGTTGAACATGCGATTTGTATATCAAATGTACGACATGTTGATTATATGTTTGACATACGATCTGTATGTGGTTTTGTATCTTAACCCCTGAAACTATAAAATATCTAACCTTCTAGACCTCAGAAATAGTTGGACATATGGTCTATATGTCAAATGTATGACTCTATGTCCACCGTATCTAGACATAGTTCAACTCAAACTTGGTATTTTCAATTCTTTTAAACTCTAATCTTTTTGTACACCTAGTACATGTTGAGATATCATCTTTAACATAGCTCGGTTTAAACCATAGGAAATTAGACAATTCAAATCTAACTCGAATTTCTAGAGTGTTACACCAACACATATTGGCAACTTGATATCACCATGGGTCCTTTTACTTAACATGTTGAATCCGGCCAATAACTTTGTGGATGAAATTATTTTGTGAACTAACTTCATTTTCTTGAGGACCCTTAATTGGATGATGTTGGCCGAACTTTCGAGATCAATCAACACACACCTAATTTTAAAATCTAAAATATTCATAAAAATTACCATTGCATCATTATGAGGAAGTATAAGGCCATCCTCGTCTACATCATCGAAGGCAATCACATCATCACTCCGAACCTCACGTGTCCTTTTTTCATAATTAATAGAGACCCTTGTATTCTTGGTTATGGAAAATGTTACACCATTGATGTTTGCCACCCAAATATCATATTCAAGTGATGTAGAGAAGCAGGCTTTGCATGTTTGTCACCACCCGTTCTCTAAACAAAGTCATGATCGGCACTCGGTGCCTAACATGACTGAGCAAACTGACTTGACTGTTCTAACCTGTACTTTCATATCACATAACCTGCATACAAATAAAATAAATAACTAATCTCTTTATTAGAAAATTCCAATCCAAATGATTTATAAAATAATCCAAAGTAACATGATCAACCATAACCCAACTAAAAATACGTTAATGAAGCCTCTACTAGAGTGCTAAGAGGAATGCACAGGATATAGATTTCCTGGCTAATCTCCAAAATAAATACTAGAAAATGAATAAAATTTTCTAACTGAAAGAAAATAAACTCCACAGTCAGGAGTGAAGCTCACCAAATCAACTCCTGGAATAAAGCAACCTAGCTCGTAGTTTGTTCATCTACGAAACCTGCGTCTACATTGACCTAGGTCAATGTAGGTTTCACAAAGAGAATGTTTGTACACCACTAGCAGTACTCAATGAGTCTCAACATTCCCCTTACTAAAATTGGAATGAGATCTTGAATAAAAACATATGGATAATGAAGAGATAAAAGAGGAAAAAAGTCATAATTCATCATAAAGTATCTTACAAGAGTGAAGCAGGAAGACAATCACAAAAACTTATAGCTTAGTTCGTTAATTCATTCTTTTCATTTTCTTTTTGTAATTTCAGTCAATTTGAACTTTTTTTAATTATGCCCATTTGTGATATTTAGTAACCCTCTATACGGTTACTCGTGGCCCTTTATACAACCACTAAATCTTCTATGCCTCATTATGATAGTATTAATAACCCTTTATACGAATCCTCGTAACCCTTTATATGGTCACCATTCATGTTGTACTTCAGTATAACAAAGTTAGTAACACTTCATACGGCTACTTGTAACCTTTTGTACGGTTATAGTTTATTAAAATTAAAGCTTCAATATTTTAACTTTATCTTAGTCATAACATAAGAAAGTACATTATGGCTTTCACCAGCATGAAAGAGAATCACTCAATTTTGGATAGAAATATTTTCTTTTCTTGGTCATGTTTCGAGGGAACATAGCCACTATTTTGGGGTTGAATTTAAGAATGTGATTGCTTTTGTTTGTGCAACTATAGGAGTTAGTTCCTAGAATGCAAGTTACTGTAATGTAGTGGTTATCACGTTGGTCTTATGAAATCAGAGAGGAAAATAGAGAGCACGGGGTAGACTAGTTCAACGATGGATAATGTGAACTCACTCATTCTAATTAAATTCACATTAACATTGAGAAGCATTTCATCAAACACCTTAGGCGCATGACTTTGTAAGAATAAGACTTTAGTAAGAACAAATCTTAACTCACCTCAAGATTCTTCTCTTCTAGCAAGGTTAATTTCTACACTTGACAACAACAATCAATAGTTCAATATACAAAAAATTATAGTTCAAAACCTTACCCATATCTATATAGGTAGATGGAAAAAAAATATCAAAAGAGATTATCAGATGCTTAAGATTCTTTTGAGTTGTAGAATACTTCTTGAATGGTAAAAGAATTGCTGGAATTAAACACTGTTAAATCTCTGTTCGATTTCTCTCTTTTTTTTTCTCTGTGTTGCATAACAGAAAGCAGTTCACTGCTATTTGCTAACTATTGTTTACCCCAAAAAAGCTTTGGTGGCCAAGTAACTGGCAGCAATTCTTTTAAAAAGAATAAAAAGGTTATAATTTCTTCTTTAACCCCTTTGGGACTTTGAAACATGAAACTTAAAGGATGTGGTCTGGCCACTCCTTACATTTAGTTTTTCTATAGCCCACTGATTAATCAATATATCATATCCAATGTACTCACTAATTATTTTATTTACTTTACCAACTTATACTATGTAGGGATATGACTAAAATAATGCTCTCCTAGTATGTATGTATAAGTTATACACATTCAATTAAGTTCCCAATTGATCTGTTCTAATACATATGTATATCCATATCGTCTTGGAACTTAGGAATTTAATTCTCCCACATAATCTCCATCGAATGAATATTAATTCAAGATTTTTATGGAGCGTTAAAATATCTCGGGGCTTCAAAATCTTCCCCACTTATGTAATATTCGTCCTCGAATATTAAATTCAAGTCATACATTTCTAAAAGAGAACCTTAGGACTTGTTCCATATTGACTTTTTTCTTAATGAATCATAATTTGGCTATCTCCCAAAATTTTCAAAAATTTTGCCAGAGTTTCCTTTGTAACTGGAGTTATCCAAAAATTCAACATGTCCAATCTCAATAATCTTAATCTCATATAACTATCCAACCATCATATACTATCAACGCCACTCACGATCACACATATTTCATATAAAATATCAAAATTTTGCATATTCAAACATAAACACATAAAAAGAATATTTTCAAAAGGATAAATATTTACATACATCCTTCCTCAAACAAGTGAGGATATCTTTTCTTCATATCTTCTTCAGCTTCCCATGTAGCCTCTTCTAATTTATGACTACACCATAAGACTTTTACTGACACTAAATCTTTGGTTCTCAACCTACGGACTTGCCTATCAAGGATCTCTATAGGTACTTCTTCATAAGTTAAGCTCTCATTAACCTTCACCTTGTCCACAGGAATAGTTTCGGCCTCATCATAAAGACACTTCCTCAATATAGATACATGGAACACTGGGTGAACCAAAGATAGTTCTAATGGCAAATCTAGCTCGTAAGCCACCTTACTCTTCTTGCTTAAAATTTTATAAGGTCCTACAAACCTAGGACGCAATTTTCTTTTTCTTTCCAAACCTTATAACTTCCTTCGTTAGAGACACCTTAAAGAACACTTAGTCGCCTTCTTTAAACTCTAGATCCATGCGCCTCTTGTCTACATAAGACTTTTGGTGACTCTGAGCTGTTTTAAGTCTTTCCTGGATAATATTTACTTTCTCTAAGGCATCTTGGACCAACTCAGGACCAATCAATGGTACCTCTTTTAGTTCAAACCAGCCTATTGGAGATGTACATCAACGTCCATGTAATGCTTCGTAAGGAGCCATGCCAATACTTGTTTGATAGTTGTTATTGTATGAAAACTCTATAAGTGGTAAATATTCATCCTAATTTCCACCAAAGTCTATAACACATGCTCATAACATATCCTCAAGAGTCTGAATGGTCCTCTCAGCCTGTCTATTAGTCTAAGGATGGAATGCGGTACTCAGATTAACTTTTGTACACAACCTATTCTGAAAGGCTTGCCAAAATCACACTGTGAACTGAGCTCATCGATAAGAGATAACTGAAAATGGGGCACCATGTAATCTTAAAATTTCTTTAATATAAAGTTGAGCATATTGTTCAACAGTGTACGTAGTCTTCACTGGCAGAAAATGAGATGACTTCATAAGTCGGTCCACAATTACCCAAATAGAGTCATGCTTACAATAAGTGCAAGTTAATCCTACCACATAATCCATATTGATCATCTCCCACTTCTATTCAGGTATCGCAATATTTTGAGCCAAGCAACCAGGCCTTTGATGCTCAGCTTTAATTTTCTGACAATTCATGCACTTATCCACATGTTTAGCCATATCCTCCATTATTTTGTTCCACCAGTAAATTTCCCGCAAGTCCTTATACATTTTGGTTAAACCTGGATGGATTGAATAACCAGAACTGTGAGCCTTTGTCATGATTTGTTCCTGAAGTCCACCAACATTTGAAACATATAATCTGCCATTTATTCTCAACACACCATCATTATCCCCAATTGTGAAAGTTGTGATCTCCTTCTTTAACACCCCATCTTTGATTACCTGCATCTTTGGATTTTCATATTATCGATCTTTCACTTTAACTATAATGGATAATTGTGCCTTAGGGAGCACCATCAGGTTACCATGTTCAGTTTCATCAAGCCAGACACTATCATTGGACAACTTCTATACTTCTCTTGCTAACAACCTCTCTTGAGCCTGTAAGTGAGCTAGAACACCCATGGACTTCAGACTAAGGTTATCAACAACCACATTAGCCTTCCTTGGATGGCATAAGATGTTAACATCATAATCTTTCAAGAATTCGAGCCACCTACGTTGCCTCAAATTTAGCTCTTTTTGCTTGAAAATATACTGGAGGCTTTAGTGGTCCGTAAAAATCTCAAAGTGTTTGCCATAGAGTTAATGCCACCATATTTTTAGAGCAAACACAACTGCTACAAGCTCTAAGTCATGTGTAGAGTAGTTTTTTGCATGGATCTTTAATTGTCTGGAGGCATAAGCAATGACTTTTCCATTTTGCATCAGGACACAACCTAGCCCAACTCTGGAAGTATCACAATACATAGTAAAACCACTCAAACCTATCAGCAATGTTAGCACTGGTGCAGTAGTAAATCTCTTCTTCAATTCCTGGAAACTTTGCTCATAAGCATCGGACCACTAGAATTTGACTAACTTCAACATTAGCTTAGTTAATGGTTCTGCTAGTGTGGAAAATCCTTCAACAAATCTTCTGTAGTAACTAGTTATACCCAAGAAACTCTGTATCTCAGTCTATGTCGTTGTCCTTGGCCAATTCTTCACTACTTCTATCTTTTTAAGGTATACTTTATTCCCTCACTGGACACTACATGGCCTAAGAATGACACTGACTGTAGCCAAAATTCACACTTAGAAAATTTGGCATAAAGCATATTATCTTTCAATACCTGCAATGTTGTTCTGAGGTGCTCATTGTGTTCTTCCTCGCTTCGGGAGTACACCAAAATATCATATATGAATAAGATGATAAAGATGTCTAGAAATGGCTTGAATACATGATTCATAAGGTCCATAAATGCAGCCGAAGCATTGGTCAACCCAAGGACATCACTAAGTACTCATTGTGTCCATAGCGAGTGCTGAAAGCCGTCTTAGGAATATCTTCCTCTTTATTCTGAGATGGTGATATCCTGACCTCAAATCTATCTTAGAGTAGTACTTTGCTCCCTGAAGCTAGTCAAACAAGTCATCAATTCTCAGTAATGGGTGCTTATTCTTAATTGTAAGCTTGTAGAGCTGCCTATAATCAATACACATTCGGAGAGACCCATCCTTCTTCTTGACTAACAAGACCGGATCACCCCACAGTCACACACTCGGCCTTATAAAACCCTTGTCTAGAAGGTCTTTCAATTGTTCCTTCAATTCTTTGCACTCTGGGGGTGCCATTCTGTAGGGAGGTATAGATATGGGTTGAGTGCCTGGATGGACCTCTATACCAAAATCTATCACCCTTTCTGGAGGAAGGCCTGGTAGATCATCTCAAAAAACATCTACAAAATACCTAAAACCTGGAATGGTCGGTGTTTCTACCTCAGAATTATGACATGAGCAAAATAGGCTAGACATCCTTTCTTCACCATTCTAGCCTTAAGGTAGAAAATAAACTTACCCATAGGTGAGCTTGTACAACCTTTCCACTCTAGGATTGTTTCATTAGGGAATTGAAACTTAATTACCTTCGCACGACAATCTAGGGGTGTGCAAAAACTGATTTAATCGATAAACTGAATCGATAAAAATATTATTGGTTTATTGGTATTGGGTTATTGGGTTAACGATTTTTAAACGGTTTTGTAGAATTTTTATTGGGCTATCGGTTCATTATCGGTTTTAAGGTTTTAGTTAATGGTTAAACTGATAACCCAATAAAATTATATTTAGATTATATTTTTATTCATAATTGTATAATAGTGGCTTTAGATTTTAAATATATACCCTATTATTTTTTGCATTTTATAGTTGTTGTCTTAGTGTAGTTGTTTTCTTTCTAAAGTCATTGGTTTGATAGCATTCTACCTATCAGTGTTGCTTTTCTTTTTGAGAAATTGCTACCGTTGCTACTGTATTCAAGTTTTCTACTTAATAAGAAAGAAAATAAGTTTATTTTAGTAATAACGTATTTGAATTTGCTTATGCTTGTAATTTGTATAGATGTTTATGCATGAAAGTAGTCTATTTATGAAGAAGAAAATAAGAGAAATCAAAAATATTATAGGAGCATTTTCTTATTGGTTAAATCGATAACCGAACCGTAAAGGACCAAAAACCAATTAATCAAAAACCGATAACGAATATCTTATTGGTTTGGTTATCGGTTTTGCATGTTTACAAACCGATAACCGATAAACCAAACCGATAATATACAAAACTGAACCGAACAGACAGATGCACACCTCTACGACAATCCATTATGGCATAGCAGAATGACAACCAGTCCATACCCATGATTGCATCAAAGTCTACCATTTTTAGCTCAATAAAATCAGTGGTGGTGCTACGACCCAATATAGAAACTGTGCAACCTTTGTAAACTCTCATTACTTTTATTGACTCACCAACAGGGTTAGAAACTAGGTATGACATTTCTAGTTGCTCAGATTTTAACCTGAGATTCTTAGCAAAATAAGGAGTAATATGTGAGAATGTAGATCCTGGGTAAATTAAAACATAAGCATCATGTGCACAAATTGAAAAAGTATATGTGACTATGACTGAGGATGTTTCTGCACCCCGATGACCTAATGTTGTAAAAATATGGGGTTGTCCCTCTCCTTAGACTGTAGACCCTGAGCATTTACCTACCCCATGCTCGGGCTGAGTCTGTCCACAAGCTGGGTTAGGTGCTGCAGTAGTGGCAACTGAAGGACCTGAAGGAAAAGTTGATCCCCTACTTGAATTGAGTGAAATTTTTGGACAATTATACTTTGTGTCCAATGTCTCCATAATGATAACAACCTCGCATCCCAATCCTCCACTGGCCTGACCCTTCCCCCAAGTACTACAAGTGACTTTCTGGTTGGATGGTTGCACAACACTACTCTGAAGTCTTCTTGACATATCAAGTCAAGAGGATGGGCTTCTTAGCAATGGGGGGAAGGGGAGTGGGTAAGCGGGCTCCTTTTACTTGATTGGTTAGTTAGGATTTTTTTTATGATGTTTGAGATCTTTGTCTTGCAAAGGGTGAAATAGAGATCTGTTAACTTCCACTCCTTGAAAAAAATAAGGTCTTCCCATTGTTTTTTCTCTTAAGTCTCTATAGCAGAAAAAATTGCATCCTGCGAGTTTTTTTCTTGTATGACAAGAGAATGAGAACTGGAGTTCTAAAGTTTTGATTCTGGGGGGAATGGATCCCATGACCTTGGCTATGTCTGCCAGGAAAACTACTATCCGATTGTGGCACGGGCTGAGCATGTGCTGAAAATCCCTTACCAAGAACACCTTTATTTCTGCCACCAAATGAATCGCTAAACCCGCTCGTTCTCCGGGCCTTCTTAATCTGATCCCTTTTAACTCTTCTCTTCTGCCTTTTTTCTTCTAAGCTCTTTGCAAAACCTACCATAAATGCAAAGGATTCCATGCTCACAGCTGCAACCGCAATGGTATCCTGAATGTGATCACCTAAATCAATTATAAATCTACGGATATTGGCCTTCTCATTAGGGACCATATGTGGAGCATACTTGGCTAGCTTGATGAACTTCATATAAAACTCTTTCACACTTATTATTCCCTGTCTCAATTGCTAGAACTTAGTAACATTAGATTCCCTATCCTTCTGGTATGAAATTGGCTATAAATGCCTCAACAAACTCTTCCTAGGTCGGAGGGTCATCTTCTTCACTCCTCTATTGTTCTCGCATCTAGAACCAAGCATATGTTACATCATTGAGTCGATAGGAGGCCAACTCAACTGCATCATTCCTTGTCATTTTCATAAGACAAAGAATTTTTTGAATTTCCTATAACCACAATAATGGATCTTGCTCCGGCTTGGTCCTACAAAACTTTGGAGGATCGAAGTTAATGAACTCCTTAACCCTGGAAGACATAGAACCTTCTCATCTACCTGTCTGTGGTGGAGTCTGATATCCCCTCTACCCCTGATTAGCCATAAATGTTGTAAACATATCCATAGCTCCATTAGCAGCATTGAGAGCTTACCCCATTTCTGGAGGCATCATGACCTAAGTTGGAACATTTATTGGCATTGCCTGAGGTACTTGCTCCTGAACCACATGCTCAACTTGCCTAACCTGAGGTACCTAAGCTTCCTAACTGGTTGACCATTCTTTGGAGCTGGAGTCCTCTTAGTCCTTCCCTATGCCAAAGAATATTTCCCAACAACTATGGCAGGAGCATTATTGTCAGAGGTACGAGTGCGAGCCATTTCTGTGATTTCAAAAAAAATGAACGTATCAGAAACATACTTAAAGTTAAGCTTTATCGCACGATCTAGAATGAAAAGAAGGGACAACGTTCTTATATGCCTGCAACCTCCTGTATATAAGTATGGCACACTACATAACCATAGACAAGACTCTACTGACACGGCTTCATAGACCCCTAGGACTTTCTAAACTTGTTGCTCTGATATCAAATTTTTCATGACCCGTTCTCTAAATAAAGTCATGACCGGCACCCGGTGCCTAACTTGACCAAGCGAATCAGCTTGACTGTTCTAACATGTACTTTCATATCACATAACCCGCATACATATAAAATAAATAAATAATCTTTTTATTAGAGAACTCCAATTCAAATGATTCATAAAACAATCCAATGTAATGTGATCAACCGTAACCCAACTAAAAATACGTTTATAAAGCCTCTACTAGAGTGCTAAGAGGAATGCACAAGACACAGATATCCTGGCTAATTCCTAAAACAAATAATAGAAAACAAATAAAATTTTCTAACTGAAAAAGAAGAAACTCCACGATCAAGAGCGGAGCTCACCAAATCAACTCTTGGAATAAAGCAACCTAGCTCGTAGTTTGCTCGTCTATGAAACCTGTGTCTATATTGACATAGGTCAATATAGGTTTCACAAAGAGAACGTCAGTACACCACTAGCGGCGCTCCGTGAGTCTCAACATTCCCCTTGCTAAAATCAGAACGAGACCTCGAATAAAAACATATGGATAATAAAGAGATAAGAGAGGAAACAAGTCATAATTCATCATAAAGTATCTTACAAGAGTGAAGCAGGAAGACAATCATTAAAACTTAAAGCTTAGTTCATTAATTCATTCTTTTCACTTTCTTTTTGTAGTTTCAGTCGATTTGAACTTTTCTTAATTATACCCAGCTGTGACAATTAGTAACCCTTTATACGGTTACTCATGGCCCTTTATACAACCACTAAATCTTTTGTGCCTCGTTATGGCAGTATGAGCAACCCTTTGTATGGCTGCTCATAACCCTTTATACGATTATCATTCATGTTGTGATTCAGTATAGCAAAGTTAGTAACCCTTTATACTGCTACTCGTAACCCTTCGTACTATTATAATTTATTAAAGTTTGAATTAAAGCTTTAACATTTCAATTTTATCCTAGTCATAACATAAGAGAGTACATTATGGCTTTCATCAACATGAAAGAGAATCACTCAATTTTGGATGGGATATATTTTCTTTTCTTGGTCATGTTTCCAGGGAACTTAGCCACTATTTTGGGGTTGAATTTAAGAATATGATTGCTTTTGTTTGTGTAACTATAGGAGTTAGTTCCTAGAATGTAAGTTACTGTAATGTGGTGGTTATCACGTTAATCTTATAAACTTAAAAAGGAAAATAGAGAGCACGGGGTGGACTAGTTCAATGATAGATAATGTGAACCCACTCATTCTAATTAAATTCACATTAACATTAAGAAGTATTTCATCAAACATCTTAGAGGCATGACTTCGTAAGAAAAAAACTTTAGTAAGAACAAGTTTTAACTCACCTCAAGATTCTTCTCTTCTAGCAAGGTTAATTTCTACACTTGACAATAACAATCAACAATTTAATCTACATAATAATCGAAGTTCAAAACCTTACCCATATCTATATTAGTAGAAGGGAAAAAAATATCAAAAAAGATTACCAGATGCTTAAGATTCTTTTTGGGTTGTGGAATACTTCTTCAATGGTAAAAGAATTGCTGGAACTAAACACCCTTAAATCTCTGTTCGATCTTTTTTTTTTTCTTTGTGTTGCATAACAAAAAGCAGTTCACTGCTATTTGCTAACTCTTGTTTTCCCCAAATAAGCTTTGGTGGCCAAGTAACTGGCATCAATTCTTTTTAAAAGAATAAAAAGGTTATAATTTCTTCTTTAACCCTTTTTGGGCCCTGAAATGTGAAACTTAAAAGATGTGGGCTGGCCACTCCTTATATTTAATTTTCATCTTCTACAGCCTACTGATTAACCAATATATCATATCCAATGTACCCACTAATTATTTTAATTACTTCACCAACTTATACTATGTAGGGATATGACCAAAATAATATTCTCAGTATGTGTGTATAAGTTATGCACATTCAATTAAGTTCCCAATTGATTTGTTCTAATACATATGTATATTCATATCATCTTAGAACTTAGGGATTTAATTCTCTCACATAATCTTCACTGAATGAATATTAATCCAAGACTTTTATGGAGCGTTAAAATATCTTGGGACTTCATAATGTTCTTCGCCTCCCTATACTATATCGTAGTTGTTCTTAGCTCGCTCACTCAAAAATTCCCTTAAATGGCTATTTTTTTAGCAAATGGGCTACCTTCTCTCGCAAATGCTTAGAATCTCCAATTCTATGCCTATATGTACTATGAAATTCATACCACAATTTTTGGAGTCTGACTAAATTTTCTTTGGCCATCTGACTTCTTTAATATTCTTCATCGTCAAAACCATATCCATGAGATTCACGTTGAAGTTATATTCTAAGAATTTTTGGGGCTTTTTTACTTTTTGCTGGAGGCTGGGAAGGTCTACTATTTCTCTATTATACAATTCTCTATTATTTTAATTATGTTCTGATCTCCTATCTATACACGACCTCTCCTACGATGGGTAACAACAGTTATTACGCCCCTGTCTAGCTGCTTATTCATACTCAGCCTTTCAAATGACAAATACGACTTGAACCGACTTCATCTTTGATCTAGATCCATTCTACTCCTCGACCCATCCTGGAACCGACTATGGTTGGTTGACGTGGAACGGTGGAAGACACTGAAGGTCTAACTGGTCATTCTCTACCCTTTTTTTGATGTGTGCTGATTATGGATGTCCACTCATGTTGTTGTTGATAATTCCAACAAATTTTCCTTTAATTCACATGAAGCGTACAAACTTGAGGGATTCAAACCCTTAGTGAAAGCTTTCGCCAGTCACTCATCTAGTACTGTCAACAACATCATTCTCTTCCTTTGGAATCTGTCCACATATTTTAGAAGCAACTTCATACTGTCCTATGCCATCTTGAAAATATCTACTTTCCAGGTCTGCACCTTCTAAGATCCTACATGTGTTTTAATAAAAGAAATTGCAAGCACTATAAAAGAAGCAATGAAATGTACTTGTTCTATCTTAACTTTAGCTACTCAGAAATCTAAACGATGAATGTTTTTCCCCCGTCTTTCCAAACCAATTTACCTATTTGAGATGTCTCCATGTGTGGCGTGATAAGATAAGGACCACTAGGGGCCCGGTTTGTCCTTCTTCCCGCAAGAACCCTAACCCTTCATTCTATTCCATACAGCCTTGGTAGGACATCTATTTCTCAATTCCATAAACCGGTAAGCTCCATTTTTTTATAGGACCTGAAGGCTAGGCTAAACCTCCCTCAAAGGGATTCCTGAGCGGAACTCTTTTTCAAAGAACTGGCGATATTCCCTTAAATGTAGAAAATAGAATGCCCATGTCAAGGCTCCTTTAGTCAGTGTTTTGCCAAACTTTTTTTTTATCATGATCGACTTAATTTCATCTGATGTCAAGTTGTTGCCCTTAATGACAGTAATATACACTGTTATGTGCTTCTACGAGTTTGTGGTTTCGTCATACTTGGGAATATACAGTATTTTAAACCTTTTTGGAATCAATATCGACACAACACTCGACAACTAAATGTATTTCTTTGAATGTGGCCCTTTGAGAATTAGAGGGGCCTCTGGGATTTGGTCCTTTCGAGAATGAATCTCATTCACGTACTTCACAAACTCGGCTCGCAAGGATCTACCAGCATGTCTTCATTCCAGAAGCGCTCTCGTAACCGCTGACCCTGCCATCCTAAAATCGGGTCTCTATTCCCAAAGCATTTTGGGAGACAAATGGGATTCTTTGGATCGAAACCTCATTAGGCGGTGCTAGAGCGCCTAAATTTGCGTTGTTAAAAAATGTTGTTACTGCTTGATGGAGCTGAACCACATCCAATCTTACTGTAAAAGGCTGCCGAGCAATCAAGATCCTCACTGTTTCTTTCAATCAAGCCCAAATAGCCTGAATCCCAATGTGTTGGCTGGGAGTGTCACCGGGAAGAAGGATTAAAACATTATATTTTAGAACATGGAAACTTGAGATACAAGGTGCGAGTGTATTGTTAGTGAGTGAATGAAAATTAGATGTCTTACAAATGAGGGAGAAATAAATATTTATAGCTAAACCCTAAGGAGCACCATTCATAATCTTGCCCTCATAAAGTCTATTGTTCGCAGATTTAATTCAATTATGTAATGACGAGTGAAGATCCTGAGCTCTTCCACAATGGTTGAATGCAAAATTAAATTTAGCATTACTTTTGCTGACTCATATCTGACCTATCTCATTTACCATATATTACAGTGTGACTCATCCACTCGTTGAGTTTGGATTTTACCCCCTACACCTAAAAAAATTTCTTTACAAAAGGAGGACTTGGTTCACATGTAATTTCTTTGTTTCGTTGCTTTGGCATCACGTAAAAAAAAATGGTCAAAATATTTAAAGATGTGACTAAAGGTTGCCCACCAGCTGTTGTCACCGGAGCGTTTGCTGCCACGTAGGCAAACTTGGTGCGTAGATCAGAGTGGAAACACCTGACGGAAATCACAAGAAGCGAATATGAAGGGGGACTTTTTTGTATTTTCACTCAACCTCGGCTTTGCTTTTTCTCTCCCTTGATCATACTTCCCTCCGTTTGCCGATTACTTGGATTCGACGACGGTTGGCTAACTTCAGTCGGTTGCCGCAGCGCACCCTTTTCCTTTCCCTTTCCCTTTCCCTTTCCCTTTCCCTTTTCTCTACTTACAACCCTCCTCCTTCTCTCTCTAAAACCCTCATCAAAGTTTTCTCTCTCTAACAAAATGCAAATGCAAATGCAAATGCGAGTGCTCTTCGTTCTCCTCATTCTCTCTTTCTCCTTACAATGCGTCCTCTCTGATGAAGATGCTGATGCGAAGCCTGAAGACGCAAACAACGTCATAAATGCTTCTGAGTTCAACTCCTCTAGATCTACCTTCGCTAACATGATCGATCAAGCTCTCGAAAAGGAGTTCAACGAGACTGATGACAAGTCAGATGGTTAGTTCAATACCACTTTGCCTTTTTCAATCGAACAAAATATGCAATGCATCTAGCTCTTTCCCACTACTTTTCATGTTTACCTCTTTACACTATTAAATCTTGATAATACCTTCTCTTTTGGAAACAATTACTTCCTTGACTGACACTCTTCTTACAAGATTTTCCGTTTCTAGATTTGCTTGTTTATTCTCTGATATGCTAATAGTAACTTGATATACTTACTTACCTCTAATGCTAGTGATGAGGAAGCTTCTGAAAACGATTTTGTGATTTAAGCTTCAGTAGCACTCCTATCTGGTCTTTCTTCTCTTGCTATATGTCTCTCCCATTCTATTATTTACCTTGTGTTTTCATTACAGTAACTGATCACAGAAGCTTCAACAACAGCGTGGCGGAGCAAGAGGTTTGTCCCTAGTTCCTTTGAGTTGTCTGAAATAGGGAAAATAATTTGGCGCCGAATTACTTGTAAACTTCAAAAAACAACTAAATTTTTAGTTAGCAGAAGGTATTGCAATAGTCTTCTGTTATCTGTTCCTTGAAATAGTGCTTGGATAGGATATTTGTAGTCTGATTTTTGATCTGTAACTTTAGTGTCTTGTTTGAGGGTTTTTATTTATATATATATTTATTTGCTAGTGTTTAGCTATAAATGGGAACTATTTGAAGAACTATTATTCAATGATGAGTTTTCGGGACTACCATTTGGAACATCTTCTCTGACAAAGTACATTCTAGTTCTGATGACTGTTCCTTTCCTGCAAGTTTTGTTTTGCTCTCTTGGTCGATTAGCAACTCTTATCAGTCGAAGAATCTTTTGTTACCCACTGGTTGAGCTTCTCTTACTCGACGGAGATAAAAGGTTGGTTCTACGAGTGAGGTCCAGTGGTTGTTCTGCTCGTATTTGGACTGAAACTTAATCTCTGTTCTCCGATAAACCAAGTTGTGATGCATGTAGTTCAAGTTAGGCACGACACAATTTTGATGACAATGAAGTAGCGTGCTTTTCTGAGCTAAATGGTATTGTGATTTACTGTCTGTTTATGTGAAAGTCCCGTTGATAGCATATAGCTTGTTGCTCTTTTGATATTGATTTTTCCGTTTTCAATAACAGATGACGATGACAAGGGGAGAGATGCAAATCTTCAATTGACAAGAATAGCTAATAAAACACTGACTTTGTCATTGGAAAGTAAAAAGAATGAAGTGCTGTTATATTGTTTATAAATTTATAAATTAGAATTTTGATATTGGAGTTTATTGAGTGTTCTTATTCCTGAGAGCTAGATACAGATTAACATGGCTGCTATGGTAACAAAAGATTCTCAAAATTACTGACTTGCATGTTTTTTGAGTTATTGTGCTAGTAGATTGTTTCAAATGATGCATAATTCTTAGTTTAAGGCTCTATGGTTTGCTTACCATGTAGCTTGCAATTTAAATAAGAAATGTCAGAGAAGAATCTTAAGATGCGTCTTCTCATTTGTATTATAACTGGGACCTGTTTCCAAATCCGATGTATTTAGTAAAATAAACATTTCTTGAAATGTTTCATTTCTCAGGCAGTTTTGGAAACTGTTGCAAGGGTCAAGCCCAAGAAGAATGAAACAAAGGAGGAAAAGTAAGGTTAATCTAATATTTGGTACATGCTGTGCTACTTTCAACAGTCTCCATGTTATTGGAAATGAAAAGACTGAATATTGTTGGGATCACTGGTTTATATTAGGTCATTCCAGTTGCATGATGTTTTCCACTTGGAGAATGACAATGGAGCTGAAGATACACCTACCTTGATAGATCGAAAGGTACCTATTGCATCTAGAAAGAATTGAGTCCAGTAATAGGCTGCACAGGAGCATTGGTAGTAGTGAGAGATGATTATCGATTCCTGAACACGATTTACTAACTGGTAGCTTCCCTCCTGCTCCTCCATCAGGATAATGTCTTTATCATGTCTAATCGCAAGTCGAAGTTTCCAGTGCTGCAGCTAGACTTGAGGTTAGCTATAACTCAGTCTTACTTCCTGGTGATTTTTTGAACTAAGTGAAAAAGGAAGACTATTATGTTAAGAGGATCTTTATTATTAAGTGATCTGATTTTATTGTAAATCAATGGGCAGATTAATATCAGATCTCGTTGTTGTCATTGTTTCTGCAACTTGCGGTGGCATTGCCTTTGCTTGTGCTGGACAACCGGTGTGATAACTCATCCTTTGCATGTTTCTACTGCTTATTGGACAGCCTCTTTCATTTTCTTTTGCAGTTCTGCTATTTTAGATGCTGATGATATTTACTTGGCTGCTTTTATACAATTAATATATGCATTACATGTCAGAAACAAGTAAGTCCTATCCTTTTAATATCTTTCAGGTTTTCACAGGATATTTGCTAGCAGGATCTGTAATTGGACCTGGGGGTTTTAACTTTGTCAGCGAAATGGTGCAGGTGTGTTGATTTTCTGATCCATTAAAGTAACTTACATAGATAGTGTTATAGTGTAAAATACTTTTTATTCAATAAGTAACCAAGATATTATCAATCAACAAAAACCAGCACTATGATAATCAGCAAATGCCAGCACTTCCCTGTCGGCATGATCAAATATTTTTTCAATGTCTAGTTTTCATAGACATTGAGGAAGCACTCATTTGCAATCTTTATTGCATTAGTATTCTGCCTCCTTAGGTAAATGTTAACTGTGTGTTTGTTGGCAGCTTGCCCATGACCATAGTGAGCAACTCAACAACTATATGGTAGAAACTTCCCACCTAGCTTATGTGCCTGAAGTCCTTAAACTACTTCTCTCTTTCTTGGGGATGGGGGCAATGTATGAGGTATTAAAGATTTTTCTATGCTTTCAAACTAATGGAACAACTGAGTCAGGTTTGACACTCCCCAGCACCTCCGATATAAGGTCATGGATAACCCATCAGGCCTATATGCTTTATGCCTGGACTCTTTTAAGAGACACCAACTCTTCCTCTTCATGAAGGACCTCCATGACTAGTTCATTTATTTTTGAAATTATCTAGTTCATTTATATTTCAAATATTCTAGGGATGACATCACCTTGGAAGGAGGCCTACCTTCTCAACTTCTCAAATTCCTCCATGACTGCCTGTACTGTCCCAAACAAGCAGACATTCAATTCCTTAATTGAGTTAGTCATTTGAGAAAACATCATAAAATATGAGATATGTCAGGGGGATTGTGATTGAAGTGGGGGACTTAGAGAGGGTAGAAGCAGGGAGGGAGAAGGCAAGGAAAGTGGGGTTGAAAAGGGAGCTAGAGGAGTTGGCTTTGGCTCAAGAAATTAGCTGGAGACAAAAATCAAGGGTGTTATGGTTGGAGGAAGGGGATTCTAATACAAAATTTTTCCACAGGGTAGCAGTCGCTAATAGGAGAAGAAATTTCATAGAATCGGTGGAGGTCAATGGGGTGGTGTATATGGGGGAGGAGGAAGTAGATGGGGCTATTGTAGATTAATACAAGTGTTTGTTCGAGGAAGAAACAGATAAGAGGCCTAAGTTTAGGGGAGGGGGGGTTTAGGGTTCAGTCGTATTGGCGGGGAGGAATTTGAGTGGCTAGCGAGGGCAATCGAGGAGAAAGAGGTGAAGAGGGCAGTGGAGGGCTGCACGGGCGGTGGAGGCTGCGCGGATGACAGCTCCGGGGATTGATGGTTTCTCTTTGGCTTTTTTCCAGCACTGTTGGAGTACGGTCAAATCTGATGTAATGGATACTATTGCTAAGTTCCGGGAGAGTGGTGAATTCGTAAAGAGTTTTAATGCTTTGTTTGTTGCAATTATCCCTAAACGCGAGGGAGCTTTGTGCATGAAGGATTATAATACCTATTAGTTTAGTGGGAAGCATTTATAAGATCATCCCTAAGGTGCTTTCCATAAGACTTGAGAAGGTGTTGGATGAGACTATGTCTACTTCGCAAAATGCTTTTGTGGAGGGCAGACAAATTTTGGATGCAACTCTGGTGGCGAATGAAGTGGTGGATTCGAGGAAAAAGCAAGGAGTGCCAGGTGTGTTGTGCAAACTTGATCTTGAGAAGGCCTATGATCATGTGAGCTGGAGTTTCCTAGATTTCATCATGATTCAGATGGGTTTTGGGGAAAGATGGAGAAGATGGATCAGATTCTGTATTTCTTCAGTGAGATATTCAGTTTTAGTGAATGGCAATCCATGTGGGTTTTTTGGGAGTTTCGGGGGCCTGAGACAAGGGGATCCCCTATTTTTGGGTTTGTTCATTCTAGTTATGGAAGCTTTGAGCATGATGATGGACAAAGCTGTCATGGGAGGTTACTTAAAGGGTTTTAAGCAGCGATTGGGGGTGCTGGGGCAGTTTCTGTTTCCCACTTGTTGTTTGCAGATGATACTTTGGTTTGTTCTGATGCAGATATGAACCAACTGGATCATTTAGGCCAAGTGCTTACTTGGTTCCAGGTGGTGTCAGGTTTTAAAATTAACCTAAGTGTGAGATCTTTCCGGTCGGTGAGGTGGTTAACATTGGGGTGCTCGCTCAGGTTTTGAATTGTAGGGTGCGGGCTGTTCCGACTACCTATCTTGGATTACTGTAGGGGCTTTGAGCAAGGATGTTTTGGTATGGAATCTCGGTTCTTCAGAGGGTTGAGATTTGAGAAGAAATTAGAAGGGTGGCAAAAGAGATACTTTTCCAAAGGAGGGAAAGAGGTGCTTATCAAGAGCACTTTATCGAGCATTCCCACTTACTTCAGGTCTTTGTTTCAGGCTCCAATTTCGGTCACGGGAAAATTGGAGAGGTTGCAAAGAAAATTTCTTTGGGATAGGATAGATAGATGGGGCAAAGAAATTTCATTTGGTGCGGTGGAAGACTGTCACATCTCATAAAAAATGGGGAGGTCTCGGAATTAAAGATTTGGCGATTTTTAACAAAGCTTTGCTGGGCAAATGACTTTGGCGTTTCGGAATGGAGGTACAAGCTTTTTGCAGAGGGGTGATAGTTGATAAATATGGAGTAATGGAAGGGGGATGAAGAACGAGAGATCACTATGCCTTTCAGGTGTGGTTTGTGGAGGAATATAATGAAGGGATGGGATGATTTCAATATAAATATCCTATTCAAGGTTGGAAATGGGAGGAGAGTTAATTTTTGGGGACATAGGTGGTGTGGGGATATCTTACTGAAAAATAATTTTCAGATTTTGTATAGAATGTCATGCCAAGGAAATTTGATGGTCCAACAAATTAGGGAGACACACGGTGGAGAGAATTTTTGGGATTTGAGATTTAGAAGGCATTTCCACAATTGGGAGGTGACCATGAGATTATGGTGGGACATGCTGTGGTGGTTCTCATTCATTGTGTCTTTACCATGAGATTATGGTGGGACATGCTGCGGTGGTTCGGTGTTTATTCGGTAATGCTAAAAACTGTGAAAGATATGATGATTGGTTGGAGAAGCAGAAAAAAAGGAGAAGGCATAGGGTATGGAACTTGGTCCCTCTTGCGTTGATGTGGGTTATTTGGAAAGAGAGAAATAGGAGAGCCTTTGAGGAGGTAGAGTCGAGTTTTTCTCAAGTGAGGAATAGCCTCCGGTCTCTTATTTTCTTTTGGTGCACCCATAAAGTTCCTTGTTGTATAGAATAATGGGTGGATTTTGTAGAGAATCAGATTTTGTAGATTCTTTACCTTTTGTTTTATCCCTTGTATACAACCGTCTCGGCCATGTTTATGAATGAAATACATATACCTTGTCAAAAAAAAATTCATTAGTGTAAAAAGTACGAGCTTTTTCCCAAACTGAATAACATGTCTGGGACGAAACAAACACATTAACTTGGAATCAATAGTCTGCCACAGGATATTACATAATTGAATACGAACCTTCTCCCAACTTGCTCGAGCCTTTTTAGTTAAGTGATCACGGAATCCTCGACCTTTGCACTGCAACTCAACCGAGGAAACTCGAGCTAAATAGTATGAACTTCCAATGGTTATGAAGTAACCATAAAACTTGAATTTTTAATTCCCGTGTTTTTAGAACAAAAAACATGGGAATTAGGAATTCAAGATATATGCCAAAAAATCAAATCAAAAAGACATGGCTAGCTTGAAGAGAGATTTAGATAAAAAGGTCAACAAGTAACAAAAAAAGTCAAGGAAGTGGACGAAACAGTGACGAAAGCTAGAGAAATCAACTGTAACACAGATAAAACACTGTTCTGCCAATTGCTATCCCACAAAATCCCTGTGGGTAGAGTTGGAAGTGGCAAGCAGTGCCGAGGAGGTGCCGAGAAACTACCTCATGCGCCAGCTCGTGGAGTTACTTGCTAGCCATAACCGTAGCTTCTGATGGAGCATGCGGTGTTGGCTGCCAGAGAATCTGATTGGGGTTTGGTCGTCGGAGGATTACGTATCTTGTGGTAGTGCTGGTTTTCGCACTACCACGGAAGGAAAAATAGGCGATGCAAAACAATCCTACAAAGTCGCAGGAATTTGAGATATTGTGACTGTCTGATTGTGTTCTCTTTCGTGGGTGTTTCTCACCACTGCTCTGATACCATGTTTCTCTTTCGTGGGTGTTTCTCACCACTGCTCTGATACCATGTGTGAAATAAGGCACGGAGAAATATTATTATGGTGCATCTCAACTATTGTCTTGCATCGAGCCCTATTGATACCTATACTTTACACAGTACATACTACACTTTTTTCAATGCGGGAGCAGGTCACTAAGTATAATAATATATACATGAACTATCTAACAACCTTCATGCTACATCATAAGACTGCAACAAACCTTGACCATATCTACAAAACCATTGATTTCAACTGCATATTCTCGTAACAAAGTGGTACTACTTTGCTCCCAATGTCCATTGAAGGAAAATGATCTGAGAGAGTCTCAAGGACGATAAACTGTCAAATATACCTGAACTACTCAACCCAGTCAATAGAAAACAAGATTATATTTATTCTTGATGTTGTTCTTATGACTTGTAGTATCCACTTAATCCATGTATAACTGCCACCACATGGAGGATGGTTAGCTTGCTCTTTTTACTTGAAAGTTCCCTCATTGTTTTGGAGTAAAAAGTTAGTCTTTTTTCAATAGAATAAGAAAAGAGATTTTTTCTTTGATCGGCAACAAGAAGTAGAAACCAGAGAAGCTGAATACTTTCTCTCTCTCTTTTTTTTCCGAGTGAACCTTTTAATGATTTTAAGACTTTGTACTAGATCTAAATGATTCGAACCTATTGAGAGCTAATAATTGGTCGTGAAGAAAGAAAAATGAATGAACTTAATAGGCAGATTTAGGCCTCCATTAAGTAGAAACAAATGAGGCCTACATAGCTGCATACTTTTTTGTGCACCTGTATTGAGGTCTCCCTGAAAAGCCCAGCTTAAGTTCAGGCCTGTTGCAGATCCACTCATTTCTTGCACTTATCCCCTCACTGAATTGTATGGACTTGAACATGTTACACTTACTATTTTGCCTTTAGCAGTTTTTAATGTGTAAGGGCTAATGAGGCTTGCATACAGTTTCAGAGTTTTGAGATGCAAATTTATATTTTTGGAGAGCTGCTTAATTGCCATCTTACCATTACCACTTCCTGGAAACTCAATTTCTTACTAAACTGCATTATGGCAACAGTCTAACCTCCTGATATAATATTGTGCTTATGGTACACTTATGTTAATTAAGTTGTCTTTTGGACTATCACCATGGAATGTTGTGCTAATGGTCTAATGGGTATATTCTACTTAGGTTTTCTATGTTCGTGTCTCCTAATGTCCAGTAGTTACATCATTCAGGTGGAAACAGTTGCTCAGTTTGGCGTTATTTTTCTTCTATTTGCATTGGGTTTGGAGTTCTCCACGGCGAAGGTTTGCTTTTGATTTTCTAAACTAAGACAATTTTGTACTTTATCTCATTGAGTGAAAGCAGAAATGCATTTTTAACTTGTACCTGCAGCTTCGCATTGTTCGAGCTGTTGCTGTGCTAGGAGGGTTACTCCAAATATTTCTCTTCATGTGTTTGTCTGGTATAACAGCCTCGGTATGCAATTTTGATTATCACCTTTTTTGGAGCTACCTTTCCGACATGTAGTTCAGCTCTGCGAATTTGCATTTTTGAAATGTTGGTCTAAATGTTTGAAACTCCAATTATGCAAAATTGCGTATCTCTATTATATAGTTCCTTCAGCTTACTCATAACCATGAACCGATGATGCTTGCAGTTATGCGGTGGGGAAGCATCTGAAGGTGTTTTTGTCGGTGTCTTCTTATCAATGTCTTCGACAGCAGTGGCAAGTCGATGTCATTTTTGAATTTATCTTTCCAATTTAATTCGTTGTACCATCAAGTATTTTGTCATGAGCTTTTATTCAATTTCATGTCAGGGGTGAGAACTGAGAATAGCTCTCCCAAATAATGGAAGTTTCCCTGTTCGTAGAGGAAAATGGAATTTTTTTTAGTTGATATTTAAATTTACCTAGGGTATAATTAAGGAAAGAGGATGAAACTTTCTACCACGGATGCATGAATCACTTTCTATTTTGGGTTCAATAACCTGTATCAGTTACTTTTACAAAATGTTAGGACCTCTATTGAGTGCTGGAAGACATGAAGTAACCTCGGCATTATAGGAAAGGTTTTCTGGATAATCTGAAAAGTTTTGTACTGTAGAAAGATGTACTGATAGAAGAAAGTGTATTCAAAGATGTAGAGTGGGATTCACTTCGATTTGAATATTTATCGCAATGCATGATGCATAAGCATTTCGTTTCTGCCTGGATCAGTTTTGTGCTTTACTTGCTGCTAAGAAATATGATTTGATGTATTAAAGACCCAAGAAATTTGATCGAGTAACTAGAAAATTGTTTCAGGATTCCCTGACCTGCTCCAGATTTTCTCTCGCAACACATTTGCTGTCATAACTGGCTAATTACTGAATAGGGAAAATGGGAAAACAGAGGAAGGGAATGCATTTCGAATGTTGAATCCCCTAATTGGATGTTATGGACTGAAATATTGTATAGGGCACATTATGCCTTAATTAGTAAAGCTTCATATAAATGTATTGAAGATCTTTTTATGAATAACAGGTGTTGAAATTTTTGATGGAAAGAAATAGTGTTAACACCCTCTATGGGCAAGTCACCATTGGAACTCTTATTCTGCAGGTCTGTCTCAGCTGCCCTTCTCCTTTGTGAATATAGCAATATCTTTGACAAAATATTGGTTCGCTGCTGTCTTTCACATGGATGTGTTATACCAAAAAAGAAATTCTATTCATCAGAATTATCTTGTTCTTCTTCTCAAGAGTCCTTCCCTAATTGAACTTTTGAAATGTCTGTGCTTCCAGGATTGCACGGTTGGTTTACTATTTGCACTGCTTCCTATTCTAGGCGGTACTTCTGGCGCACTTCAAGGAATGTTTTCCATGGCAAAACTGTAAGCTGTGATTATTGAATGATTTTTGAATTTGGAATATAGACTCAAATCTCTGTGAAACAACTATGCTGTTACATGCATTAAATATGTTGTTTGAATTTTGTCTTTTCTTGGAGGTGAGATTATGATATCTAGGGTGGTTATCCGGAAACTATGATGCCAAGCAAAATTGCTTTCAAGTTAGGGTGTGTTCGGTATGAAGGAAAATGTTTTCCATGGAAAATGTTTTCTAGGAAAATAAGTGGTTTCTTACTTATTTTCTCGTATTCGGTACTTAAGCAAGAAATATTATTCTAAAAGCATTTGTATATAATCTAGATAAATAATATGGGAGGTGGCTGTGGGGATAGGGGCTACGGTGGGTTGGGGTGAAGATGAGGTGTGCTGGAGGGTGGGGAGGACACAATCGATGTGGAAGGCCACTTGTAGAACTTGTTTTCCCTACTTCCATTAGAGAAGTCATTTTCCTCATTTTTAAGGAACTTGTTTTCCCTGGGAAAATATTTTCCAAAAATTTTGACCAACCAAACATGAAATGTTCTCCTCCATACTGAACACACCCTTAATCTTGAACTTTCACCTTGTTTGACACTTTCTTTTTATCAGTAAAAGGTAGTTCTATTTATTTCCAGCAACAAAGTGTGTGCTGGGAGCCGGGAGGTATGCATCATATATCTGCATCACAGCTTGTGTAATAAGCTCAAAAATCAGTCATACTCTTACTGTAGCTGCATCACAGGTTGTATGATAAGCTCAAAAAATCATAGTTTCCACATCATTAACTAAATCTATGTTGCACCAAAAATAAAGAAAGAGATACATATTTACTTCACTGTAACTATAGATTCTTCTTGCTCAAACAAATTCTTGCATTTCCTTCCTTCCAAATGGACTTCCAAGGTTAAGTTCCAGACCTTAAGCACCCAAGGTTGTGGCCCAGTGGTCAATGAAGTGGGTTAAGCACCATGAGGTCTCAGGTTCAATTCCCAGCAGAGACAAAACACTAACTGATTTCTTCCCATATGTTCTAGACTTGGTAAACAGAGTTACCTGATACCTGTTGCTGGTGGGAGGTGGCAGGTATCCCTTGGAATTAGTCGAGGTGCACGCAAGCTGGCCCGGACACCACGGTTATCAAAAAAAAAGTTCCAGACCTTAACTGAAGCTTTTCCCAAACCTTTTCTGCGCATTCATTGTAGTAGTTCCAATGTAGACTTTGGCATTGACCAGTTAAGTCCCTACACGTTTATAAAGACGGTCCAAAGCTGAGAGGTGAAACTGCACTGCTCCGTATTAGTTTGACACCTTAAGTGTGAAAACACACTAGCTTAGACCAACTACTTAACTGACCTGTTGTATTTGTGCGAAACCAATAAAAATCAGCTGGTGAGTCATTCTGGTTCAGGGTGGCATGTCTCTCTAAGCACTTAGGACGTATAACATATGTTTTATGGGGCACATCCGTTTTTCCCTTCCATAAATCTAAAGTCCAGTTCTGTTTATTAGTTTCATTGCAGCACAACAAAATTTCCAATTTCACTTTAAGCTCTATTGCAACCACCCCCCACAAAGAAAAAAAAGAGCACATTTCCTGATTTTCTTTTCATTCTTCTATGCTATTGACTAGATTAAACAGTATAAATGTCAATCTTGTCCCTGACTGCTACTATTCCTTTCATTACAGATTAGTTGTTCTGGTCACATTCTTGACCATTTTGTCGGTATTATGTCGCACCTGTGTACCTTGGTTTCTTAGGCTAATGATAGGCCTATCTTCACAGGTAACTTTGCATCTATTGGAATAAAACATCCTTTATGCCACAGCTGTTTCTATGTTTGACCGTGATTTACTGAATTTTTGCAGACAAATGAACTGTATCAACTTGCATCTGTGGCTTTCTGCCTGCTTGTTGCTTGGGTTTGTCTCCTTTTCATATCTCTGAATAGAAAATGCATGGTTCTCAACTTTTTAACCTCTTAATATCTTCTAGAAATGCCTACTTGTGGCTAAATGTACTATTGCATCTCAGTGTAGTGATAAACTGGGATTGAGTCTTGAGCTGGGTTCTTTCGCTGCTGGAGTGATGATATCAACAACCGATCTGGCTCAACATACACTTGAACAGGTTTGTCATCTCGTACATGTCATCAGCATTTTGTTTTTCCTCGTGTCTCTTTCATTACTATTGTTATCTATGCACACAATACTGAACTGTCTTTCAAGGCAAAAGATGCGTATCAAAATTTTGAAGATTAGTAAAAAACATTGATGAAATTTTAGTTTTCCGAGAAGATAAGTTTAACAAATTCAAAGATTAGAAAATTTAATAGTCATCTAGACTGTAATAGATAGAAGAGAAATCATTTGGTGGGCCCCAACTAAATTGGGATTAGGCATGTTTTTTGAGAAATGGTAAATATATTATAATATGGCACCAAGGAAGTGCTGCCAAAATATTTACAACATACCAACAGAATATCCCTTTCTATTAAAGGGATTCTGGTTCAACATCCTTTACAAAATGGAAAAGGGCCAAAACTGCCTCTGATCTATTGGATTTGGTTTAAAAATTCCCTCCGTTAACCTATTGGACAACCCGAAATACACCTACCATTATCGTATGGTTCAAGTATACCCCTGAACAATTAAAAAGGTCCAAATATGCCCCTCGCACTAACGGCGGAAGTGACTTGGGGGAATATTTGGGACCACTTCAATTGTTCAGGGGCATGCTTGGAGCTAATGTTGGAGTTAGGTCAAAGTTGTTACATATGAAGCTAATAACTTGGACTGTGCTTAGCTCTTTTCTCTAAACTAATTTTCCCAATTATAGTGTTTTTATGTATTGCTTCCTTCGTTAATATTCTTTATTAGCTTCTAATTGTTAGAGTTAGGTCAAATTAGTTTTGAGAGCGGACAACTAAGGTGTTCCACAGCTACAAGATGGGAAGTTTACTTGGTACAGAGGGGACAATCTTGATGCAGCCTCCAGAATTGATAGAATATTGATTTATGAAGAGTGGGATGATAGCTTTAATAACATAAAGAAATACACTCTTCAAAGGCTGGCCTTCGATCATGCTCCTGTGGCACTTCAGGGGGTAGCTGGAACAACAATAGGATACATTTTGAATTTGAAAACTGGTGGCTGGGCACCCCAGGCTTCAAAGATAGAGTTCAAGCTTGGTGGAGCTCCTTCTCATTCTCTGGGGAACCCGACTATGTCCTTGCTTGCAAATTGAGGGCTCTTAAATGTAAATTGAAGGAGTGGAGCAGGTCAGTGGAAGGAAACCTCAGAATGCAGACAAAGTTTGCTAGAAAAAATGGCAAGGTTAGATGATACTATGGAACATAGACCTTTGACAGAAGATAAGTGATGAAAAGGCAGTTTTGAATCTAGAATTTGAGGAGTTGATCAAGGAGGAAATATCCTGGAGACAAAAATCTTGAGCTCTATGGCTAAAAAAAGGTGATAGAAACACCAAGTTCTTCCACAAAGTGGCTAATGCCCATAGAAGGTTCAACAACATTGATCAACTGGAAGTACAAGGGGAAATCACAGGGGAACCTACCAGAATAAAAGAGGCTATCATTGAGTTCTATCAGAATTTATACAACTCAGAGTACTCAATGGGGGAGGCCTACCAATTTGTGTCTGATAAATTCCTTGTGTCTGAAACTTTGTGCATCTGATAAAGGCCCCTAGGCCAGATGGGTACACTATGGGGTTCTTTATCAAATGTTGGGAAGTAATGAAACAGGACATTATGGAAGCTTTCCATGATTTTCATGAGCATGTTTACTTTGAGAAGAGCTTTAATGCTACTTTCATTGCTCTTATTCCCAAAAAGAAAGGTGCCAATGAGCTTAGAGACTTCAGACCTATCAACTTAATTAGCAGTATCTACAAATTGTTCCCCAAAGTGTTTACAGAAAGGTTGAAAGGGGTGATTTCAAATCTAGTTGATGATCAACAAATGACATTTATCAAGGGTAGACATATTATGGACGCAGTGATAGTGGCTAATGAAGTTGTAGATTCTAGGCAGAAAGATAAGAGACCTAAGATTCTTTGCAAACTGGATATAGAAAAAGCCTATGACCATGTGAATTGGAGCTTCCTTCGCAATCTACCGGAGAAGATGTGATTTTACTTAGGTGGAGCAATCCGAACTCTCGACAGAATATAAAAGGCGACCACAGGCTTGTGTAAACACCTCAACGAACTCATGTGGCCACTCCTCAGCCCGAGGACAATCTCTCAAATACACATGTTGATGTTGTTGACCCGTTTTCTTTTCTTTGTTGAATCCTCTCAATGGAATTTTCCATGTTGCACTAAGTTACTCACGGATGTATGCATGCGGTCCGGGAACACTTTGGGATGAACACCCATCCGAACAAGTAGGGTCAATAGTTCAGCATTTAGGCTGTAACATGTAGCAACCAAGGCAGAAATGGCTACACTGGATCAAGTTTTGCATCTCAACCGTCAGTTTCTCCATTCTCATGAATGGTGCCCCAGCAGGTTTCTTCAAAACTCAAAGGGGTCTTGGGTAGGGGGGACCTACTGTCCCCCTTCCTGTGTCTGATTGCCATGGAAGGACTCAACAGTATGATCAAAACAACCAAGGTAAATGGATGGCTAAGGGGTTTTGAAGTAGCCAGGTCCAACTCTGAGAGTCTAGAGGTGTCTCATCTCCAATATGCTGATGAGACTCTCATGTTCTGTGATACTGATAGGGATCAACTAAGGCATCTTAGAGTAATTCTAGTACTCTTTGAAAGTCGTGAGGACTGCACATTAATTGAAGGAAGAGTATGCTATATCCTATAAATGAAGTTGTTAATATGGAATCTTTTGCTGCTATACTGGGTGGTGAGGTGGAGGAGCTTCCTACTGTATACTTGGGGATGCCTCTTGGTGAAGTTGTAGATTCTAGGCAGAAAGATAAGAGACCTAAGATTCTTTGCAAACTGGATATAGAAAAAGCCTATGACCATGTGAATTAGAGCTTCCTTCGCAATCTACCGGAGATGATGTGATTTTACTTAGGTGGAGCAATCCGAACTCTCGACAGCATATAAAAGACGACCACAGGCGTGCGTAAACACCTCAACGAACTCATGTGGCCACTCCTCAGCCCGAGGACAATCTCTCAAATACACATGTTGATGTTGTTGACCCGTTTTCTTTTCTTTGCTGAATCCTCTCAATGGAATTTTCCATGTTGCACTAAGTTACTCACGGATGTATGCATGCGGTCCGGGAACACTTTGGGGTGAACACCCATCCGAACAAGTAGGGTCAATAGTTCAGCATTTAGGCTGTAACATGTAGCAACCAAGGCAGAAATGGCTACACTGGATCAAGTTTTGCATCTCAACAGTCAGTTTCTCCATTCTCATGAATGGTGCCCCAGCAGGTTTCTTCAAAACTCAAAGGGGTCTTAGGTAGGGGGGACCCACTGTCCCCCTTCCTGCGTGTGATTGCCATGGAAGGATTCAACAGTATGATCAAAACAACCAAGGTAAATGGATGGCTAAGGGGTTTTGAAGTAGCCAGGTCCAACTCTGAGAGTCTAGAGGTGTCTCATCTCCAATATGCTGATGAGACTCTCATGTTCTGTGATGCTGATAAGGATCAACTAAGGCATCTTAGAGTAATTCTAGTACTCTTTGAAAGTCGTGAGGACTGCACATTAATTGAAGGAAGAGTATGCTATATCCTATAAATGAAGTTATTAATATGGAATCTCTTGCTGCTATACTGGGTGGTGAGGTGGAGGAGCTTCCTACTGTATACTTGGGGATGCCTCTTGGTGCCAAGTATAAATCTGCAGATATCTGGAGCAATGTCATAGAAAGGTGTGAGAAGAAATTGGCCCAATGGAAGTCACAATGCCTGTCTTTGGGGTAGATTGACTCTCATAAATTCTACTCTTGATGCCTTTCCAACATACATGATGTCACTGTTCCCTACTCCTGCAGGGGTCATCAGTAGGTTGGATAGCATCAGGAGAGATTTCTTATGGAATGGGAATTCAGAAAGAAAGAAGTTCCATTTGGTCAAGTGGAAATCAATTATTTGTGGAAAGAAGTTGGGTGGTTTAGGAATCAAGAATTCAAAAGCTTATAGTAAAGCCCTGAGGATGAAGTGGTTACGGAAATACTCATCAGAACAGAACCAGCTTTGGGGAAGAGTTATTAAATCCAAATATGATCAGGAGCCTTATGGGGTTAGCCTATGGAAGTCCATCAGACTACTGTGGAATGAATTGCAAGCCCATTCCAAGATAAGAGTGTCTAATGGGAACAAAACTAGTTTCTGGAATGATAAATGGCATGAAGTGGGCATTTTGAAATTAGCTTTCCCAGATATCTACAGCCTTATTAATCATCAACACAAATCAGTGGCAGAGATGTGGTCAGCTTAAGGTTGGGATATCAGTTTTAGAAGACAAATGAATGGCTGGGAAATTCAAAGAGTTACTGATTTCTTCAGTACTTTAAACCAATTCCCAGGTCTAAAAACAAGGGAAGATGCTCTTAGTTGGCAAGGAAGCAATAAGGGTGCACTCAGGGTCAATACAACTTACCACCTACTGAACTAGTCCAATTAGCAGATCCTTAACTGGCCATGGAAACAAATCTGGAAAGTCAGAATTCCACACAAAGTTTCCTGTTTTGTGTGGTTGCTAGCTAGAGAGGCTGTTCTTACATTGGACAATCTGATAGAGTGGAAAGACTATGTGCTCAAGATGTTTCATGTGTAAGGAGACAGTCACTCACCTATTCTTACATTGCAAGGCCATAGACGGATTATGGAGTCTCATTTTGAACCTTAAAAGCTTAACATGGGTTATGCCAGGCAAGGTCTCTGAAGTCCTGAGAGGTTGGGAAGAAGTTGGGTCAATAACAAAAAGTAGGAGTAGATGGAGACTTATTCTAGCACATCTGGTGGACAATATGGAAAGAGAGAAATTCCAGGTGCTATGAGGGTGTAGAGAATGATGTGCAGAAGATTAAGCTTAACTTTATCTTACTGCTCTGTTTTTGGTACAATCAGATGGACTAATGATTTTATGGCCCCGTTTGGCCATGAAAACCAAATACCAAATTGGAGTTGGAGTTGTGTTTGGCAATGAATATAAATTGGAGTTGTTTTTGAATTTTTGGGAGAGAAGTGGGAGTGAAAAAAGTGAAAACAAGTTTTACTTGTTTTTCAATTTTCCAAAATTTTATTGCCAAACACCTTTTCCGGAATTCAACTCCGGAAGAAAGCAAAACTTTTCCATGGCCAAACGCCCACTATGTCTAATATTGATGTCCTTGATTCATTATAGATAGAGAGAGAAGCTTTTTAGGGTCTCAACTGTAAATATGGTTTAGTACTATCTAAATACTGTTTTGGATATAATACAAAAGTTACCTTTCTCACAAAAAAAAACCCATAGTGTACCTGTCAGGACCTGGTGCTTTATCATTAGTACACTGATTAATTGTGCGACAATTTCCTTCTCTTCAAAAGGCCTTTAGAACCACCTGTTTTCCTCTTCAGTGAGTTTAGGACATTACCCATGCTAAACTCCGGCCTCCATTTTCATTTTCAGTGTAGAAATTCGTGTAGGGATTAGACATGTTTGATAATACCAAAGGACACAAGTTAAAATTTGGTTACATCTTTTCTGTTAATCAAACACAAGTTAAATTTTGATTACATCTTTTCTGTTAATCAAACTATTCAGTGATGTTACACTATGGCGATTTTATTCTTACAAATACATATATATTTTAATTCTCGGTCGAGCCTAATAACTATCAATACAAAGTACAAACGGTTCCTTTCAAAAATTCTTTTATTTCTTTTTCTCTAGTTCATATTAACCTGAAAGTACAAAATGGAGACATTCCAGCATATCAATCTGTGTGACTGCCAAAAGTTGTCTTCATTTTTTCCCTTGGTTTTAGGAAAACCAATCGGATGTTAAACAATAAAAATGCTAATTTCCATAATCCTGTAACAAAATCACAGTGCAGCAGATAGTGGCCAACATCTTCCCCCCTGTCTGCTATATAAGCAACAATAGCTTATTATTACAGATCTCAGCCTTCTCCAATTATCTTGCTGTCAAGATATCATCCCACACTGCTCATTGGACAAGAAATGCTCTTTTTAGTGCTCTAGTACTTCACAATGATTTCCATTAGGGATGAGTCGCATACATTGGATAATTGGAAATAATATTTTTGAAGGCAAATCTAGAATATACTTAGCCTTAAGTTTAGATCTCTTTGTTAGCTTTTTGGTGCAACCTGGTCTTAGTACATGATCTAGATTAGGGGTGGCAAATGAGCCGGTCGGGTCAAGAAGGGTTATATTTATAGACGGGTTAGGACCCAACCCAACCCAAATTTGTTTGGATCAATATGTGTTGGGCCAAGATGGGTTAAATTGTGGATCATAATCCAACCCCCCCAAGTTAAAATAAGCTACATGGTTGTTGCTTCACCGTCAAACCTAGTGCGATATGTGTCACTTAGAATTTTTCGTTTTTGCAACTTATGTGAGATTATTGAATGAGGAACACAAACCCAATAATTACTGGAGTATCATTTTGTTTCAAGATT
Organism: Jaltomata sinuosa; assembly: GCA_003996215.1. Taxonomy (NCBI): domain Eukaryota; kingdom Viridiplantae; phylum Streptophyta; class Magnoliopsida; order Solanales; family Solanaceae; genus Jaltomata; species Jaltomata sinuosa. Next base: position 39,373 of record QJPP01003094.1, on the reverse strand, counting down.
TCTTTTTCCAGAGTTAAAAGTTTTTTTCATGATTGAATCGATTTATTCACTCATGCCGTGTACTACTTAATTTACCGTAATAATTCTCCACATCTAAATGAAACTTAGCTTATATTTAAAACTGAAAACACACATCGTGATTATCAACAAAAAAATTACTTTTATACTGTTAGGAACCCAGAAATCTCCTAACAATAAATCTGTAAACTTCCAAACACAAGACAGAAATAGGAACAACACTTCAACTGTTATTTACTGCCACCAACAAATAGATTTAGTTTTACAAATAGAAAGTAGAGAATACTTCTAACAACCAAGGTATTTCGAGGAACCTTAACCTCCAAATCTGCCAGAAATCCTCCACCAAAAAAACTGTCTTCCTTTCTTCCTAATACAATATATCATAAAATAACTACCTAAACTGCTAGTTAACTGCTAGGTAACTACTAGAAATACATACACATAACAATTAATAAATAAAACATATACATTTAACCCTTCTTCCTGCGGTTATAGACCCTAGTAACAGCAGGTCTAACAATACCCGCCCCAACGAGTCCTCAAGGTGAAAAAGAGGAAACTGTGCATCAATGACTTCATAGGATTCCCAAGTGTTCTCAAAGTCTGGTAAGTCTTTCTACTTAATCAACACCTCTTGGGAGCCATTCAAGAGTGTACGACAGTCTACTACGCCTTCAGGTTGCTCTTGCATTTCAAGTTCTTCAGATAAGAAAGGAGGGACTTGCTGAACTGGAGTAGAATCCTTTACTGCACGCTTCAACTGAGAAACATTAACTACGGGATGCACCCGTGAATGAGGGGGTAAATCAAGGCGATAAGCAACTTCACCAATTTTATTCAAGATAGTGTATGGCCCATAGTAACGAGGACTTAACTTCTGATTAACCCTTTTAGTAAGTGAGCGAAGCTTGAAAAGTTGCACGTGAAGATAAGCCAAATCACCAAGCTGAAACACAACTTCATCGCGCTTAGCATCAGCATAAACTTTCATTTGAGCTTGAGCATGGGTCGGTTTAGCTTTGAGTTCATCTAAAATAGTGTTGTGAGCCATAAGTTGCTGGTTAACCTCTTCAACATCAGAAATTTCATCTGTGAACCGCAACAAAGAGGGAGGATCTCGCCCATATAAAGCTCTAAAAGGGGTCATCTTGGTGGAATCATGGTACGTGGTATTGAACCAAAATTCAGCCCAAGGAATCCATTTTTGCCATTGTTTTGGATGTGTCCCTGCAAAACAACGTAAATAAGTCTCCAAGGAGCGATTGACAACCTCAGTTTGACCATCTGTTTGAGGGTGATAACCTGAGCTCAATTTGAGGCTAGAACTAGACAACTTGAATAATTCTTGCCAAAGTTGGCTGACAAAAACCCGATCGATCAGACACAATTGATTTGGGAAAACAATGTAAACGCACAACCTCACGAACAAATAGATCAACAACACTCCTTGCAGTATATGGATGAGATAAGAGGAGAAAATGACTATATTTAGTGAAACGGTCCACCACAACAAGTATAGTATCATGTCCCATTGCTTTTGGTAACCCGCAGATGAAATCCATAGAGATATCATTCCAAACTTGAGTAGGAATTGGTAATGGCTGCAGCAAGCCAGCGGGACTAAGGGCTTCATACTTGTTCTGCTTGCAAACTTCACAACTAGCCACAAAGGTTTGTACATGCCTTTTGATTCCATTCCAATACAACACTTGTGAAATGCGCTTGTATGTCCGGAAAAAACCTGAGTGTCCACCTGTAGGTGAGGAGTGAAAATCCCTAAGGAGCATGGGGATGTGTAATGATGATCTGGGAATCACCAGCCGACTTTTGAAAAATAGGATGCCATTTTTTAGAACATAATTCGGCCGTGAAGCCGGATCTTGTGCCAATTGACGGAGTTGAACATCCTGTTGAATTTCTGTAGAAAGATCATCTAAGGTACTGTTGCGTAGAACAGAAAAAGCCATGAAATGAAATTGGCGGGACAAGGCATCGACTGCCTTATTTTCACAACCTGGGCGATATTGAATCTCAAAATCAAATCCCATCAACTTGGTAACCCATTTTTGTTGCTCCTCTGCCATAGCATGTTGGCCCATGAGAAATTGGAGACTTCGTTGATCTGTTTCGTATAATGAAATGTTGACCCATCAGGTAATGACTCCACTTTTGTACTCAAAGACGATGGCCATTAACTCCCTCTCATATACTGATTTAGATTGAGCTCGAATAAAAAGTCCTTGACTAAGTAAAGTGATGGGATGTCCTTCTTGCATTAGGACAGCTCCAATCCCTAATCCTGAAGCATCTGTTTCAACCACGAATGCCTTGTTAAAATCTGGTAGCGCCTACACCGGCAAAGTGACCATAGCCTCCATAAGAGAATCAAAAGCTAACTGAGCTTCCTTATTCCATTGAAAAGCATCTTTCTTGAGCAATTGTGTGAGCGGCCGGGCTGTTTTCCCATAGTCACGAACAAACTTCCTATAGTAACCAGTGAGTCCCAAAACCCCCCCGCAAACCTTTAACTTCTTTGGGACTTGGCCAATTAACCATGCCCTTTTATTTTGGCAGGATCCGCTGAAACTCCACTTGCGGAAATAATGTGTCCCAAATACTCCAGTTGTTGTTGTCCAAAATGACATTTTTTTCGATTGACAACCAAGTTATGAAGTTTTAAAATTTGTAGCACCTACCGCAAATGTTCCAAGTGAGTAGGAAAATTTGCACAGTAAAGTAATATGTCATCAAAAAAGACCAAAACAAACTTACGTAAGTAAGGCCGAAATATCTCATTCATCAAGGCTTGAAAAGTAGATGGAGCGTTAGATAATCCAAATGGCATAACCAAAAGCTCATAGTGGCCGTCATGTGTGCGAAAAGCTGTTTTTGCTACATCCTCCTTGCAAACTCGAATTTGATGGTAGCCCAATCTTAAATCCAATTTTGAAAATATAGTGGCACCCCCAAGCTCATCCAGTAATTCGTCGATAGCTGGAATTGGAAATTTATCGGGAACAGTAATCTTATTAAGGGCCTGATAATCCACACAAAATCGCCAACTACCATCTTTTTTGCGAACTAGCAACACTGGACTGGAGAAAGGAATTGTACTTGGTTGAATGATACCAGCTACAAGCATTTCCTGGACAATTCGCTCAATCTCATTTTCCTGGTAATGAGGGTAACGATATGGACATATTGGGTGGATCAGATCCCTCGTTAAGTCGGATAGCATGATCATGACTCCTACTGGGTGGCAGCCCTTTCAGTTCCTCAAATAAAGTTCCAAATTCTTCTAGTAATTGCTGCAAATCCACATTCTCTTGTTCTTCCCTTGTTGTTAACTCATTCAGATCAACATAATACCCTTCTCCATCTTTTTGCAAGGCTTTAAACAGAGTTTTGAGCGATGCCACTGATTTGGACAATGAGGGGTCTCCTTGAACAACTCGCGTTTGCCCTCCTATTTCAAATTTCAGTGTCAACGTTTTGAAATTAGCTTGAATATCCCCCAAAGTCTCCAGCCACTCTAATCCCAACACTACATCGGCACTTCCCAAATTAAAAAGGAAATAATCTTGTGTTGCGCGCAATTTATCAATCCACAATTCCACTTCTTTGCAGCTTCCCCTACTCTTTACTTGCTGTCCGTTTCCTACTTCCACCACAAACGGCTTAGTTTCTGTTTGCTTTAACCCTAATGCTTCGGTTACTGGTCGAGAGATAAAATTTGTTGATGCTCCGCTATCAATCAACACAATAACCTTCTTCCCCAATATTGTTCCCCATACCTTCAAGGAATTCTTTGTGGTAAATCCTGCGATAGAGTACAAAGACAATTCCATTAACTTCTGAGACTCCGGTTCTTCTTGAACAATTAATTGATCCATCCCTGTATTTATTATTTCCTCTGAATGCTCTTCTATGCCTCCATCTTCGTTGTCCTCTGCTGCTACAATAAGCAGATTTAACTGTTTTAAATTGCACTGGTGATTGGGGCCATACTTTTCATTGCAGCGAAAACAAAGTCATCTTCTTAATTTTTCCTGATACTCTGCATCAGATAGCCTTTTGTATGATCCTCCGCGCCTTGCAGAAGTTTCAGGTCCTGGCTGCACGATTTCTCCTCGCTTTTGCTCTTGAAAATGTCGCGGTACTGCTGTAACTGTTGTACGGGCAGAATGATAAGGTGTTGTGGCGACACGCACATGGGGATTTGTAGCACTTCCTGTTCAGCTATTGTCAGTCACCGAAAAATGCGTTGAACCTCTAGGAAGCGTCATAGGGAAATGTCTAGGCAAGTGGTCTTGGCTGAGAGCACAATTCTTTTCTGCAATACGCTGGCTTTGGTCCAAATTTGGGTTAGATTTCCCAACTTGCTAAGACACAATTCTGCCTTGATCTCCCCTCTCAGTCCATTTATAAAAATCCCCATCAAAACCGCATCATCAGCACCTTTCAAGGGTGCTGAAAGTAATTCAAAATCTTCTCTGTATTGGGCCACGCTTCCAGTTTGTTGCAATCCTATCAAAACCTCATATAAGTTCCCTAACTGTGATGAAGTAAATCGTTGGAGTATGGCTACTCGGAACACATCCCATGTGACAATCGGCGTTTTGTCTCCCACCATTGGAACCAATTTAGGGCTCTACCTTCAAGGCACACAGCAGCAACCTCCAATTTATCTTTGTCATCAATGCCATTGAAATGAAAATAACGCTCTGCTCTGTTAAGCCACCCATATGGATTATCACCAGAGAATAAGGGCAGTTCCAGTCTGCTCGGACGTGTTTCATCACGAAATTGTGGTTGAACTTCTCGGAACCCATCACCTCTGCGATTGTTGGGGCTCTCTGCCATCACATCTGTGTCTTTAATTGGATCTGCCTGAACCACTGATTTCCTTTCATATGTTGAAGAATTTCAGCGACATGTTCATCTTTTTTTGCATCCAGTCTCGGAACTGACCCAAGTAATCACGTACTGAACCAATCTCCTCTTGTACTTCGTCCATTGTCTTCTCTAATCCTTCAATCCGCCCCTCCATTCTGGTTGCAACCATAAAGGCTCTGATACCAAAATTGATAGGAACCCAGAAATCTCCTAACAATAAATCTGTAAACTTCCAAACACAAGACAGAAGTAGGAACAACACTTCAACTGTTATTTACTGCCACCAACAAATAGATTGATATTTTACAAATAGAAAACAGAGAATACTTCTAACAACCAAGGTATTTTGAGGAACCTTAACCTCCAAATCTGCCAGAAAATCCTCCACCAAAAAAATTGACCGTCTTCTTTTCTTCCTAATACAATATATCACAAAATAACTACCTAAACTGCTAGGTAACTACTAGAAATACATACACATAATAATTAATAAATAAAACATATACATTTAACCCTTCTTCCTGCGGTTATAGACCCTAGTACAGCAGGTCTAACATATACACAATAATATCAAATTATAGGCAATTCTTTATTTCAATTAAGCATCGCAAATCAACTCAGATTATATAAATGCACCTATACAAAGTAAAATGAGTTGTATTTATGGTTTATTAATTATTTATGTCGGCATATTAAAAGAGATATAGTAAGTTGGTCTATTTGATGTGGTTGTGGTTTAGTTTTGAATGAATAGGTTTCATGAAACGGTCCATGCATAAAATTTATTGATTGGATTTTGATTAGCCAGTGTTCGTTTTCAAAAATATTTTTGGGAAATATTTCAGTAAGTAATTGTTCTTCAAAAGATTTAAGTACAAAACAATAGTAATACTGTTAACTCATACAAGTCCAACTGAACATTTTTTGTGTTCGGTGAGGGCAGTATATGAGGCTAAGTTCATTTTGGCTACTCTTCACGGGGTCATTATTGGCTCGTTGAGCCACCAAAATTGACCCGCTTAGAAGATGGGTCAGGTGGTCAGCTCGTGTTACAACCCAACTTGACCCAAAAAGAAAACATTGCTGATCCAACCCGTGAAAACATTGCTGACCCAACCCGTTAAGGTTTGGGCGGGTTACACATTTATGGGTCCAATTTGACACCTCTAATCTCGATGCCAAGTTAGAGATGATTGAGTAGATGCACAATATGTAATTTTGTTTTGAGGCATGATTTTAAAGACCTCTCTCCAGGTTTGGCTTTATCTAACTCACCTCCGTTGTGGTTTCCAATATTATGCTCACCTCCCTTATTTGACATCTTTGTAACAATTGTTTTAACTTAATAAATCTTTAATGCAAAAAATAAAACAAAAATGACTTGACTACTTTTCCCTTTTCTTCAATTCTTTAGCTCCCACTTGATAGGTGGTGTACAAAATCATCTCTGAACTTCTAGCTGAGGTTTAAAAATGTGATCCACAAGCTGATTGACAGTCAACTGATGACATTCATTAGAGGCAAACAAATAATGGATGCTATATTAATAGCAAATGAATGTGTGGATGCTAGATTAAAATGTAATAAGCCAGGGATAGTTTGCTAGTTAGATATTGAGAAGACATATGCCCATGCTAATTGGGAATATCTATGTGGAATTTTTCAAAGGATGGGATTTGGAGACAAATGAATTAGATGGATCAAATTCTGTATCAACACAGTCAAGTTCTCAGTTCTGGTTAATAGATCCCCTACTGGCCTGGCTTTTTCTCCTTGCAGAGAGGATTGAGGCAAGGGGATCCCATGTCACCTTTCCTTTTCATTCTAGCTATGGAGGGACTAAATTATATGGTGAAGCATGCGACGGTTAATGATTGGATCAGTGGCTTAAAGGTGAATACTAGGGATGCTAACAATATAGAAGTCTCCCATATGCAGATGATACTCCGGTTTTTGTGATGCTGAAAAGAACCAACTAAGGATGCTGAGAGTGATTTTCATTCTTTTGGACGCTGTCTCTGGTTTACACATCCACTGGAGCAAAAGTTTCATATGTCCAGTTAATAATACACCAGAGATTCTGGCCTTGGCTGAGATTTGGGAGGAAAAATTGGTGTGCTTCCCACCGACTACTTAGGCATGCCACTGGGAGATAAAAGCAAATCTATTGGGATCTAGAATGGTGTTTTGGAAAAATGTGAGAAGAAGCTCACAAGATGGAAAAACCAATACCTTTCTCTTGGAGGTATCCAATTATATATCCAGTTTTGCAAAAAATTTTGGGATCTGCAATGGTGTTTTGCAAAAGTTCCATATATCCTGTTAATTGCTCACAAGCTGGTCGGTTTTGATTAACACTGGGTTAGATGTTATCCCCACTTACATGATGTCCTTGTTCCCCACACCTGTAAGTGTACTCAAGAGGATTGATACTATGAGAAGGAATTTCTTCTTGGCAACAATGAAAACAAAAGATTTCATCTGGTCAACTGGAAGACCTTAATTACCAGGAAGGAGGGTGGTTTGGGGATCAGGAACCTCAAGATACATAACCAAAGTCTCATGATGAAGTGGCTTTGGAGTCTAGCAGCTGATGAGAAAGCATTGTGGACGCAAATATGGACGGGAGAATAGATGGACCACCAACTCAGTGCATACTCCTTATGGGGTCAGTGTATGGAGAGCAAGCAGAAATTTATGGCCAGCAGTTCTCAGAAAAACATCTCTCAATGTAGGAAATGGTACGAAGGTGTCATTTTGGAAAGACAAATGGCTAACTCAAGAACCTATGAAACAACTATATCCAGTTATTTTTTATCTTTGTCAGGAAAAAGAGGCTTTAATGGGAGAAGTATGGTCAGCTCAGGGGTGGAACATGAGTTATAGAAGATTTCTAAATGATTGGGAGGTGAATAGACTAGCAGACTTCTATAATATCTTAGCACAATTTGAAGCGACCTTTGGAGCTGTGTACATCATGTGGTGGCAAGGTGGTAGTCAAGGCAAGTTCACCGTTAAGGCAGCCTATAGAGATTTCAATCAGGTAAACAATCAAGTGGGGAAGTTGGCCTTGGAAAATGATATGGAAAGTTGAATTCCATACAAAGTGGCTTGCTTCTCCTGGTTACCGGCACAAGAGGCAGTTTTGGCTCAAGACAACCTAGCTAGAAGGGACTTTCAGCTATGTTCTAGGTGTTACCTATGTGGGGAGCAAGCAGAGACAATAAGTCATCTCTTTCTTCATTGTGCTTATACAATTCAACTGTGTAGCATTTTCATTAATTTGAGGGGTATTAGATGGCTATGCCAGGAAGAGAGGCTGATCTTTTAGAAAGTTAAAGTTGGAGTACAGAGGGTAATCTTTCTAGTCAGAATGAGAGATGAAAAATTGCCCCAGCTTGTATTTGCTGGACAGTGTGGAAAGAGAGGAATCAGAGATGTTTTGAAGACAAAGGAAGCTCTATCCAGAAGATGAAGATGAACTGTCTAGTTTTCTACTATTTTTGGGATAAGCATGAAATGACTGAAGATGCAGAGTCTATTTTTGTTGTCTTAGAATCTTAGGTTCCTGCATCCTTTCCTTTTTTAGTCTTGTAAATTTTTGGGGTAACTTGGCAATTTGTGCAGCTTACTCTTACCATTTTACATATGAAACTGTTACTTTCTCCAATTTATTTTTCCCCTTTTCTAATACAGGTTTTTTAATTGCTAGAGCAATATAAAAAAATTGCGCTAACATCCAACAAGGGAACACAAAAAATTGGCTACCATATAGAAACTTAACCTTTCATTTTCCGTAGGCTCTTATATTCTTCACCTTCCATTTTTCATGCAAAGGAACATATCTATTGTTGGGCATATTTAATGTGTTTCAATTCTAAAATGAAGAAAATCTTTTTGACCTAAATTATCAAAACCCTCTTCAATTTAAGTTCCTTCTTTAATCAACGAACTTGAATTTCTCATTTGCTCGAAATATCAAGGTATATCATTGTTTCAGCAATGAGTTTCTTTCAATGAAGCTTGTCGACCGAAAGCTCGAAACCCTTGTAAATAGATGGAGAAGGTTAGTATGTAATAATTGAGGCTATAAAAAGACAAATTTGAAATATTATAAAGATTTTATTAATCAAAAATAATAAAGTTAACAATTGTTGCAAATAATTAAAACAAGGGAGGTGAATGTAATATCGCAAACCACGAGGGAGGTGAGTGTTATGAAGCCAAAACTGGAGGGAGGTCTATGCATCATTGTGAGATCGTCAATATTGTACCGAGGGCATCTTGAGAGTATACCGAATCAGTATAGCTATCCATTTTGTTGTAAAGCATTTTGGAGGTGATTTTCTCCAAACTAATTTACCAACTTCTCCAAATTGTGTGCTCAATACAACTCTGAAAGAGTGTCTCCACCTCCCAAATTTTCGATGCTGCTAAGTTCTTCTAAAAGATAATCTTGTCATAGGATCATTAACAATAAAAAGAAGAGGGACATCAGGGTGGTTTCATTCCATATAGATTATATATGTGTGTGGATATATGCACACACATATTTGTACGTGTTTATATACAGATATGTTTGTGTGTACTATATATGTGTATTTTAATACGGCTGTATGTATTCATATATATTTTTCTCCCAGGGCTTCATTCCAACACAAAAGCTACCCTTCATAAAAGATAATGTGGAAGTCATAGCACGGAAAGTGTCAATATGGGGTACTCTGTCACCGGTTTAAGATATTGAGGGTGATGTACCTAAATAATTTTTTTGTTTGGGGGGGAGGGATGTTTTAAATCAAATTATTTTCTACCCTAAGACCGTTGGGTTGCTACAGGAACAAACTATTGAATCTCATCATTAATGTGATTTCTTGATTTGAATAAATGTTGTTTTTTGATTTCTGACATTAGTAGTATGAACAGGATCAGAGAAATTGCGGTGCATGGGCTGCATGTACTTGTGTGTTTTTGATGGGTAAATGTAAAGAGAGAGTACACCGGCAGTATCACTGTACAAAAAGGATGTAGAAAACCTGTTTGCATCAAAGCTCTAAGAGTACCTGGAGATATATGCCTATTATATTGCTGTACTCACCTAAACGAACTTTAGCAAAAATAGCCTACGAGGGCTTTGGTTCAACAGTAATGTTAGTACAATCTGGGATATGTGGTAGGCACACGTTACATGTTCGAATCCTGGTTGGCTAACCAAATCTGGTATTTGAATGTTGAAGGGTAGAGGAGCGGGACACATCATACATCGAGTTTCTTAGTTGCAAACAATGGATTTCTTCAGTTACCCAAAAAGAAAAAAAAAACAACTCTAGCAAAAATAAAGTAAATCTGACAAGAGACGACCCTTTGCACAATTCCTTTCCTTGATCTAAGTTATCCTTTAACATTTCTATGATCATGATTAGATTTGCATTCCGAATGTTCAACTCCCATTCTTGTAAGGAATTGATAGACTACACTATGGGATTGCCACCCATATACAAGAGGAATATAGGATATAGATGGCCTGTATGCATCAAGGTTGTAAGTGTACCTGGACATTTTATGTCTTCTCCACTGCTACTATAGACCTAAACAACTCTGGCTAAAACAACGGAACCCTAGTTGAGGTCCAATCTTTTGCTCAATTCCTTTCGTTGGTATGAGCTATCTTCCTACCGTTCTCTAATATCCCTGTTGTCATGGTTAGATTTCCATTCTGGATCTTTCAACTACCATTCTTTGAAGTAATTTGATTGAGAGAGTATAGGGTTATTGCCCATATGGGATGTTGTATGCATCAAGGCTATAAAAGTACCTGGAGATCTAGGCAGAGACCTAAACAATTAGCCAAAATACATGAAACCCGAAAAGAGACCCAGTCATTCACACAGTAACAGTCCTTGGCCTAAAGTATCATCCCTACCATTCTTGTTTTCTTTACCGTCCTTTAAGTCTTTAACAACTCTTGTCTATCTGAAGCATCAAATTCTGGAACTCTCATCATCTAATTCCCATGAGGGTCTTTCTGCCAGTCAATCTCCTTGCTATCTGGATTCAATCCTACAACTTTATTCCCCCTTATCAATAGTCCTGTGGATGGACTTTCTCCTGTAATGTTATTAATGCCTGATTAGAACGGACTAGTTACTCTTCTTCTGTTGTAACTGACCAACTTCAATTCTCTCAATTTTGCGTATAACATCTTTACCATTTTTTTAATAAGGTTGTAGAACATCTCTTTCTAGGAGAACTGCCTTATTTTTGCTCTCTTCTACCATTTTATGGAACCAAACATTTCCTCTGTTCTTTTTTTGAGAAGAAAACACTTCCTCTCTAAACCCTCCGTCCTCATTTGGTTCCCTAATCTGTTTCAACAACACAGAACCTCGGTGAATATTCCTCCTTTCCATCTCAAACGTGGGCTTCCCCAAGTTTCATTTTCCTCAATGATTCTCCTACCCTGTCTGTTTTCTCGTTCCCAGCGTAATCAACCTGGCATAGCCCTGGCCAGGTTCAGTGAGAGAAAATAAAGATCTTCCCGAAGACGTAACTTTCCTTAACTAAGACTTTTTACGCTCTATTTGGGCACTTATTCTCCAGAATTCTATACTATTCCATCTTTAGGAGTTGGGATGGGTTGTTCAGATTGCTACCAGACCCATTTTTATTTATTGAGGCTTTGAGCTCACATATTTTTTCCTTTTCTGAGGAAATGATTTTCTCTAACAGTTTCATAGAGCTGTAGGCATGTTGGAAGATATGGGTTTCACATACTCTTAGCTATGGTTAGATTGTTACATCATCTGCACTACTTCATTGTTCTTAGCTGGGTTTTCATTTTGTTTCAGGTTGAACCTATACGGAACTTCTTTGCTGCTCTTTTTCTAGCTAGCATTGGAATGCTTATCCATGTTCATTTTCTTTGGAATCACATCGATATCTTAGTAGCAGCTGTTATATTGGTCATTGTTATAAAAACTATAGTGGTTGCTGCAGTTGTCAAGGGTTTTGGTTACACCAATAAGGCTGCAATTCTTGTAAGTTTTCCAGATCATATGAGGTCATAATTTCGGAACTCTTTTTGGTAAATAAATCATCTATTACTATCTGTTCTCCATAATTTTGCATTACTGACTCTTTTTTGTATGGTATGTCCAGGTTGGAATGTCTCTGGCTCAAATAGGAGAGTTTGCTTTTGTTCTTCTTAGCCGTGCTTCAAATCTTCATCTAATTGAGGTGCTGGTTAATTTAGCCCCTTCAATTACCATTTTGTAGGAATTTTGTGTGACTTGATGGAATTGAAACTGAATAACTAATAAGTACTAGAATTTCTTTCCTTGTTGTAACTCTAGATTATGTATATCATTGTTGAGTTATCCGACTGCTGTTTTGAGATAAGTAACGGAATTTGGTTTGTGCTGCAGGGTAAAGTGTATATGCTGCTTCTGGGTACAACTGCACTTAGCTTGGTATTTTTACTGTTTATTCTCTTTTCTAGCAACAGTTGCTATAGCTTACATACTTCTGAGAGTGTTGTCCTTTTGGCTGCTTTCTTGCTTATGATACTCGTTTACCTTTCTATGAGTGATAAATTGATGAGAATCTGGACATGTGACAATGCATGTTCTCTTTGGGAGGTACGAGCTGCTGCTTCGAAAAATATGGAAGACTTGTGAGCGCTGCATTAAGGGGTTTTCCATAATTCTGTCGTGGTATGGGTGGGTAGTGGTGGTTAGGCATGCAGAAGCATATCGAGACTCTTCCTGACCTAGGCGTGTTTGAGCGCTAACAAACAATTTGGATTGCAAATGAAAAGGTTTCTGCAGATTTTACCAAGATAGCTTTACTGGTACTTTGTATTGATTTTATTTGTTTGTGATGGGTTAAATTGTACTTTAGAGTAACTGAATAAGCAGGCGAGCCAGCCTTACAGAAAGCCAATTCAGAGGAAGAGAGTTGCATGCCAATGCATGAGCTTCTGCACGGGCATTTGGAAAACGTTCATGGACTTCATGATCTATATTTTGGATGCTAGAAGAATGAAAAATAGGATTCCTACATAAGGTTTTTGAATCTAAGATATAAGAAAAACAAGAACAGAATTGGAATGTGAAAGGGGGTGCGGCCTAGTGATAAATGAAGGGTTAAGGTTTTTGAATTTTAGATTGAAGAAAAACAAGAACAGAATTGGAATGTGAAAGGGGTGTGGCCTAGTGATAAATGAAGGGTTAATGAAGTAGGAGTTGAATCATGAGTCTCAGGTTCAAATCACAACGGAGGCTAAATCTCTAGGCGATCTCCCTAGTCCTTGATGGTGGTATAGTTACTCGTACTTGTGCTGGTGGGAGGTAGCAAGTACGTGGTGGAACAGTCGAGGTGTGCTTAAGCTGGCTCGGACACCACTTTCTTAAAAACAAATTGGCATTTGAAAGGGTAGCCCATTGAGTAGTGTCTTCAACAAGGGTTGTACAAGCACAGTTTATTACTACCAGAACACTCATCGTTTCTTAGTATGTGTAGTTTGTCAGTCCTTTCTGGGAGTCTGAATTTTGAATGTTTTATCCGTAGTCAAGATATTGTTGGCAATTACATTTGCAATGCTTTGGCTAGAGTTAGCAGCTAAACCTTGAATAGGTATTGCTGCAATGTGCTTTGACAACTAAACTAATAATTTGGTGATGAAAACGACTTATGAGTTATTAAATGGGCCAATATGGAGATTTAGGGAAAGGTTCAACAGTAAAAAATTTAATCGTTCTATTTTATCTTTCATTTTTGTTTCTGTGCTGATATGTGAGTGCTCCAAATCAATGCTACAGGTGACCACACCTTTGCTTTTCAAGCTAATTCCTGCTGTTGTGCATCTTGGAGTACTACTGCGGTGGTTCTTGCCTGATATTCCAAATGAGGTAACTTTTCCCGTGTAAAGAATGTTTGGTCTTTTTGCAGTTTTATCAGCTCACTTGGTTACATTTTCCATTGAATACGACTTACCTGTGTTAAGAGTTGAGATCTTGGAAATGATTTTTCATCCCAGATTGGACCCAAAGGAGATATCCTACGTGCAGACAGTTCTAAGCGTATCAGTGTACTGATCCAAGGATCCCGTGATTCATGATAGTTAAATAAAAGAATAAGAAGCAGCAAAAGCAAATCTCAATGTTACCTGATGGTATTCTGATGCTAGAAGACCCGGAGTGCAAAGGAGGATGAATGACTGGACAGTTCATAATCATGAAGATCCTATGCACCAACATCGGGTAGTTTTCTTTGATACACTGGAGAGGTCACAAAATGCAGAGCCCTTGATCTATCTGCTAACATTCTCTGGCATTTATTTTGATACGCCATTACTTCTCAATTAGGTGCTATATACAATCATGTCCATCTGTAATGCAATTGTTCATATTCTCTAGTTTGATTTTAGTTTTGTTTTTTCTGGGGTTTGTCAAAATAGCCCTCTCAGTATCACTCTGTAAATAGATGATCACACATTAATGTAAGAATTATAGTTGTATGTATGCAACTGATCCTGAAATTCAGGTGGGAGTAACCAGTGCATAAAATTCAATGTACTCAACTCCATGTCGGTCCCTGCCACCGACACAATCCTTCCTTAACAAACACCAGAACTCCAGCTGATCTTATTTGGCATTACCTCCGTTTTCAAAGTTTACACTTCAGAATGAAGCTATTGTTGGAATATTCTAACTGGCAAAGCTAAAGAGAGAGCACAGGTGAATATGCCAAGTTTACTTTTGCAGCCTGCAAACAAATTAAGAGCTGCTTGATATCTTATGAAGCAAGAAATCTGTGAGTGAATGACTTTTTTTTTTTTGGCTCTAAGTGCTTGATTGGTTTGAAGTAACAGAAAGAGATCGAAAGCAAATGAAAAGAAAGGTAATGCACTTTAACTATGGAGCATCATTTTACTTGTCTTTCATTTATCCAATTTGTTCTACCAGGACTCCCCAGTTATGTTCGAATCCTACAACTTCACCTCAGCGTTATTTTTAAAGTCTGCAGTGTCTGATTCAGTTGCACACCTCAGTGTTAGGATCTGAGAATAAATTATTCACGAAACAAATAGTGAAGAATTTTCTCTTGTTTTTTTAATCAGGAATAGAATTGAGTCAGAGAACATTAATTTTAGGATATAAGGTTAGGTTTTGCATCCTTGTTGACAATTTAGATGCAGTAAACTAATAGGAGAATGTGTGGACACTGCTTGTTCAAACGTCACTCTTCTTGAAAGTTGCTCCTACTTGGACGTGGTGCAAAGCCCTTTTCATCCAAAGCAATTACATCAACAGTCCTCACCACTCCAGAAATATAAAAGTTTCTTCTTTCGTTTTCATT
Source organism: Jaltomata sinuosa (assembly GCA_003996215.1). NCBI lineage: Eukaryota > Viridiplantae > Streptophyta > Magnoliopsida > Solanales > Solanaceae > Jaltomata > Jaltomata sinuosa. Next base: position 24,097 of record QJPP01003094.1, on the reverse strand, counting down.
AGAAATAATAAAATCCTTAATAGTACGATCATAAGGAATCTTAAACATGTGCAGAATAGTATATGGCATGAAAGGTCGAAACGTGTCCAAGTTTGGCTTCATCCTATATCTGGACTCATTCATTATATAAGGAAACCTTTCCATTTTATCCAGAATTTGTCGTGCATATGTTTGTTCATAGATACGACAATCTGACCCAATTTGCGAAAAAAAAAAAGAAGCTTTAAAAAAGCAGTGGTCCTAGTGCAAAAGCAACAGCTGGTTTGCAAGAGTGGGCCAAAAAATATAATGATGTTGCCATTGTTATTTATTTGAGTTAGCTTCTGGAAATGTGCACATCACAATCATAATCACCGGGTCCGACACTAACTCAAATTGCAATTCCAAAGACCTATTGCTTAGCTAACTCCGGATTAAGCCAGTCTATTTAACGTGGTATGATATTTTTCATTTTGAGCCAAACACGCACGATTTTCATTAAAAGATGCACACAATTAAAGTATTCCTACATTTTATACATAGCTTGTTTGTTTTTCAACTTATAATGTGGAACTTTGCTACCACAACCAATCCAATGGTGGATGGCAAGAGAGGGTTGTCATTAGGGTGTTGGGGGGTCCATAGAGAACTTCTCTAGTCTTCTCGCTGGTCCTGCTTTAGTGGTCCAACTCACAAGGAAATATGTCTTGATGAAGATTCAAGAAAAAGCTAATAAAAAGACACTTATTTTGTCTGTATCATCCCACTATATATGTATATACGTATTTTGCACATTACAAGAACAATCGTGTTCCTCCTCTTGGCATAATAATCCTCAATATTGTAAGCCTGGTGCGAAAAAGAAAGCGCTGGAATCTACCAAGACTTTAAACGGAAAGGGAAAATAAAGTACGAGCTTTTACAAAGAAAGACGCAATTCAAGAAAATGATGATTAAGAATATTATTTATTTGTTCAATAATCATCATATTATATTAAAAGTGGGAAGCCCTTTAGTTTAAAGTTAGATTACTAAAATGCTCATCAAATATTCAACGACAACCTCACCCTTTACTTAAATACTACTCCTATGAAATTTTTGTACTAAAAAGTAAATTTAATTACCTTTCAATAAATAAAAAGTAGTAAACAGTAAGTGGAAATAATAAATAAATAATATATTAAAAGTGGAAAGCCCTTTAGTTTAAAGTTAGATTACTAAAATGCCCATCAAATGTTCAACGACAACCTTACCCTTTACTTAAATACTACTACTATGAATTTTTTGTACTAAAATGTAAATTTAATTACCTTTCAATAAATAAAAAGTAGTAAACAGTAAGTGGAAATAATAAATAAAATAAGATAATTAATTTGGTATAATACCATGTATCAAGACATGTAGCCATTAGGAACTGGAATAATGACGCTTTTTCAATTATTGGTATTGAAGACTTCAATGGTCGTTCACATTTCAGAATTTTCAAAAGTCACATTGATTCATAATCCGTTATATTTTTCCAGGCAATAGTTTTGCTATATAACGCTCATTTTCCCCCACAATGCATGTACATTTTCTATTTGGTGTTTATCTTCCTCTCCCTTCATGTATATCTCTATTTATTCTCTATATGTATTTCTACTCAACATGATTTTAAGAGATAATTAAGAAATCAAACAAAGTACGTTTCTTTTTTTATTTTCTACTCGATATTTGATAGTATTGAAGTTTGACTAACTCGAATTCGCGCATTGCAGGGCTATTTCGAGGGACAGCTCTCCCAACAGAAAATTTTTCATATCCGAAACTCGAATTCGAGACCTCTGATTAAGGGTGAAGAGATCCCATCCCACACAATTTATGTCGATCATGCAAAGTACTTATTGAATACTCCAAAGTATAAATAATGCAAAATAGAGAAAGCATCTGCGGTGAAAAAGTTGGAACATCCTTTTGGATCTTCTATCGTAAAAAATCTTAGTAGATCTTATACGCTTGAAATACTTTTTTCTTTTTTTGCTTTTTTTTCTTACTCATTCTTTGTGGGATGAATTTAATTAGTCTCTATATTAAATACTATATTTTCTTGCTTCTACTTCTCTTTTACATGTTGGTTTTCTTGCATATATACATACCTTTAGTGATTCTTGTGGTGTTTTTTTTTTTTAGTTATAGCTTCTATATATAATTATGTTGAAATAAATTTAGTAATGTTAAAGTCAACATTGTTGGAGGTAGGAATATCCATCTACAAATTTCTCGAATTCGTTTCAACGCATAATCGATGTATGTAATTTAAGTTCATGCGACCTGCGAGCATCGAGAGTTATACCTTTAAGGTTTTTACAAGAGCTCCACGCAGAAATTCAATCAATACCGAAAAAAAATCATTATTAACATGAGAATTTTATTACTCACAATAGACCAGTGAAAAACAATGAAGTTAAAAGTTAAAGTGCCTAAATGCCTATTAAAAGATGATATATATATATATATATAACAATTGATCTGTTTTCTTTGCATAACAAATCCCAAATAGCAAATAAATTCCTAAATAGGTATCCGTTTTTGCCCACGTAGCTATTGTCTTAAATTCATCCATTATCATTTTTTCTTCTTTATTTGATTTTTTTACTTTATTTGTTTTAAAAGTTTTATCTCCATAACTCATATCTAATTACATATTAAATTTCTATTCTTCATACTTTTTATGCTTTTCATAGTCATAATCCCTATATATTTAATTTAAAAATTTAAGATACTTTATGGTATTCTTTTATTTTTTGTCTTATATAAATTTATATTTTTGATTTCATGAGATCCTATCCAATTTTCACTTTATATTTGAAGTAATAATGCCTTTATATTATTATTACAGTATTAAATTCATGATTTTGTTAACTCGATGAAAAATGATCTTCAATATTCATCGATTTGAGGGGGGAGGTATCCATAAGAGCTCACCAAATTATGCATTGATTATGTTGCTTCCCCCCCCCCCCCCAATCTATTTTCCTATTATTACTGCAGTATTAGATTAATGTTTTAGTTTTGCTCAACGATGAAGACTCTTAAATATGTAAGTAAAGTGGCAACAAGTTTGCAATTTTTTTTAATATATATATATATATATATATGTTTTGATTTTTATTTTATAGCCCAAAGAAAGTTCAATAATATATGTACCATTTAAAATATATCATTTGCATACAAAATTTATATTAATTAATATTTTGGGATAAACATGCAACGCACGTTCTCAAAACTAGTATTATATTAAAAGTGAGAAGCTCATATCATCAAAGTTAGATTATCATTTTGCCCTTATATTATATTAAAATGTAATAAATAAAATATTTAATCTAATTAGGTAGAATCCTATTAGTTGTGCATTATTACTACAGTGAATGTATTCATTGAAAATAATTTATTTTCACAACCTTTTCACCTTCTGCTACTTTTGTAAGTTAAAGAGTCACATGTGTATTTAGTGAAAATTTTGAGTCTTCCTTATCTGCATCTCTCTTCAACACAAATTTGCTCATCAGTTAAGAATTAAAGTGACAGTTACCAAATTAAGATAGTAAAGTACCTGCTCATAAATTATCCTATAAGCTGACAATAGTAAAGTAACTGCTCATGAATGACCAACTTAATTACCCATAATGGAATGGTAAATCAGTAATATACATATATTTATAACCATCTATATTAGAAGAAAAAACAGTAGATGAAAGCTACAGATTTAACATGTGAGAGTTCATTTTCTCTTTTATTATTTTCTATGAGTATCCATGAAATTGTATACTTTTGTTTATGCAATTTTTTATCAAGTAGCACTCTTTACTATTATTTAGTATGAGATAGTAAAATATTTATAGATTTCATGAAGTTGTAACTATGAATCTTTCCTAATGTTTGCATTTTTTTTGTTGCTAGCTTTGTTGTATTTTTTTTGCTTACTTTGGTTCATAAAATTTAATGTTCATAAATCAAGTTGTGATATATATAAAATTTTAAGCATAAATCTCTTTGTAAGTATGTATATAGTTTTTAAAGGGTATAAATTGGGATATCATGTTGATTTCTTTGTCACTTGGAATTTTTCTGCATTTTATGCTTGTAAAGTTTTTTATCAGTTATATTATTTTAAAATACTTATACTGATTAGCATGGAATATACGTGCAACACACGTATCTAGAAATTAATTAGGATAAACGTGCAACGCATGTTCCCAGAAACTAGTGATGACTATAAGCCCAAACAATAACTATGTAGGCAAATGAATGAAAAATTACATATAGCTGAAATATTTATTGTTTAGTGTCAGATTTTTTTTAAAGATAGAATCTCTGAGTGATGAGACGCACGCTTTCACACCTCGGTGCATGCCCTAGAAAGCAGCTTGAACGAGCCAAAGCACACAACCTAGCTCGTAATGAGCTTCGAGTCTAAACCGTCTCTCAAAAAAGAAGCCTCACTTGACATGGAATAAAGTTTATGGGCTTGAATTGTTGGGTGTTTCCCCTGATTTCTTATCATAATTGAGTTTTCCTTTTCCTAAAAGAAAAACACAAAATTTTCATATTTAGCTAATCATTTCTCTTGTAGAAAAAAGTTTTAGATTCTATAAATAGAGACTCGTTCCTTCTAACTTAGTAGCATCCACAATGTATTCGTAAGGGCTTTGAGAGTCTTGTTTAGGGGGAGAATTTGTGAGACACAAGAATTACGTTGCCACTTTTATTCTAACTGAACTTTGTAAGGTTATTTCTCTCGATATTTTGTACTCTGTTTTATATAGTGGATTACTCATTTCCTTTGGTGAATGTAGGTCGATTGACCGAAACACGTTAAATTATTGTGTCTCTTATGCTATATTTCTCGTTTGTCTTCTTATTTATGGTCTTTCGAGGTCTGTTTTGCTAGCTTCCACATGACACTTGATTATTTTGGTCCTAACAAGTGGTATTAGAGTGAGGTTCAAAACGAGTGTTCATCATGACAGATTTAGTTCTAGCATCAACTTATTTAACGGTAATAAAGATTTTTGTTTGAGAAATTTTATCGGAGTGTTACTCTGTGTAGAGACAGATTTAATAGAGGAGATTTGGAGATGGAGATTCAATATGTTGAAGATTATGTGAAGAAGATGGAGAAAATTTATCTTGTCTGAAATTCATGCCAAGAGGGGAGAATTGTTGGTGTTTACCCTGATTTTCTTTTCATAATTGGATTTTCCTTTTTCTAAAAGAAAAACACAAAATTTTCATATCTATCTAATCCTTTCTCTCGTAGAAAAAGGTTTTAGACTTTATAAATAGAGGCTTGTTCCTTTTAACTTGGTAGCATCCATAATGTTGTTTTAAGGGCTTTGAGTGTCTTGTTTAGGGGGAGATTTGTGAGACACAAGTGTTACATTGCGTGAACCTCTTTTTATTCTGAGTGAATTTTGTGAGGTTATTTCTCTCGATATTTTGTACTCTCTTTTATATAGTGGATTGTTCATCTCCTTGTGAATGTCGGTCAATCGACCTACGTTAAATTATTATGCCTCTCATGCTATATTTCTCATTTGTCTTCTTATTTATGGTCTTCCGAGGTTTGCTTTGCTAACTTTCACATGACACTTGATTATTTCGGTCCTAACAAGAATAAATAAGTGTCCGTGTGTAGAGAATACGTATAAGTTAAAATTGACATGCTCAGATAATCATCCTATGATGTAGGCTTTAGGTTTAATGGATAAAATAAATGTTGTAGGTAGGTGGAAGAGGGCAAATATCTCTATCTCTGCCCTCCACATATATATTATGTTATGAATAAATATGTGAGAGTTGTCACTGATACTAACAGGTAATTTGATCAACATGTATGGATGCTTGTTGGTTCAAATTAAGGACATTATTTCTTGCATCATGTGATGTGACAATTGACAACTTGATAGCAAATTTATTTACATTGTGCCGAAAGAAGATCCCTAAAATAGATGCCCTCCAAACAAATTAACAAAAAAAGAGAAGAAAAACATATAAAATTAATAAAATAAATTAAAGTGGGGAGTATCAATTAAGAAGGTAGCTCATCTGAACATTTATAGAGTATTGCAGAAGTGAAACCAAAAGTGATTGACCCAGTTCCTTGAATCATGGTTTTCTTGATCTGTTATAATACAAGCTAAGAGTTTTACTCTTTAAGTAAAAGGCAAAATGTACTCTTTATACTTGTATAAATCAAGAAATATAGATGCTAATGCAATGCAACCAGTATAGATAGATCAGATAGCCTATATATGGAATCTGAGAAATTTTACCAGCTGATAATAAGTCATGGGATATGCCAACTAACTACTACTTTATTTTAGCTTTTCAGGAATCCATCTTCTATTTAAGACCAGCAAAAATTGGTTGTAACACTCTTTTGTTTTCTTGTAGGAGAGTAATATTTATGATTTGTTCCCCAAATGGATTTTCATCAAGTTTACCCTTTATTACTTTCATTAATTAATACTACTTAGAAGCATTTGTTTTGTCGTGCCACAAATTAAACTAGATATATATGCTCTCTTCGTCAAAGCTTACAGATCGATGGAGAACAGAGTAATATATATAAACTAGCAAGTAATTACATGGTACAATTAAGAGGAAATATATTCTATTAATTGATTAGCATATATTATATAATTAACAGGCAATTCTGGTTTAGAATTAAGTAACAGGAATAGGTCCAATTAGAAAGGTATTTGAGGGCTTGTTTTTTTTATCCACATTTGTTGGAGCTGCAGCTGCTAGGCTTAGCTCCAAATCAACTGGGGATTCATAACAAGACCAAATTAGAGTATCTTTGGTTGCTAATGCTATCTCTTCTCCAAATGAATTGAGATCCATCATACTTGGACTAGTTGAATTTCCATACTCTGCCTTGCTTTCTTCTGTTTTGGAATCCTGTTGGATTTTGTTCTTGCTCCTTTCCTATATATCATGTTGACAAACATAAATAGATTAAATGGAAGTTGTTTTTCATGAATCATGATCTCGATGAAGCTAGGAGAGTTTTGGAGCAAAGGTAATATATATATATATATATATATATATATATATATATATATACATATTAGAATTGTGGAATCAACTACTAGAGATAAAAATATATAATACCATGTCAAAGAGGCTGGAACGGCGCTGTTTATTGTTAAGATGATGAGTTGAGTGTCTGAGGAAGTACTTCTGAGCATGACTAGCAACTTGGGTTGGAGCCCTTGTTGTGACGAAGTTCCTTGAAATTCCTCTCCAATCTCCTTTTCCTAGCTTTTCTAGTCCCACTAAGAATCTCCTGTGTTCCTCCTCTGTCCATGCAACTCCTAATACAAAACCACTTGTAAATATATATATATATTCCAATTGTTCAAATCAAAACGCAAACCTCCTTTAGAAATTCACGTTTTCTCAAGGAAGAAGATGCATGGTTATTAAGATTAAGTTCCAATACAAATGTAACTCCATGGTTTCTTTGAAATCGATAGTCAATCTCATTTTCGGTAAGACAATTGACAACTGAATATGATTTTTGACCATTATTTTCATACAACATAATTCCCACTAAAAATTAAGTAGTCAAACAATTATATAATTGTTCCAAACCTTTCCTTCTCTCTTGAGGCTGGCCTAAGAGAAAATCAGAGAGAGAACCATTTGTGCAAGTAGTATTCTTTTCACTAACAGTAACAAGTGATGAGGCTGGAGAAACAGATGCTGGTGAAGACATGCAATCTAAGCTTAAACTTTTCTTCATCAAGTGAATATCATAAGAAGAAGAAGATGATGATGTAGAAGGTGAGGAAGAGATATCAATTAGTTGCACTCCAAAGAGCCTTAATCCACCAGCAAAGCTAGCATTAGGACTAGCACCTAATTTGAAAGTGCTACAAGTTGTTGAATTGTGACCTATGTTCCCACAATGTGAACACTTTCTCCTCATTTTTACTAACATCCACAAAAAGAGTTTTCTTCCTTTGGTTGTTTGGTTAGACTTAAGGGGTATTGGAAAGTAGAGGAAGTGGATTGTGTCAACAACTATAAATATTAAGTAGTTTATATGATAATATGTTTTGTAGTACAAGTTGGGTCTTGCGTAAACAGGAACACACCAAGTGAAGATGATTGGATGGGCCACTTGCTATTTGTTTAGGCACCCATCAGTAGTTGGAATGTTAAACTCATGTTCGACTATGGGGACTGGAGAAATTTCTTATAGGTAACCTTTTTTTTAATGACCTTACGTAGTGGGATTAGTAAAATACTAAATATCGAATGATTGTAACAAAAAAAAGTAGGAAGTGATTTAGCTTTATCTTATGAGAAATCGCAATTACAGTATAAATTTCTTGATTTCAATATGTATAGTGGGATACTTACATATATTTGCCTTGATATTCCATGCATTTGCATGTAAAACATCAACTAAAAAAGTAGCCATAATGTCTCATATAATGGAAGATTTGTCACACCGGCCATTATCTCATATCCCAACAATTATTATAAAATAAATGATCATCAAGGTGATCATGTTCAGATCATCATTGGATAAATAACATTATCCACAAAATTAAATAAGTTTGTCTTTTGAAATATCTCTAGGAAATTTAAAAAGTTTCTGGTAAGTAGTAGTAATACTTCATTGTACCTATATATTTGTTTAAGGATAATATTTAAGTGACCCAGATATGGAAAAAGGTGATGCAGAATGAAATTATCTCTGTCCAGTGATTTGAAAAAGGTATAAAATAGGTTTATGAGCTTGATAGGAGGTAGGACTTGGATGGATATATAATAATAGAAAGAGAATATTGATGTTGATATCAGTTATCAACTGTTATTTCTTAAAAATGATGAAGTCCAATATATATACATACAAGATTCAAGAAAATAGAAAAGAGAAATTTGCTATTTGTAAATTTCTGCCAGAAAAATCAAAATAGAAGTTCATTCCAATAGGTTAGTTCAATCCTTTCTCGATAATATTTTCAAAATAAAAGATATCAACAACTTGACATGTCAACTATTATGGGTCTTCCATTTTTATGTTTTATAACATGTACCTTGTGATCTGCCAATGACTTGGCTGCTACCCCATTATCATTAATTAAATTAATGAACTGACCCCAGCAGTTTACTTAGATTAAGAGTAACATATATTTTAGTACTCAAAAAGTTTTGTGGATATCTATCTTACTCAACTAGGCTTTATCTCATAGTAGAGTTCTAATTTAAAGAGGAGATAATTTCAAATATATACAATAAAGTAATTAGTTTACAATAAATATATAGTTAAGTTTTTTTACAAAAAAATAGCCCAAAAATGAATTAGTCACAAAAAAAATTACAAAAAAAATAGCCGCATGTATATGTAATGTATCGATAATGTAGAAAAATTATGTAATGTATCAATATTATATAAGTGGTGTATAAACGTGTAACGATATTGTATAAATGGTGTATAAACATGTATCGATATTGTATAAATAATATTTAAACGTGTATCAATATTGTATAAATGGTGTATAAACATGTATCGTTATTGTATAAATGGTGTATAAACATATATCGATATTGTATAAATGATACTTAATTGTATAAATTAGTTCACAAAATTCTAAATTTAAACCATAATCAGATTAAATCAAGTCTAATACAATTCAGCAAAAACCACTTCTCAGTTCTGATAACAACCAAAAAAGGACATTTAAGTGAAAAAAACAAAACAAACCCATTTCAGTACCTACCACCACGACCTCCACGACCGCCGCCACCAAACCCACCAGCAATCGGTGCAGCAATAGCCATCATCTATTCTTCCTTAAGTACAATACCAGGTAATTCACTCATACCCAATAAAGCAAGCAACTCAATAGTCTCCTTATCAACTTCAATTCTCTCAGTATTAATAGTAGATTCATCAGGAACAAAGTTCATACGTCGTTCTCTTTCTTCCTCTTGTAGCTTCAGTGAAATGTCTGTAAACAGTCCCAAATTTTAGATATAAGCTTATCTCGATGTTTTGAGTCTTTTGGTATATAATTCACTCGAAATGATTCATATTTATGGTACATTGATTTTTTTTAGAAAGGGAAAACAACAGAAGAAGAATAAGAAGACGCAATGAGGAAGAAGAAGAGGAAGAAGAAGAAGCGAAGAGGAGGAAGAAGAAAACAAGGGCGAATGACCATTTATGGTGTAAAGTAAAACAAGACTATTTTTTTGGTAAATAAGTTGCCCGAGTTGCTATTTTGCCTAATTATCCCTTTAAAAAATAGGGACTAATTGCTTTTTAATGAAATACTATATGTCAATTTGTAATGATCCTTCCGGTCATGTTTGTATTTTTGCCTTCTTTGTACTGTTAGAGCTTTCCAGTAGTGCCCCCAAATCATTTATGGCTTGCTAGGACTGGTGGTTCAGTGCCCGGGCCGTTCGTTAGGTCGTTATGACCATTTCCCTGTTTTAGAGCTTTAACTTAGAAAATCATTGACTTCAGTCAACATTCTTAGCAAGCATGCTCGAAATCAAATTTTGACAGTTCTGTTAGCTCTGGAGCATGGACTTTGGTCAAGTTGGACCATTGGTCGGGGCCTGGGAGCTTTCATATTGGTTCTATCTCACATTTTGAGATTTCAAGCCAATAAGAGTTGGTTCGTTGACTTTGGTCAGCATTCAGAGAAGACAGTCTCAGATGGAAATGTCAGCACTGTTAGCTCCGAATTATTGACTTTGGGCTAGAGGAACCTTTGGTTCAGGTCCTAAGGCTTCAAGACTCGTTTTGGGGTGTTGGGTTCGATTTTGGAAAAGTTGACAATTTAGGCATGAGGCCCACTTTTCATTAAGTCGACCTCCGTTGGGAGTTTCATCGATTCTGTTGAGTCCAGAATGTCATTTCTAGTAGGGTAGCACCTTTGGTTTATGTATGTGAGGTTCAGAATATTCCCCGAGTGTGTGATCGGGTTAGTTTAGAGTTGAGCTTGCAGTTATTTGTTGTTGCTTCTGGTATGACGCAGCGGCGGGTGCCTTGGCCGCACCTGCATTGCCGCGCCTATGGTGCCTGGTGGCTTCAGTAAGGGGCATACCTATGCTCCCTCCCCCGCCCCGGCGATGCCTCCCCTACAGTCTTTGGGCGCCGCTGCGGCGATGCACCTGCATCATTAAGACCACAGGTGCGCCAGTCACTGACAGCTTATAAGGGTCTTCTCCTTCATTCTCTTCTTCATTCTAAACTCATTTTCTACAATTTTCTCTCTAAAGCTTGAGCTTAAATTCTCTGTGGGATAATCATTAGTGTTGGCGTGGCATTGTCCATGGCTGTGATCATTTTCTTGTCGTCAATTGTAAGTTCTAATCCCTTAACCTAGTTTATTCTTGAGGTTTTAGGGATATTTTGGGGCCCTTCACTTGTCTGTTTCTACTAAATTTTTCAAGCATATGTTACTGGTAATAATGGGATTCTCATGGTAACGTTTGTTTTTGGTTTCGGGTTACAGGGCCCACAGGCTCGCTTTTGACCCGAATTTCAATCCGGCTAAATTATTAGCATTATGAGTACAGTTAGATTCATATTGACGAGTGGAGTATTGTTTTGATAGTTGCTTTGATATTTGGGGCTTCTCAAAGCAGTTGGGCTTGGATGGCGACTTTCCAGTAGCTTTTCATCGGACTTCAGGTAGGTTACGGATTACCTACCTTAGACTTTACGTATATAAACTATAACTGTATTATTTAGCATCATTGAGTTGAGTTTACTTAGGTTGACACTCCAGACCTTGTCTATTTTCTTCTGTCTGTCTTATTTTCCTACATTTGCTTTAGTATTCGAACTAGTTTTGTAGCATTACCCCTTGCGGTCCTGTATGGCCTTTGTATATGCCTTTGGACCATGAATGGTGGGATATTTGGGAAATGTGCAAGAGTCACGTACATTGGATTGTGATATTGAGCTGGTTATCTATAATGTAGAGCAGATTGAGTCTGTGCAGGACCAATAGGTTAATTGTGAGCCATTGGGCTATTGATTGTACTCGAGCATATCATCATTATCATGCAAAAGGGTTTTCTGCATTTATTTACTACTACTATGGTTGCGGGCCTAACTATCACAAGTTTTCTAAATCTTGCATGGCCTCGAGGGCCCGTTTTCAGTATTAATGGCTTAAAATGAATTCAAAATTGGTTTTTATGGTTTTCTTGAGATAAAGAGATTATGTGATGAATTCCACACTAATTTTGAGGCAATACTAGACTCAACCGAGCCGAGCGCTAGACATATTTTGTCACTGATTTTAGACTCGAATGGATTTTGGGCACTTATATTGGGATTCTGAGGTTTGCTGATTTAGACCCGGATAGAATCCGGGTACCCATATTGGGACTCTAAAATTTATCAATTTAGACCCGGATAAACTCCGGTCACTCATATTGAGGTTCCAAGATTTACTGATTTTAGACCCGAATAGATCCCGGGCACTCACCTTGGGATTCCAAAACTTTGTATGTGGTCGCCTATTTTTCCATAGACCTTGCCGATCCAGACCAGGGGCTATAAGCTGCGAGTGCCGGAGGAGAGGTATACAATGTAGTAGAGGTATACAGGGGACTCCTTTCATGGATCCTACCTACTGGGCCTATAGGCTCCGGAGGAGGTACATATGGTACTACTGGCACACCTGATCATATCATATCATATCATTCATTTTGTGTACAATTCCACCCTTGTTTGCTGTTTGCTAAGTGTACACTCCAGTAGTATGGGATGCCCGAGGATTTGTTTTCACTTGTATGTGTTCTTCGGGTGTATGGGCACCCATTGGGACTGTAGGTAGATTAGCTTACTCGCTCCTATTGTAGTACTTATTAGTTGCCTTTCCGATCATTGGTTGATTAGTTATTCTCTCCTATAGTAGTACTTGTGAGGTTGCCTTTTCAATCGTTCTTATCTTATGAGTGGTATTGTTAGCATGATTATGTTAGTTGCTTTTCCTTCTTTCCTCTTTTTATTTGAGGTTACCGGTATATCGCCATGTTCGTTAAACTCTCTCTATATATTATTGTTGCAAGGATCCAGGTGCATTCTCTATTCCTTCACTTGTGTTCTGTGATATATGTATTTTGTGGCTAGCATAGTATACTTGTATTCTCCTTGTCTTCTATCTATTGCTAGTTTTCATGTGCTTTCCTCTGTTTGCTTTTGTGACTACTTCTTTTCTATTTGCTATATACTGCTTTTATATCTTATATATGCTCAGCCGATCTATGATGCCTACTGGGTGCCCGTTGCTTTGCAATTGGTGCTCATACTACACTTCTGTATCTTCATGATACAGATCCTAGTGTGAGCTATTGCCGTTGATCGTGTGGATACTCGTGCAGCTTTTGGGCATTCGAGAATAGGGTGATCTCCTGACGATCAGGGCTTGACCATATCTCTTCTTTTGGCACTGTTTACTCTTTTATTTATTCAGAGATAGTTGTATATTCTTCTTTTGCACTATCTTGTACTCTATATATATAGTAGTGACTCCTGTACTTTCGATACCAGGTCGTGATGGTGTAGTTTCTTTATATATTTATTTAGGTTGCTTTCCTTACGCATTGCATTCCCTATCTGCTTTCGCTTATTTTACTTCTTGTGCATGCTTGCTTAGATAGTAGCCCATTACTAACCATTCTGGGCTACAGGGATTGGTTCGCCTACAGGGGGAGTTGTAGGTGCCATCATAACCTGAGAAATCAGGTCGTAACAGCTTGGTATCATAGCCTAGGTTCACCGGTGTCGTTGGTACAAGAGAAAACATCTAGTACAGTCTCGCGGATCGGTACGATAATGTCTGTATCCTATCTATAGGAGGCTACATGACATTATTAGGAAAAGTTCCCTATTATTGGCTCCTTATTGTGCTTTCTTGACTCTATCAACTTCTAAACTTCATTATTCCATTCCTTCTCAGATGACTAGGACGAGTACGACAGCGGGTGGCGATGAAACTTTTGCTCCTGTTGCCACAGTGCTTCCTCTAGCACCACGATCTTAGATCGAGAGCTTACCACATCAGTTAGGGGGTTTGGGGCCAGCCCAACCTCCGGTGGGATTTACGACTACCCCAGTTCTTCAGGACACCATGGCTAGGACTACGAGTCTTCCGGAGGGTGTGTCATAGGTTGGGGCAGTACTCGGTTCTTTGAGTGGTGTTTTAGCTAGGGTTGAGGTTATAGGTCTCCAGCAGGGTTCTATGACAATTTTGGAGTATGAGGCAAGGTTTCATGAGGTGACTAGGAGTACTGGTAGAACTGTGCCTACCGAGTTTGAGAGAGTACAAGGTTTTTTTGGAGGATTGATTTTGCCGCTTTGTTTGGTGATAGAGCACTTAGTGACGGTTGGGACTACCTTTCTTCAGGTGGTTGATCATTCTTAAGCTATAGAGGGGTTATGTCATGAGGCATATGGAGGCATTGGTAAAAGGCATAACTGTCAGGGCATTTTTTATGGTCCTCAGTCTCAAGGTAGGAGGTTCTCTGGTAGAGATCAATTTCATTGCTTTCTGTCTAGCAGGCCAGTTCTAGTGGCTCTGTAGGATTTAGAAGGCAGTTGTACAAGGCATGTTGGGAAGAACAAATATAGTATAGGTCAGGCTTTATGAGGTTTTCCTTCTGGGTATGTAGGCCGTGGTGGCCAGTCAGGCTCATTGAGATCTTCACGTCGGACTTCATCCGGTAGAGGTTGCTTCTAGTGCGGTGAGTTTAGGCACTTTGATAGGGATTGCCCCATGATCACGCATTCCAGTCAGCAGAGTCAACAAACTTTATCTCCCAGGGCTCCAGTTCCACCGGCTAGAGGTGGTGTGTAGGGTAGTAGGGGTGGTCCCCAGATGGTTAAAGATGACTTTTAGCCAGGCAATACAGGTAACTGTCCCGAGTTGACAGGAACTATGCATTAGAGAAGGACATCCTTGGGTTGCTATGGTTGTGGAATGATTGGCCATATTTATAGAGAGTGTCCCTGACTCGGGAAGATTGAGCCTTCACCATCGACTACTCAGTCAAAATATGGGCACATATAGTTTGAGGCCCCTCCAGGTAGGCTAGAGGTAGAGTTTCTAGATATCTTTTCTATAGGTACAATCCTTGTTATCATCATCTAGTTCTGGTATTGCTTGCTTTGAGGGTCTACCCTTTTTCATATGTATATATATCTGCCTACCTGCTTCTCATCTAGATGTATTATTTGAGTTCGTAGCACTTATGCGTATGACTATCTTGTAGAAGGATTCTTTTAGTAGTGGATGAGGTGTGTCAAATTTGGGAGGTGACTACCTAGGTTATGACTCGTGGATAGGCCTTGTTAGCTTAATTTCTTGTCTCCACTGTAATTCGAGAGTTGGTTTGAGTATCTCAACTTCTAGCGGTGTCGGGTGGTTATTGCCAAGGCCGTTATCTAGTGTATACTTGAAACTTTTCTATTGGTATGGTATGGTACCGGTAGCTATGTGCCAGGGGAAGTTGTTTGTCTTTAGGAGAGTGGTGTTGGGCAAGCAAGTGGGTATCATGTGGTTTTGAATATTACTCGGGAGGCTAGAGTCGACCCTCTTTACTTAATCAGTTTAGGTGGTTAACAAGTATCCATGTTGTTTTCTCTATTTTCCTAAGTTTCCAGTCTGGTCGAGTTTCAACTGTAGCATTGCGGTTGAGTTGAGCACTCATCCTATTCTACTTCCCACCTTATCGAGTGACACCAGAAGAGATGTAGGAGCTAAGTGAACTACCCTAAGATTTTCTGAGAAAGAGGTTGTGAGGTCCAGTGTATCTTTGGAAAAGGTTCCATTTGGTTTGCAAGAGGAGGAAGATGACTCCTTGCATATATGCGTGGATTGCTGGTAGCTAGATGAGATGACGACTGAGGGAATGCTTTGGTTCTGTATATTGATGACTTGTTCGACCAACTACAGAGTGCAGTGGCCTTTTTCTAGGATGAATTCGAGGTGAGGTTCCATTTAGTATAGATCAAGGTGGTGGCCATTCCTATGACTACCTTTGGGGCTTGTTGTAGCCGTTATAATTTTCCTTGTTATGTATTTTGGTTGACCCAGGCCTTAGCAATATTTATGGATTGGGCGAGCCGTGTATCTAGAGCCTAGTTGGCTTCAGTTTCTATAGTGTTCCTCGATGACATATGAGTCTACTCGAGGATTTGACAGAAGCATGCTTAGTGTTTGGAGTTGGGTTTCATAGTCGTGGGCTATCAGGTTACTTCAGATGGTTAGTGGAAGGTTTTCTTTGATCGCGACATCCTTAACCCAGAAGGCAGTGAGTATGGACAACTTAGCTTCTCTCGTAGTTTTAGAGAGGACGTTGGCCTTGGACCTCCAGTCCTTGGCTAACCGTTTGGTTAGGCTTGATTTGTCAGATCCCGATAGAATTCTCACTAAGTGTTGAGGTTTGTTCTTCTCTGGTTGATCAGATCTAGCGGCATCGGTTCGAGGGTCAGCAGTTGTGTGACATTCGTGGTCAGGTTGTACAAGGTGAGGCCAACAAGGCTACTTTAGATTCTGATGGTACTTTGAGATTTGATGGTCGCCTTTGGGTTCCGAGAGTTGGGGGTTTGATTCAGTGATTCTTTGAGAGGTTATCCATTTGCAAGGGATTCTAGCATAGATTAGGCTCTGCTAGTGGTAGGTTAGAAGTGTTGGTATATTGAGATACTTTCAGAGTTGGTGGTTTGTGTACTGGTATAGTAGGGTGAATGTTTTGAGCCAGAGAACGGTGAGTTGATAGATCATGAGCTTTTCAAATGGCTAAGCAACGACCTTAGACTCCAGGCATCCTTTTCTTTGCCTACAGGTTGGTTTGACTTGGTATTCACGGCATGACTGATTTCTTTTGAGTTGCGAGGCTAGTAAGGCGACCTTAGATTCAGATGATGTTTTGAGAATTTAGAGCAATAGCAATATTTCTAGAATTTGAAGCTTAGTTGATGGCTACAGAATTTGTGGTAGGCGTGCCACTCTCCTTGTGGAGATTTTGATGTTGTTTGGGTCTTCTTGGGCAGGCTGCTCTAGTTCACTCACTTTCAGCCGATTAAGACTTGGTACAATTCAGCAAGGTTGGTTTTGCTCTATAGTTGGGAGATTCTCCCTTGACACAGGGTGTTCATCCATGTCATTCCCGACCCTGGTGTGCTAGTTGCAGTTGGGTTCCGATGGTTGGTTCAGATGAGTTTGGGTATCGATGTTGATCTTAGCGTAGATGTTCGTTCACTGGTTGATGGTCAATCGGGGTAGACCACTCCAATTCTTGAGGGTATGCTATGGGTTGGTATTTTGGGTGTCAGAGGCTCATGGACTATAGCCTGGCTTGGGCAGAATTCGAGTTTGAAGGTGACTTTATTCGAGGTTAAGTGTAGCAGGAGCTATAGACCTCTTGTGAGTTAGTTTTTTCGAGGGTAGCTTGAGTGTTCGACTTGTTTGAGGCTTCATGGTTAAGATACAAATGATTCAGTATAGGCAAAAGGGTTTTGCGGATCAAAGGGTTCATAAGTTAGAGGGTTAGGTGGTGGCATTTCGAGTGAGCCTAGTTATTAGTTTCGTGTGTTGATCGCCTTGGTTATCTTGGTCTATGTGTTGTGTTGATGCATTCTGGTTGAGTTTCTTGAGGTTCGGTTCAGTTGTTAGACCTTTGGAGCTTTTTGAGCTAGAGGTTGTTGTCTAATTTGGCTGTAAGGGGGTTAGGGTTTTTATTAGTTTTCCTTTGGTATAGTTCTGTGGGGTGCCGTCCGGTTGAGGATGCTACCTAGGAAACAAAGAGAGAGATACGGTCTCAGTATACACATTTGTTGAGCCTTCAGGTGTTCCCCTTTTCTTGACTTTCATGGACGAAAGTCCTTTTTAGTAGTGGATGATGTAATTACCCTTACGATCATGTTTGCATTTTTGCCTTTTTTATACTGTTAGAGATTTTCAGTAGCGGCTGATGAACGCTCAAATTGTGCTCTCCAATTAGGAGGCCACGATGATCGTGCAGCAAAATAATATTTATAAACCCAACGAGTGTTGGGGTCGTACCCAAGGGACTTGGGGTAGCCAAATTTCAATTGTAACAAATTGAATTCAAGATAAGAGTAATTGCCCAAAACAAAAAGGTAAAAGGATGGGGGGAATTGGGAAAGTTGTCACTACGATCTCAATTCAATTTAAAAGCAAAAAACTAAAGGCGGGTGTACCAAGTGATTTAGATGACTAGGGGTGCATATTCGATGGGGCGTCACTTATGGGATAGGGAGATCATCAATTCACTTCTATTCTTACTTATTGGCATAAGTAGCGTTGGTCATAGGTGTGGAATGCTTATCTCTCGATCAACATCCACATTTCCGATGATTTTGGGTAGAACATCATTGGTTTGATCAACATTCAACCAACATATGCTTGGGGAGGTCACACTATCTCTAGCTTAGACCCTTAAATGAGAGATTCCTACGATAAGAGCTATTTCTAGCCTCAAATCTAGATGGATTCCCAAGTACCAACTAGCAATTTCACATCCACAACCATAAAATTCTCTTTCAAGCAATCACATAGTCAAGTAATGTAAATTAATATTTGCAACCACCAATTTTAGGATTAAAACATGGTGAAATTACTAGACCCATGTCAAATAAGCAATTATAAATATGAATGAACAACACCCACACCCATTAGCTAAGCACCCATCATCAATACACCCCTAGACTAGAGAAATTTTGCCACTCATAGTAAGAGAAGAAGAGATACCATCTGGGTAATTCAAAATCTCTTCCATTATAGCTGAATCTCAAGTTCTAGAATCAAGGCACACAAATTGTTAACCAAGAGATTTGGATTGAAACCCTCTTCTCAATGGAGGTGGAAAAATTGTTTACCAAGCTCAAAAGTCTTTCAAATATTCAAAATGATAAAAGTTATTTACAATTGTGCCTGAAAAGGTGTAATGACCCTTCCGGTTATTTTCACGTATACGTTTTCCCTGAACCATTAGAGCTTGTTGTAGTGGACCCAAGCCACTTAAGGCTCGTCAGGACCGGTATTTCGGTATCGGGCCCATTTGTTTGGCCGCATTATAAGTTTTGAAGTCAAGCAAATCGACAAAAGTTATCGTAAGTTCTTTAATAAATTTCCTGAACTTTGGGTAAAATATCTTGGAGCTTTTCTCTCAATATATAAAGAGTTAGAAGTCTCCCGAAATATCAAATCGAAGGTATATGAGTCTAGTTTCCAACGCACAAAACCTCACGTCCAAATGATCTCAGAGAGAAAAGTTATGACTGTTTTACCGCGGACTGTCTGGCAGAAAACTGGTTGCGAACCGGGTCGCGATCCGGGTCGGGTTAAACTCTATTTAAGCCTCAACTTCACGTTTTAAAATGCCATTTTAGTTCCGAAACAGTGATAAAACATAAGGGAGGATCCCGAGAGAATTCTTGAGTATCAAAATCGTGCGTTGGTGAATTACGAGCCTAGGCTTAAAAATTTTATTAGCATCGCGCGTGTATTTGAAAATATTTTATTTAAAAGTTGAATTTGGTAAAAATTATATTATTATTGCCTTTTCAAAATATTTTAAAGGTTTATGAAGAATATTTTGTTACGATATAATTGTATATGTATTTATTTTATAAGGTTTTTATACACCATAATATTTTAACGGAGATAGTAAATTTAGTGATGTTGAAAATTATTATTATGATATAGTAGGTTTTATTTGAAATAATTTTCTATTAATTATGGTATATTCAAAAAGTTATTTATATTTTACCATGAATTTATGCAATACCCGAGTATATATATAACGGGATAAAATACTTTGGTGTGACACCCCACTTACACGTGGAGCTGTGGCAAATGAATACTAATGATGAGTATTACATAGGTGGTGAGTTGTCTGTTAGTATAGTTACTATATAATTAACTTAAGCATTAGAAAGAAAAGAAGTTGCTTTGTATCTATCTTAATTAGCTTCTAAATCACCTTTTTTATATTCCTTCATAAGGTTTCTATGTACTGTTAGCATGCTTCATATAAATATATGTACGCATATGTTAAAGAAGAGTTATCATGGCGCTATATTTTGATCTTCGGAAGAAAATCAATTATCTACGTCAAGTTATTCCATCCCAAATCCGACTCCGATTTAGTTTTGGATTTTCTTGGAGTGGTTCGAGCTTGGACATCGTTGTTCTAGCAGCTTGTCGTCGGACGACAGGTAGGTTACGGTTTATTTTCCCTAGACTCCGCATATATAGAATAAAATTATATTAATGGGCATCCTTGGGTTGGTTTATTAGGTTGGTACCACAGACCTCGACCGCTTTATTCATGTCCGCCTACTTTTGTTCCTCTGTTGCTTGTAGTATTTGACGATATATTTTATTTACCCTTGTGGTCCTGTGAGGCCTTGTTGACTCTGGAACATAGAAGGTGGGATTTTGGGAATGTCCGCGAGTCCCGGGCATAGAATTATCCTTTTAGGCTGGTTATGCTTGCTGAGTAGCTGTGGGCCTGTGCAGGGTCGATAGGTTGATTGTGAGCTGCTGGGCAGCTATTGTGTGTGATCATATAATTTCCATGCAGATAAAGAGGTTTTATCCATGTTTTACTATGGTTTTGGCTTCGGGCCTACTGGCACTATTTTCTAAACCTTGCATGGCCCCGGGGGCCTGTTTTTGATGGAAATGATTTGGAAATGGTTTGATTTAACTTGTGAATATTCCTGGATAAAAGGAAGTAAAATTATGTTTTAAATCACCAGTTTTGTGATTCACACTAGACTCCGCAGGGCCGGGGTGCTAGTTGAGTTTTCTTGCTACTTGAGATGATTTTAGCCTCGGTCGGACCGAGCACCTGAGATGACTTTTTACTGTTTAGACCCGGTTATGCCCGGGCACCCTTGGAGGGGTTTTTGAGACATTTTCCTACTACTTTAGTCTTGGACAGGGTCTGGGCATTGCATATTCGAGACTGGGTCTCCATCCTGATACCGGACTTGCTTCCGGACGACATGTTCTGATACTGAGTTTTAGTATGGGGTCTGGGACCTCCATGGACCTTGCCATCCGGGCCAGGGGCTACGGGCTGCGTGTGCCGGAGGAGGGGTATATGGTGGAGTAGAGGTATATTGGGTCAGTGTCCTTCCATGGAACCTACCTGCTGGTCGGACGCGCCGGAGGAGGTACAATACAGAGATACGCATTTCACTTGAGATCTTCATGCATCATATCATTCATTGTTTGAGGCTCCACCCTTGTTTGTTGTTTGTTGATTGTACGCTCCGGTAGTATGGGATGCCGGAGGGTTTGTTTTCACTTGTTTGTGTTTGTCGGTTGTATGGGCGGTCGGGGGACTGTAGGTAGACTTTTGCTATTTCCTTACAAAATTGTTCTCTATTATGGATAAGTATGAGATTGGTATGATTAGTTGAGTTTGATTCATGTCTCTGAGCATGCCTATTATTACTCTTTCTCTCTTCTTCCTACTCTTGAGGTTACCGGTATACCGTCCATTTCGTAAACTTATTTTGTATACACTGTTATTGCAAGGACCCCAGGTGCGTTGTTTCTTACTTTCACCTGTGCCTATGGTGTGTATATTCTGCTTACTAGCCTCACATGTGGTTCTGTTGATTTCCCTCTGGGCTAGTTCTTGTGTACCTTTCGTTGATTTTTGTGACTGCTTGCTTCTATTCTGTCTATTACTACACTTTTATCTTATATGTGCCCAGTCGGCCTATGATACCTACTGGGTACCTTATGCTTCGCATTTGGTGCTCACCCCTACCCCCTGCATCTTTGGGTGCAGATCCTAGCGTGGGCCATCGCCGTTAGATCATTGCGATTCATGCTTGGAGATCTGTTGGGGACTACTTCAGACTGAGGGTAAGCTCTTGGCGATCGGAGCTTAGCTTTAGTTTATCTTTTGCTTCGTGTACTCTATTACCATTCAGAGACATCTGTATATATAGTTTTGGGTTATTTGCACTCCATGTATGTAGTTTGGGCTTTATACTATGATACCAGGTCTTGGGGTTTGGTTTAGTTTCCGCATATGTATATATTTATATCCCTGTTATCTATTTTATTCGTCTGGTTCCCTTATGTGCTAGATTGTAGCCCATTATTAACTGTTCTGGGCTACGGGGATTGGTTCGCCTACCGGGGGTTGTAGGTGCCATCATGACCGAGAAATTGGGTCATGACAACTAGGTATCAGAGCTTTAGGTTCACCGGTGTCATCGGTATAGGAGCCAATGTCTAGTAGTGTCCTGCGGATCGGGGCGGAGACGTCCGTCCTCAATCTTTGGGAGGCTATAGTGACATTTTAGGAATTTGACTCTTTCATTGCTTCTGTATCGTGCGTGAAACCCTTGAAGTTTCTGGAAATCTCATTTATTCTACTTCATCCTTCCGCAGATGGATCGTACGAGATCATCGATGTCACGCGGAGATGAGCCTCCCACTCCAGCTAAGGGTCGAGGACGCCCTCAATCAGTGGCACCTGCTAGAGCTGCTAGGGTGGAGATAGAGCCCGAGAAGCATGAGGATCAGGGGGCAGCCCAGGCAGCGCCAGCTCCAGTACCAGCTCTAGTGCCCACTTCTGTGCCAGCTCCAGCCGCAGCTCAGTCTCCAGATATTCGGGGATTACTATTACATCTTTTGGGTATGATTGGAGAGCAGCCTTCCGAGGTAGCGCAGACATCCACTCAGGGGGCAGCCCTGGGTGCACAGAGCTTAGGAGCGCAGCCGGCTACTATGGCTCCCCGTGCAGAGGTCATTCCGGTTCCATCTGTTGCACAACCTCTTGCTCCTCACCCAGTTATGACAGAGTCTGAGCAGAAGACATTGGGTAGGTTTTTGAGGTTAGCACCTCCGAGGTTTGCTGGTACTTCTGGGCAGGATCCACATGACTTTATTACTACCTGTGAGGAGATGTTGCATCATTTGGGTTTGTTGGAGACTCACGGGGTTGGTTATACTACCTATCAGTTGGAAGGCCCAGCGAAGTTATGGTGGAGGGCCCAGGTTGCTTGTAGACCACCGTCGTCACCTCCTTTGACCTGGTCTGAGTTTTATGAGGCCTTTATGGCCAAGTTCCTACCCCAGAGTGATCGAGAGCGTCGCAGGGAGCAATTTACTCACCTTGTACAGGGGTCTACGACTATCTCGGAGTATGAGACCCGTTTCCATCAGCTAGCACCGTTCGAAGCTATGATCATTCCTACCGAGGCAGATAGGATTCACAGATTTGTATGGGGTTCGAGGCCAGAGATCAGGCAGCCAGCTGAGATATTGGTTGCCAGTGGTCGGTCATTTCAGGCTATCGTAGACTATGCCCGCACTGTGGAGGACCTACAACGACATGATCAGGGGTCCAGAGGTAAGAGGCCTCGACATCAGGGTGTCTATAGTGGTTCCAGATATAGTGGTAGAGGTCCTGGCCAGTGGAGCCGGAGATATCAGCCACAGCAGTACCAGGGTCAGTCCAGCCGACCGGTCCAGGCGTCCCTTCAGACTTTCGGTAGTACCCAGTTCGAGCAGGGTCAGAGCAGCCATCAGGGCTATGGCAGCCAGTCTTTGAGGGGTATAGTTTCTGGGGAATCAGGTCACGGTGGTCATATGGGATTTGCTGGTTCATCTCGACCGAGTAGGCCGCCAGGGGCTTGTTTTACTTGTGGTGTGATCGGTCATTTTGCTAGAGATTGCCCTCAGCAGAGTACAGTTCAGTTGGCCGAGCCTTTACGAGTAGTTCATCCCCCAGCTCGAGGGGGTGGTCGACAGGGTAGAGGTGGTGCTCCACGCGGTAGAGCAGGTGGTAGGGATGGCGGTCGGGCAGGTGGAGGTCGTCGTCAGTTTTACGCGGTCCCTAGGAGACAAGAGGCAGAGGCCTCAGATGCTGTGATTACAGGTACGATTTTTGTGTGCCATCAGTCTGCTATGGCTTTATTTGATCCTGGATCCACTTGTTCATATGTATCTGCCTACTTTGTGGCTTGTTTGGGGTTGGCTAGTGAGCCATTATCTATTCCTGTTTCATGTATTCGACCCCCAGTAGG